>CAWUFW010014394.1:0-416332 GCA_963921515.1 Calotriton arnoldi
GGTGTTTGGGGAAGAATAAAAAGACACCGCAAAGACAATGTGCTCTGTGCTCCGTTTTTGAAAAAGAATCAAGTTGCAGCAGAGTTTTCTGGATATATATATATATATATATATATATATATATATATATATATATATCGCTGCAGCGAGCGTTACTTCGGAGTTCAGTGGCTGCACTGTGAGCTATCCCAATTAAGCGCTCGGTTTAACGCGCTCATTGTGCGCGAGGGACGCTTCAGCGCACTTAATTGCCTCGCCTTCTGCCCGCCTTGCATTTCCTCATAATCACCTTCAGGTCTCGCGAGCAGAGATCACCTACCCCACGTATTATTTCATTGACCCATCCCCACGTCAAGAGTATCGCTTCAATTACAAGAAAAACACTAGAAAGGACTCAGTGCGTCCTCAGAGTAATCTGTAAAAGCTGAGGCCAGGCAGTGACCCGGAAGTACTTACGCCCTGCAGTCATTGAGGGGTGAGGGAGTTAAGGGTTGTTTTCTGCACCACAAGAGGTTGTTAAAATGCTTGCATTTTTCAGAAATTATCCTTAAAAAATGACAAATGCGGTACACATTTAAACTTAAAAAACGGTGTCATTTTACCGGACATTGATAAATAAACTGGTAAATGTTACACTAAATTAATGTAAGTTTCTTTTTGTTTCTCGTCTTTCTTTATAGTTTTAAAAAGTGATGTTTGGACTGTATTACCATAGGGCTCTGCTGTAATCACTTAATTTACATATATAAAAAAATAACGCAATACATATATTTGTATGCTCGACCTAAACATGTGACATGAATGGTTTATAGAGGGGCATCCGGGGAAGCCGCGATTTACCATTGAATACGAACTTTCTCTTCTAGTGGGAACACGGCGCCTTAATTCGAAATGTGTGAAAATCACACACAATTCTAAAAGCAGAATCGATCACGTGCGTCCGCACTGACGTAAAAGTAAACGTTCGTTGAAATCGTCAGTAAGCATACTTGACATATCTCACTTCTCAGCGACATTTTCGTACAATAGTCACCCTAAAGCTTGTGTCCTCGTGAGCACAATAGGTAGAACCTATGGTGCTGGGCACGACTGGCTCCCAGAACGATTCTCCGTCCTTCTGGGCACAGAAATGTGGCAGAGGAAGGAACCCAAACGCCGTTGTGGAAGACCTCGACCGCTCGTCATCTTCAGTTTGCAAGACCTTGCTTTAAAACTTTCCCTCGTTTTTAATGTGGACTTAAAATGTCGATTCTGCGTGCACACTCGCAGGGGAAAGACAGGTGCGCGCATCTCTTCCAGATTTGTCAGCATTTCCCATTTGAGATTTCTAGAACCAGTGGTTAATTTGTGAAAAAATAAGTGCCGGGGCTCTAGTCAGGAGACAGCTTGCCCCAGGCCATTGCTCCTATTAGCGCCGTCTATAACAGAACTAACTACTAACCATGAAACCCTACAAGCAGGGAGAGGATGTGGCATAATGTTCAGAGCTGCCGACTTCAGAGCTAGGGAACCAGGTGCCAGTCTCGGAGTCGGTTCAACATCCTGTGATTCTCGGCAAATCACTTAGGGCCAGATGTAGGAATCCAAATTGCGAGCGCAAACGCTGAAATTCGCAGAATTTCAGCGTTTGCGATTGCAATTTGGCTGTGAGCAATGTAGGTAAGTTTAAACCTACTCGCACAATAAGGAATCGCAAAAATTGCGATTCCTTATTTTGCGCAAGCATTTAGAGAATCGCAATTTGCGATTCTCTAAATGCTATGCAAGAAGGCATCACAAATTGCGATATTGCCTTAAGGAATCGCAAATTACCACCAACTTCAAGTTGGTGGTAATTTGCGATTTCCTTTAAAAAAGCACTTTTTTGCTTTTTTTAAAGTGCCATGTGGCACACATACATGCCCTTAGGGCATGTATGTGCCCCACATGTGCACACATGCACAATTCAGGGGTGCAACAGGGTGTCCTTCTGGAACCTTTGCACCCTTGAAATTGCGCGCGCAATTCCCATTCATTCCTATGGGCCTCTTGGCCCATAGGAATGAATGGGAAGCCATTCCTTATTTGCGACTCGCAATGTGCGAGTCGCAAATAAGGAATGTGTAGGAATCGCTAAAATTATTGCGCTTCCTACCTACATAGCATTTTGCGAGTTTCCCTATTAAGGACTCGCTAAATTGCTTTTACCTACATCTGGCCCCAAATTTCCCCGTGCCTACAAAAAATGAATGTGTCCTTAATGGGTGACCATGACCTTTGGGTCGGAGCTATAAGCGCCGGTGTTGAAGATTAAGTGCGGGTGCCGCGCACCGGAAACCACCGGCTCAAATTAAGCACTGCTATATGCACACATTCTCTGGTGCAAATTCAAGTTGACCAGCTATAAAAGGCTGCCACTGGATCCGTTTGGTAGCATAAGCATTCTCAAGTTCTATGGAGAAGATTCCATTTGATTCCAGGACACCTCAGGACTTTTTATATGACTCAAATAGTGCATTTTGGTTTCAGATGGGCTTCTAGAGTAACGCCTACATATAAACCAGGACGTGCACAGGACATACACTGGCTACTGTCAAAGGAACACACATCCTCAACTATAGCCAGTAAAAACCATTTGTAACTGGTCAAATGGAATATCCACCAGGCTGTGGATTAAAAAAATAGACTCAAAATAGAATTCTACTGGATGGTAAAAATGTAATTGTGCCATGAATTATACATCTGAAGCAGATTCTGGAGGAAGGATCACAGTCACTCAAAGCAGAGAGCAAGGATGAGACACTGAGATCAATCAATCAATCAGGGAATTGTAAGCGCGCTACTCACCCGTGAGGGTCTCAAGGCGCTGAGGTGGGGGATCTGCAGATCTGTTTATCCGAAGAGCCAGGTCTTGAGGGTCTTCCTGAAGGGGTTCAGGGAGGGGGCGCGTCTGATGTCCAGGGCCAGACTGGCTACCGGGCGTTTTGGAATGCTGCCGAGCTGGGGGCTGATTTCGTTGATGGGGACCTGCGTGTGCTGAACGAAATTCGTTTTGCTTTGTTAATTTCGAAGCACACGCAGGTCTCCATCAACGAAATTAGCCCCCACCGCAGTGACATCAGCCCCCAGCTCGGCAGCATTCCAAAACGCCCGGTAGCCAGTCCGGCCCTGCTGATGTCTGCCGGTAGCTCGTTCCAGGTCTTGGCTGCAATGTGAGAGAAGGATCTTCCGCCTGCTCTGGCTCTGTGGATGCACGGGGTTTCAGCCAGTGCGAGGTTGGAAGATCGGAGGTTTCTTTTGGGTACTTGAAAGTTGATTCTGTCGTTGAGGTATTTGGGTCCGTTGTTGTGTAGGCATTTGTAGGTGTGAGTGAGGATTTTGAAAGTGACTCTTTTCTCCACGGGGAGCCAGTGGAGGCTTCGTAGGTGTTGGCTGATGTGTTCGTGTCGGGGGATGCCAGGACGAGTCTGGTGGCGGTGTTCTGTATTGTTTGGAGTTTGCGGAGTAGGGACTTGTTGATGCCAGTGAGTTTCCATAGTCCAGTCTGCTGGTGATGAGTGTGTGGGTGACTGTCTTTCTTGACTCAGGGGGGATCCACTTGAAGGTCTTGCGGAGGATGCGGAGGGTGTTGAAGCAGCTGGAGGTGACGGCGTTGACCTGTCGGTTCATGGTGAGTGATGAGTCGAGTATGATGCCGAGGTTCTTGGCATGGTCTGAGGGGGTAGGTGGGCTTCCGAGGGTTTTCAGCCACCAGGTGCTGTCCCATGCAGAAGGGGTGGTACCGAGGAAGAGGACTTCTGTCTTCTCGGCGTTGAGCTTCAGGCAGCTGTTGGTCATCCAGATTGCGACGTCTTGCATTCCTTTCTGGAAGTTGAGTTTGGCAGTGGTGGGGTCTTTGGTGAGGGAGAGGATGAGCTGGGTGTCGTTGGCGTAGGATACGATGTTGAGGCCGTGTTGTCGGACGATGGCTGCGAGTGGGGCCATGTAGATGTTGAAGAGGGTGGGGCTCAATGATGAACCCTGTGGGACCCCGCAGGTGATTTTCGTGGGGTCGGAGAGGAAGGGTGGGAGTCTGATCCTTTGGCTTCTTCCGGTGAGGAATGATCGGATCTAGTCCAGGGCTGTTCCTTGTATGCCTGCGTTATGTAGTCTGGCGACTAGTGTGCGGTGGGAGGCGGTGTCGAAGGCCGCAGATAGGTCGAGTAGGATGAGGGCTGCGGAGTGGCCTTGGTCCAGGAGGGTGCGGATGTTGTCTGTGGCGGCGAGTAGGGTGGTCTCTGTGCTGTGGTTGCTTCGGAATCCGGATTGGGACGGGTCGAGGATGGCGTTCTCTTCAATGAATCGTGTCAGTTTCCTGTTGACTGTTTTCTCTGCAACTTTGGCTGCGAAGGGGAGGAGCGAGTTGGGCCAATAGCTCTTGAGGTCGGTGGGGTCAGCTGTGGGCTTCTTGAGCAGGGGTCTGACTTCTGCGCGCTGCCAGTCGTCTGGGAAGGTGCCTGTTTTGAAGGTGGTGTTGATGGTGCGTTGTAGTTCGGGTGCGATGGCGGCCGCGGCTCTGAGGTAGATGTGAGGGGAGCAGGGGTCGGTTGGGGCCCCAGAGTGGATGCTTTTCATGGTCGAGGCGGTGTCTTCGGCCGTGATCGGTGTCCAGTTGGAGATGGTGGGCTGGCTGGTGTTTCTGGTAGGCGGGGGGCAGTCTGTGGCGCCTGGTGGATGGTTGATGAAGTTGTCATAGAGGTTTTTGATCTTGAGGTGGAAATAGGTTCCAAGCTTGTCGCAGAGGTCTTGGGATGGGGTGATGTCTGTGGCTTCGCGACGTGGGTTGGTGAATTCTTGAATGACACTGAAAAGTTCCTTGGAGTTGGTGGAGTTGGCCAGGATTTAGTTGTGGATGAAGTTCCTCTTGGTGGCTGTGATCTGGTTGTGGTAGTCCGTCATGGCATCCTTGTAGGTGGTGTGGTTTTCGGTTGTCTTGGTGTTTCTCCAGTTCTTCTCCAGGCGTCTGCAGGTGCGTCTGGCTTCTTGGAGAGCGGTGGTGAACCAGGCGGCTTTCCTGGGGCGTTGTCTGTCGGGGTTGCGCAGCGGGGCGAGCTCGTCTGCGCAGTTGGCGATCCAGGTGTGGAGTTCTCAGGCTGCGTCGTTTGCATCGGGTGCCCTGGTGTGGTTGTCTCGGGTGAGGGTGGAGTTAAGTTGCTCGTCGGTAACCTTGCTCCAGTTCCTTCGAGGTGGGCTTGGGGCTGGTTTGGGTGCATTGAGTTTGTTGATGGCGAAGTGTACGCAGTGGTGGTTGGTCCATGGCGGCTGCGTTGTGTGGCTGAATTGGACGCTGTTTCCTGCCACGAAGATGGGGTTGAGGGTGTGTCCTGCTCTGTGGGTCGGTGTGCTGACGAGTTGTTTAAGTCCGATGCTGGCGAGGTTGTCACGAAGGATAGTGGAGTTGGGGTCGCTGGGGTTGTCGAGGTGGAAGTTCAGGTCTCCAATGAGTATGTAGTTTGTTGAGGCGATGGCGTGTGGTGCGATGAAATCGGTGATGGTGGTGGCAAAGGGTGTTCGGGGACCGGGGGGTCTGTAGATGAGGGTTCCTCGGAGTGTGGCTTTGGGGGTGGTCTGGATCTGGAAGTGCAGGTGTTCGGCGGAGGGGAAGGTTTCGCTGGAGGTGGTGAGGCGGAGGGTGCTCTTGTGGGCAATGGCAAGGCCCCCTCCTGGGTGGTTGGGGCGGTCTTTCCTCTGGATCTTGTATCCGTCTGGGATGGCAGTGCTGATGTCGGAGATGGAGGATGCGTTGGTCCAGGTCTCTGTGAAGAAGGCGATGTCGGGTGAGAGAGAGTCGAGTAGGTTCCAGATTTCCATGGCGTGTTTGTGTACGGAACGTACGTTGAGGAGGATGCATTTTAGGGTGTCGCCGGTGCTGGCGTTGGCGGTGTTGGAGGCCGGGGTGGCAGTGAGGGTCTGGCGGCAGTGGAGGCAGGAGAACTGGCCGTGGGTCGTGTTCGGCGAGGCCTGTTGGCATTCTCTAAGTCTTCCAGGGTTGAGTGCGAGGAGGGTGGTGGTGGCGTAGCGATGGGTAGTGGCAGGTCCAGGGTTCCTGGCGCTGGCCGCGGTCAGGTCACGGACAGGCGCAGACGGGCTTGCCTGTGGCGCGCCTTTGGCGCCGGAGGCGCGACCGCACAGCGGCCGCCATTAAGTAGGGGAGGTGGGAGGGAGGAGAGGCTGGGAGGCGGGAGCGGGGGAATTCCGGAGGGGAATTCCGGGGGGGAGGGGCAGCAGTGGCGAAAGGAACAGGCAGGCACGAGAAAATAAAAACAGTGGTGGAATTAGAGCAAGACACAGATGGGCACAATAACAGTGGCACAACAGGGAAAAATTAAGAAGAAAAAAAACGGCTGAGAAAGGTTGCGGTGGTTGCAGGCAGTCTGGTCCCAGTTGGAGCGGGCAGCAGGCGCAGGACCGGGCAGCAGCCTCGAACCTCCCAAAGGGGGAGGTCGGGTCCGGAGGCAAGAGACGGCACAGCGGAGCTGCGGGGAGAGAGTGGACCTAGACCGAGGGTCAGAGGTCTTACTCGCGCTCCCCCGCAGCAGCCGCCATTAAGTAGGGGAGGTGGGAGGGAGGAGAGGCTGGAAGGTGGGAGCGGGGGAAATCCGGGGGGGGAATTCCGGGGGGGAGGGGCCGCAGGGGCAGCAGCGGCGAAAGGAACAGGCAGGCACGAGAAAATAAAAACAGTGGTGGAATTAGAGCAAGACACAGATGGGCACAATAACAGTGGCACAATAGGGAAAAATTAAGAAGAAAAAAAACGCCGAGAAAGGTTACAGTGGTTGCAGGCAGTCTGGTCCCAGTTGGAGCGGGCAGCAGGTGCAGGAGTGGGCAGCAGCCTCGAACCTCCCAAGGAGGAGGTCGGGGTCTGGAGGCAAGAGACGGCACAGCGGAGCTGCGGGGAGATGGCCCCGCACACAAGAGTTCCCACAAACCCAGCAGCAAATCCTGATCAACTGTGATTGAAATCTCATATACCAGTCGAAAATCGATTATGTTAAGACTGCAGGATTATGTGTCTAGATTTAGAATTTGTAACGAGGCATCATATCTTATCTTGTTCTTTGTGTTAACGTTTTGTATATAAATTTGAATATTTTAAATAAAGCTATTCAAAACGAAAAAGCATTTTTTGTTAAGTTTTATAATATAGACGAAGAAGCCACTCAAAAGTGTAGGAAAGAATCTCTGTCATGACCCACACATTACCTGCCAAGTTTGTTGATACCCTGCTTTAGTCCAGAAAGTACTTTACAAGTGAATTTGTTAACCAAAGACAAACTAGCATCTCTCAAAGATGTTTGAGAGTAATACGCTTTTCACTTTGTGTTAAGTAATAGTCATCAATACATTTTCCCATTTCGATTTAGAAGAAAACTTTTTGAAATGGAGATAAAATATATGTAGTATGGTCAGATTTTGTGAAAATATTAATTCTGGCGTGGTGTTTTTTTTGTACAAGTTAAAGTCTTTTTAATACAAGTTAATTAATAACAGACATCAATATTTTTAGATACATACAATGTGCACACGCCCTGCAATGAATATGCCACGTTATTTTGCATGCCTTTAGTTCGCATGCCGTTACAACGCGGTCGTTACAACGACCGCATTGTTATTTCGCATACCGTTACAACGCAAGTCGGAACAACGACTTGCGTTGTAAGGGGCGCTGGATGTAGTAATAGTATAATTTACTATCCCAACTCCAGTCTTTGCGGACACTAGGGAAGGTGTTGGATTTTAAATCCAACACCTTCCGCCCCCTAACGCAAGTCGTTGTTTTGACTTGCGTTGTAACGGTACGCGAAATAACAACGCGGTCGTTGTAACGACCGCATTGTTATTGCATGCGAAGTAAACACTGCGTACTAAACGTTGTTTACCCCTACAACAAGTTGTTTTTATTTGCCAAGCAATTTTGGGTTTTGAGTAATGTTTGAAAGCCTATTTTGTCTGCTATTTCTTTATTTTCTGATCTCAATACATGTTTTTTTATTTCTGCATGTTTACAATGTCAGTGACTTTTCAGATGCAGCCATGATGTTGCTTGTAATGTTATACTCAACCCTCTGATAATTTACATATTTAGCTAAGGGTTTCAGTAAAATTCTATGCCAGTTATGCAGAGAGTTCAGGCATGTAAAAATCATCTGTTTGGCTTCAGACTTGCCGAACAGGATTTTGTTCTTTTTGGCTGCATCCTGATATATCTCTAAGTTTTTATGTCACTAGGTATTTCTACGGTGCAGCTTTTGCCAACTACTTGGCCTTTTAGTGTTTTGTGTAGACGTTAGTCTGTGGTTGTGATTCATCCAGCACACAGAAGCGGGCAGCTGCCCCCTTGAGTAACATTTGATCAGCCGAGAGACGGCTGCTGCGTTGCAGCTTCTTTGAGATAGAGTTCAGAGGTCGGCGCGAGTTCACTTCACTGCCACAGATGCGATACACGCCTAACAATATTTATATTCCTAGCATTTACTCTTTCCAAAACTGGCATCTACTCAGCGCCGCCTTAGCAGCCTTCCTCCTGCAAAAACCATGGCAGACAAAGAGCCTAAACCAAACAACAAGCAGCCCAAACCTGTTCCTTCCACCTCTTCTCTCTCCACTATTGTCCTGGGGGCGAGCTGGAGAACGTAGAGGACGGCACTTCCCAGTAACACCAGGACCGGTGCCTTTCGATGGATCTTTGACGATGCCCCCTGGGCGGATACCATAACTGCTTTGTACTTACAGCGGAGCCCGAGCCACCTTGGCCGATGCCCGGTGGAGCTGTCCTATGCAGCTATAGAGGAGTTTGGCTCTGGTTCACCCCCTCGGCCATCACCTACCCAGCCAGACATCTGACATTCGTTTCCTCGTCGCCCCGTTGTGTTCCCTTCCCTCCCCCGCATCTCATGTTTCTGTTTTCTCCTATGTCTTTACTTGAAGTCTGTAATTGATGTAATTATGCTTCCCAGCCCCCTGTTTCCATACCCCTCCCCCATTCCTCTATTCCTCTATTGGAGACTTGTTCCTTTGTGCTTGACTATGCAACTGTAACTAATGTAACCATGAAAAACTGTTTTTCTTGTCATCCCTGACCGCTGAGACCTGAGCAACATGGCTGATGCCCGGTGGAGCTGCTAGACAGCTATAGAGGAGATCGGCCCTGGTTTCCCCCCTCGGCCGTCACCTACCCAGCCGGACATTGGGCACAGTTCTCCCCGTCTCCCTGCTATGGCTCCTTCCTCCCCCTCCCTTCGACGAATTAATGTAACATTTTTTTTTGCCTATGTTTTACTGTGCTCTGGGAACTGATGTAATTTGTAACTTGTAACGCAACGATCCTCATGTAAAGCGCTCTGATACCTACGGGTCTAGCCAGCGCTATATAAAACTCTTCAAATAAATAAAATAAATAAATAAATATCTGTTGTGTTTTCACAGCCTCGTAAAAATAAAAATGACTGCATTTTCCAAATTTCGCGGGCAGTTTTGTAAAAATCGCGGCCATTTTTACAAAACTGCCGATTTCCCGATTTTTTTGCAAATCGCAAAATCCTGGAGGGTCTGGTTAGTGCTCACCAGTGGTGCCACTTCACCACAGCCACATAGGGCAACAAGTAGGGCATCACTTTGCAAGCAAGCATGGGAAATGCCAAACTTGGCAATGTTTGTGCATAAATGTGGGTACAAGTCATCCTTTTATAAAACATTATACCCAAAACAGGACTGAAGCATGGCACATATACACCTTTATAAAGCACACGTCCTATATCTGAATGACCCTCTCAAAGCTGTGGAGTCAGTGAGGCCAACTCAAAGTCTTACTGTAGGAAACCTCCGCTCTGTACAGTGCACTAAAATGAAGCACACTATGTACAAAGTGTGAGAGATCCTAAAAGGCAGGTAGAGGTAAAGGTAGATAATACTAACTCTTTTTTTGTGGTACTGTGAGCAAGCAGACAGGATTATAAGAGGGTAGTGTTAAGCATTTGTTGTCCTCACAGAGGCAATAAATGAGACACACACTCAAGAATAAATCTGAGACCAATTTGTAAAAGTAATGTTGATTTTTATATAATGTTTAAGACTATAAACACAGTTCTAAGGTAAGTACTTTCGGAGTTACGATTTTTTACAGTTAAAAAAAAATATAATTTTTGTGCACAATTATGCACCATAGGAAACAATGTAGAAAAAAGTAGAAAAATGCATATAAATCAGGCAATGCTTTCATGAAGTTCACCTTCTCGTTGTAGGCCGATGTCGGGATCAGGTCCAAAGTTCCAGCAGGAAAAGTTCAGGAGCGTCCCAAATTGCCGGGAGCAGAGGTGCTGAGGTCTTGGAAGCTGGTTTGCAAAGGCGAAGGGGGCCACTTGAAAAAGCATTGCACAGAGGGACTTGCAGGTAAGTTTTTTGAGTTTCTTTGGATGGAGGACGTTGCAAGGGCCTGGGGACCACAGGAGCAGGGCTGGTTGGTCGGTGCTGGGATCGGGTGCAAATTGAACAGGTCAGCTGGGCAATGTGTATCTGGTGAGCCATACGGTCAGGAGCAGGCAATTTGGAGAGGCAATCTCTGGACATCTGGGCCACTCAGGAAGTGCGTCTTGGGTGCCTCGATGTCCCTTGACAGGTGCTTGCTTCTCGTGCTTTGGGAGTCTGGAGTGGAGTCTTCTTCTTGGTTTTTACAGTTGGGGTAAAAATTCCCCGGGTATTGGTACGCCGCGGCTCTGGTAGGTACTGGTGCCTCCAAACTTGTTGGAGAGGCAGATCTCACCCTCTGGAGCTGTTGTACCTTTTCTTGCTTTGGTGCTGCATCGAAGCCATCGGGGAGCAGCAAGTTGAGAAACCGTACTTCATGGGTTAGTGTCTGCGGTGTGCAGGGGAGTGATAGCTTCACTCCACGGGAGCTTCACAGCAATTTCTTGAAGGCTGGAGGTGCTCCGGGGTTTTTGGAGTCCTTTCAGGTTTCAGGACGACACAGCAACAGCAATTTTCGTGTCCTGGGAGCAGCAGGCAAGGTTTGGTGGCTTTTTCTTCTGCGGGAAGGCTTCAGTTCATCAAGCAGTTGGTCTTCTTTGTTCTGTCCTTCTCTTGTCCGTCGAATCTGATGTTCAGGTCTCATGGTGTCACCTAAATACTGATTGTAGGCTGCGTTACAAGGGGAGACAGGTAGTAGCCAAAGTACCTTTAGGGTATCTACACCCTCTAGTGACCACTTCCTGTGGGAAGAGGCATTATCCTAGCCCTGATAGGTGGTTTTCTCACCATCTCTAGATGGTGGAATTTCAGGAGAGGGCTTCGCCTTGTCTGCCCCGCCCTAGGGGTGGTGTAGTCTAAGTGGGGATCCTCCTCCTCATCTAATTAATTTTCCCTCCTTTCCTCCCACCACAAGTGGAGCAGGAAAGGGGGCCTGGCCTCCCTCACTATCTGAAGGCTCCTGGGTTGAATTTTAAAGATGGCATTGCTTTTGAATCTTCCCTCCTAGGAAGACCATCCTGTTGTGGAGGAGCTGTGAAGTAACTCTACCCAGAGCAGGCTTTGTCTCTATCCTCTGAGAGCGCTGGCTCTCACCACATGAGGTTAAAAACATGTCTAGTAGTGGCAGGCTGCTAAGACTAGTCAAAGACCACACCAGTGCTTGGTAGGATTTCAGGGGACCCTCTAAAAGGTTCTCCTGTGTGACTTTATTAATAAATCCAACACTGGCATCAGTGAGGATTTATTAAGGAAAGATGTTTGGTACCAAATACCTTAGAAATTAGTGAAGCCATCATGGAGCTAGGAAACTCGTGTTGACAAGTATCCAGCCCATGCACTCTTTATGGCTTCCCTGTGCACTTACAACATCACAGAATGGACTGGACATTGTAGGGGCATATCTGCTCATGCCGATATGCCGCCACATAGGATATAGTGCACACTGCTTTAAGGCTAAAGGCCTGCATTAGGTGTGACTTACCTAAATCTTATGCAGTGTACAGTTGGCATGGCACAGTGGGCTGTGTGTGATGTCGATTCTTCGGATTTCTCTGCACCAAAACATATAGCCTGCAATGGCAGAGAGCATAGCCTTGGTGAGGGGTCCCTGGGGTGGCATAACCAGTGCTGCAGCCCCAGAGGACCCCCCTCAGTACCCATGCCCTAGGTACCAGGTGTACCACTTACTAGGTACTAACAGGGGTAGCTGAAATTGTGCCAATTGTGGTTCAGTTTTTGGCAAAGAGATCTGGCACTGGGAACCAAGTTAGCGGGGATCCAGTACCCTTACAGTTCGAAATTATATCAGATATCAGGCAAAAAGTGGGGGCTAACCATGTCAAAAGAGGCACTTTCCTACACTTCCTGAGCGAAGAACTTGGGGGCACATGTACAAAGCCCATTTGTAAATGCAAAGAGGCATTTTCAAATGTACGAAGCCCGATTTGCGATTCAGTAACCTATTACCGAATCGCAATTTGAGTTTGTGAATCGGTATCTGGAAGAGGCGCGTTTAGGGTGCCCCTTCCGAATACCGATTCACATTGGTATGTATGAATGTTTTGCGACCGAAATGCGGCTGCAAAACATTTGCACTTCACAAATGAGAAGGGGTTCCCTTGGGACGCCTTCACATTTCAGAATGAAAAAAACATATTTTTTCCCATGGACCACTGCCGAATCTTAAAAATGTAACTTAAACTTCTAATTTTTTTCTTTTTAAACACATTCCATTTTTTGCTTTAAGAAGAGTGTGATGTGTTTAAAAAAAAGGAAATTGCTTTATTTAAAAGCAATCACAGATATATATGGTGGTCTGCTTACCCCATCATCCCTGTGATTTTTACGATACCCAATGGGTCACAAACCGAGACCTACTTCATGAATATTTATGATGTAGGTCTATTGCAGAAAGTGTAAAACACACTTTCGTATATTAGTGTTTGCGATTACCAAATAGCACATATTTGTAATTGCAACCACTAACCTTCGTACATGTGGCCGTCGATATTCATTCTTTATTGCATTTACCATTAGATGTGACATTTGCAGGTCCTGTTGATTCCAGGATAGACAAAAGAAATTCACTGACAGCTCTGCCTTTCAGACCTAGACTTTCTCTGTGTTCTGCTCTATGCACGTGGAACTTGAAAAATACATATCTTGGCTCAGCACTCGGGCTTGATAATACCCATGATATGATCTTCATACGATACACCCTCTCAAAATTCCCTCCTATAATATCCAATTATAATTTTGTGCCATGAATTTATAATGCTCTGTAATTTATGTTGTAACGTAAGCAATGTTTTGATTCTTTAAGAATATCTACAGGTTTTAGAACTCTGATCCTGATAATGCAGACAGACACCCAAAGCTTATTATCACTCAGATAAATGCATACACCTGCTCTCATGCCAGAGTGCAGGCTGCAGACTCACTCAGGGCTCTGTTCTAGAGGATGCCTTCATGCCAGAGTGCAGGCTGCAGACTCACTCAGGGCTCTGTTCTAGAGGATGCTCTCATGCCAGAGTGCAGGCTGCAGACTCACTCAGAGCTCTGTTCTAGAGGATGCTCTCATGCCAGAGTGCAGGCTGCAGACTCACTCAGGGCTCTGTTCTAGAGGATGCTCTCATGCCAGAGTGCAGGCTGCAGACTCACTCAGGGCTCTGTTCTAGAGGATGCTCTCATGCCAGAGTGCAGGCTGCAGACTCACTCAGGGCTCTGTTCTAGAGGATGCTCTCATGCCAGAGTGCAGGCTGCAGACTCACTCAGAGCTCTGTTCTAGAGGATGCTCTCATGCCAGAGTGCAGGCTGCAGACTCACTCAGAGCTCTGTTCTAGAGGATGCTCTCATGCCAGAGTGCAGGCTGCAGACTCACTCAGGGCTCTGTTCTAGAGGATGCTCTCATGCCAGAGTGCAGGCTGCAGACTCACTCAGGGCTCTGTTCTAGAGGATGCTCTCATGCCAGAGTGCAGGCTGCAGACTCACTCAGGGCTCTGTTCTAGAGGATGCTCTCATGCCAGAGTGCAGGCTGCAGACTCACTCAGAGCTCTGTTCTAGAGGATGCTCTCATGCCAGAGTGCAGGCTGCAGACTCACTCAGAGCTCTGTTCTAGAGGATGCTCTCATGCCAGAGTGCAGGCTGCAGACTCACTCAGGGCTCTGTTCTAGAGGATGCTCTCATGCCAGAGTGCAGGCTGCAGACTCACTCAGGGCTCTGTTCTAGAGGATGCTCTCATGCCAGAGTGCAGGCTGCAGACTCACTCAGAGCTCTGTTCTAGAGGATGCTCTCATGCCAGAGTGCAGGCTGCAGACTCACTCAGGGCTCTGTTCTAGAGGATGCTCTCAGGCCAGAGTGCAGGCTGCAGACTCACTCAGAGCTCTGTTCTGTCAGGGTACCAGTGGCGTCACTAGGGGGGCACGGGGGGTGCGGACTATTTACTAAATAGTCTCATTTGGGAAAGGTGTCACCCCATGTGATGGTGTCATGGGGTAAGTCGTGAGGGGGTGACACCATGAGTTACCGAGTTACCGCACTGGGTGACACCAACCCTAGTGACGCCGCTGCTGGGTACCCCTAACTGGTTTCATTCTCTTCTTTCTGGCAGATCTCTTTGATCCTACTAGTCACCTACCAATCCGAACAGACCCACTTCACTGGTAGCGTACCCTGGCGCTCCTCTCTAAGTCCGACTCTGTTTAATATTTAAATGGTCCTGCTCACTAATATCGTCATGAAACAGGGGTTCAAAACCGTCGCAAATGCAGGTGACACTTCACCTATTCTGTGTATCTCCCACAACATAGCATCCATTCGTAGGTAGGGCTGTTGAGGAAGGGCTGTTGAGGGAGGGCTGTTGAGGGAAGGAAGTTGGTCAAGATGGTGCTGTAGGGCAAAGCTGGCATAGATAGTGTTGATCTTGATAAAAAACATTCTGAGTGTTTGAAGCAGAAATCCTGAGATGGAATGATCCCAACTGTGAAGGTTACAAGGCTGAAAAATAATAATGGCAAATGTCTCTCGAAAGGAGTTGAAACAGCGCTCAATGAGATACGCGAGGCGGGGATGGCGGGCAGGCCACATTTGCGTATGATAGTTGCTTAGGGCAGCCTTTTAAGGTGCCCTGTCCAAAACATTACATGTTCGTCTCCAGGTGTTCCAGGGCTCTGTACCAGTGCTTCATTGCTAACATCCCCAGAGTATCAACCCACAGAAATGTGTTTGCGAGGGGCAATGGAGTCAAGCGAACGGGAGATAAATTTGTTGAAGGAATTAACCACTAAAGAAATGTTTGAAGAAGGGGCAGGTGGAGATGTGTTGTGTGCTTCACTGAGATTGGGGGGAGAGATACGTTACCAGGAATCTGGAGGAGGGATGGTTTGTTGGCCCAGGTTGAAGTCAGGATGCAGCAGTGAAAGTGGGATGCTAAGGACGAGTAAGAAGTGATCCAACAAGGCTACTGGGCGAAAGGGGAGCAGGGAGAAGTCTGTGATGTTAATAAGACAGGGTCGATGTCCCGCTGAGTGTGTAGGGCCAGTGATTACTTGCCAGAGGCACACTGTGGCCGTGTGATCAAGGAGTATGAAGGAGTCCGGGTCCTTATCAAGTAAATGAGGTTGCTGTGGAGGGGGTGGGGCTTTTCAGTGGTGAGGTTAGAAGTAAAGTATTCCAACTACTCGTGAAAATAGGAGTCAAGGGTCTTGGAGATTGTCTTTGTAAATATGGACAACAACTTTGTGGTGTCTATCTTGTCTGGAGATTTTGTGTTCAGATGGTTCCACAGTGGCAATATCCAGATTGGTGGAGTTGTTGAGCCATGTTTCAGTGATGAAGAGTATGTCCGGGGAGTGAGAATCTAAGAGGTCTCGCAACTCAATCTGTTGTTTGGGAAGAGAACACACATTGATACTGAGGCGTGATAGGCCTGAGGTTGTGATGTTTTTATGAGTGTGGTGGTGCCCAGGCCAGACAGCGGTACAAGGGTACGATGGGCAGTAAGAGAGTTTGCCCGTGCAGCAGCTGAAAGTGCCCTTTACTCTGGGGGGTGGGCCTTGGTGCAACTGAGTAGGTGATGGGGTTTAAGATTATGTAGGAAGGCTGGGGAGTAAAGAAGGTAGTGTACCTTGTTGTGGGCGGCCTGGGGGCCAGGGATCCTGATGCTGGGCATGGTTCGGGCGCCGACAGGTGCAGAAGGTCTTAAATGCGTTTGGCACACCTGAGACGTGTCCACTGCACGTGTCTGCTGCGCATCTACGCTGCAGACACCATTGAAAGATCTCTGGAGGAGGAGGAGGTGTCGCTCCAGAGGGCGGGAGGTGGGCGGAGCCAGCAGCGAGAGCTGACTCGCCCAATAGGGCCGGGTGCCGGTTCTGGGTAGAAAACGTACCGAAGAAAGAATAAAACTGGTGACATGTAAAAGCTAAAGTAATAGAGACAAAATAAACAATAAACAAGGCCCTGTTAGGAGTCGGATGGAGCGATAGCCACACGTAGGATACCGCTCCATCGGGCCATGCCTGGCCCAGTGTCCCTGCACCAGACACTCTGATTGGCCAGTAATTCCAGCCAATAGGATTGCATGAGGCTTTGATTCAGCACTAGCCAACTCTTCTTCCCTTGATCCTTGTCATTATTTTTCTCTGGCAAGGGGGGAGCATGCCCTGACTCAACTTCTCTTTCCCTCCCCCACCCTCTTAATCCTCCTCCCGCCCACTGCTGTAATTCCAGCCCTCCTGCTCAGAGTATGTGCGATACATAAAATATCGAGCATACGACTTGCTGTGATGTCACAAAATAAAATGCTGCAAAATACACTGATTTGTTAGTATGTAGTTGTGTTAGTTTCCACTGGAAAGACAATGCCTAACAAAGAACAATAGAAGAAAACATGGAGGGTTTAATTTAATGTTCAGAAGCAGCTTTTCACCTTCTGAAAATCCCATATTAATCCCATATTAAGAGGTAACATGTCTCATTTCCACTTCCAAGGAAAGTAATACTTTAAAAAAATATGTCTAAACTTTATTAAAGAAGAAGCAGATGATTGTTCTATCTGTCAGTTTCGAGAAATGTTTGAAATGAGTTCCCCTTTCCACCTGCTCATGTACCCCAGAGTATTACAAAACGCTGTCAGACACGTCGTTGTTTTATTTAATGGTTTAATTATGCATGAAAATTGAATTTCCAAGTGAATGTGTCTGAAAAGAAATGTTATTAAATCGAGGATTACTTTTCCTACTGATCTTTCATGTTATTAAGGGGTTCTGCAGCACCCCCTGAACCCCTAGTTCCTGCACCATTGTTTCTCTGTAAGGATTTGAACCTTTTGAATATATAAATAGAATCCCCTCCATGCCTCCTTGGACTGGACTGGTAGTGGTCTTCAGCATGTATTTTCCCCTCCCCAGCTGTTATAGTAATATCATCTCTGGCTCAAGGACACATTTCTGACCGTCTTCTTGGACACTACTTCCCACGCATCAGAAAGAATCTTGGACAAATCTTAAAAGAGTGGGCCCCTCATTTACTGGCGGTCTGCGCTGCTTGAGCGCCACTTTATTTGACGCGCTGGTCACGTAAGCCTCTCAGTCATATCTATGAGGCGACGCACAGCCACCCTGCGCGGCTTTGAATGGCCTGATAGATATGGCGAGGCAGCGCTGACTGTATGTGAAGGAGGCGTTACATGGGCGTCACTGTGGGCTTTCCCACGCAGCACTCATGGGTTTTGACACATTCCCTAATTTACAAGGATCGGTAAACCAGGGGATACGTCAAAACTGCACGCCTCCCCGGGGGAGGCGTAATGAGGAGAAATAACTTTAGGCCTCATTAAAAAAGAATTGGCGTAGGGCAGCGCCGCAAGTCATTTTGCTGCACTGCCCAACGCTAATTCATAAGGATGGGAATGCACAGTATTTAAGATACAGTGCAGTCCTGTCCTTTCAGCCAGTGCCGGCGCACAATTTGCTGCCGAGCGCCAACACAGGCACCCTTGCAGGATTGGTGCATGGGTGTCTGTGTTGTTGGCATTATTGTTTTTGGGCAGGAAGGGGCACCTACCTGAACAAAAGCAATCACAAGGTGTGTTCTCATTCTATGTGTGCTGCAGAATGCAGCACATGTGGAAGGAGGAAAAAACAAGGAGAAATGTAAACAGTTCTCCTTATTACGCCTGCTCTGGGGAGGCATACGTTTTTGGCGCTATCCCAGGTTTATGTGAGGTTTTCAATGTGGAGCAGTGTTAACCGTTGAGGGAGAACACACACAGTAACACCCATGCAACGCCTCCTTGACATAGAATAAGGCAAGGCAGCGACAAAGCCTTGCCTTACTCCATATCTATGAGATCATTCAAAGCCACCCATGGTGGCTTTGCGTCGCCTCATAGATATGATTGAGAGTCCTGTGCTACCCGATCGTCATAAAAGTGACACTCCAGTGGCACAGGCCTCTTGTAAATGAGGGCCTTTATTTCTCCACGTTTTTGTCCATCTTTCTATGTGTGCTGCAGAACGCCTCCATTGATTGTTTTTGTGCAGGAAGGTGATCCTTTCTGAACAAAGATAATTGTGCCAACAACGTAGACACCATGGTGCAAGGGTGCCTAGGTTGGTGTTAGGCTGCAAATTGTGCACTGGCTGAAAGGACAGGAATCCACTGTATCTTGTAAATACAGTGCATTCCTGTCCTTTTGAATTGGCGTAGGGCAGAACTGCAAGAAGCCGTGCAGTGCTGCCCTACACCAATTTCTTTAAATGAAGTCCTGAGTGAACAAGGTTCCACTTCTGGTAATTTAATACTGACATGAGTGTTACTGCTCCAGGGGCAGACGTCAGTACATGACGGCCGTAGGTACAGGGAATGTTAGGATGCATCTAGCAACTAAAGGTCATTCACATCAGGTGTATAGCGCAAATGTCTGATGTGAATGACCTTTAGTTGCTAGGTGCATCCTAACATTCCCTGTACCTACGGCCGTCATGTACTGACGTCTGCCCCTGGAGCAGTAACACTCATGTCAGTATTAAATTAGTGGAACCTGTGATTGATTGATTATAATCCAGTCATTGCAACATTTTGGGAATCTTGGACGTCACTGGAGTGAATAGTCGCACGTGACATAAGAGATCGAATCCTGTCGCTCGACGTAAGAAAAGCAGCCCCCTTCCTTTAGAAATCGACATAGCACGTTCAGTGGCCATTTCTAGTCTTTGGGATAATGTGGCATTTCATGTATGGTGAGCGTGTTGTTCTCGCCGATAGGCACGCCTTCTGCTTTACTTGCCTATTGTTCTCAAGCGGCGATTGGCACACCTACTTTAATTGCAATCAGAGCGCGTGTGCACGTTGTTCTCTGCGAGGCACGCCTTCTGTTTATTTGCCTATTGCTCTAGCATTCTGAAGCGGCGATAGGCACGCCTTCTATATTAAGCGCATCACGGAGCGCAACAGTTATTTTTCACGAGGATAACATGCACACAGTCAATAAAAGGTACAGTTCCATGTCGTGTTTACTGCAATGCATATTTGGCTATAGGCATGCCTGAGAGGTTTTGTGCAAATATCTTAGTGGAGTTGAGAATTGCATATTTTGAACTTTCACAGCAAATTAAACCTTGTAATACAGTTAGAACTCTTTAACATTCAGCAATCCTTGAACCCTCCTGTTCTTTCTTATCAGCTCCTGGTTTGACTTTAGTGGATTGGGAACAATGGAAGGAGGGTTTTGAAGCTTACTTGAAGGCAATCGAAGGTGAAGTTTTCACACCCCAAAAAACAATTTGCAAGTTTTCACACCCCAAAAATGTTTTGCAATTTTACTGAAGGGAGAAATATTTTGAAACACCTGCCTGCGGTGGCTGTGCTGGGAGAGGGAGATGTGATAGATGAGTATGCATCTGACATAAAGGTATTTTATTTAAAAAAAAACAACTATAATGGAACAACATAAATTTTATGAGGCATCAGATGCCTGGTGAATCGGTGGAAAATGTTATTAGTGATTTAAGAGTTCTAGCTGCCACATGTGAGTTTAAGATGTTTGAGGGTGAAGTTATACATGATCAAGTGGTGGAAAAATCCAATAGTAAAAAGGTTCAGGAAAAACTACTAACAGTTGATAATCTTACTTTGGATAAAGCTATCGAGTTGGCGAGAATAATTGAATCAACAACAAAATTTGTGGAGTAAATGACTATCAGTACACAAGTTCATACATTGCAGTTACAAGAAAAGACTAGGAAAACTGGCCCAAGCTTGAGGAAAAGAAAAAAACATTTGAATGTTATTGGTGTGGTAGCAAATTTAATTTAGGGAATTCTCCCATGTGTCGTACCATAGCTAAATGGTGTAGTAAACGCAGGAAAATAGGGCATTTTATGAAAGTGTGTAAGGATAAGTAGAATAAGGAGGTTAAAGTCACTGAAAGCGTGAATACCGTTAGAGGCAGTCCTGACAGAGGTGGTCAAACGGATTCAGATGAAGGAAGTGTAGTGTTCATGGTGGACGGGAATGAAAACTGTAGTGAATTAAATTCGCCTATGAGAGTGGGTAATGATGTTTTGTCTGTAGGTGAGTCACATATCAGGAAGCCTAATTGTATGATCATAGTCAATGGAATCAGGATCAACATGATGGCTGATTCAGGGTCCTTGTTTATTTTGATTGGTGTGTAAGAGTGGAAAACGTTGAGAAAGTCCAGGGTGAAACCAGTAGCCTATGGAGGGAAACCCACTGAAGTGTTGGGAGAATTTGATGCTTGTTTAGAGTTTAAAGGCAATGCAGCTAATATTACTGTGTAAGTAGCGGTTGATGGATCTAATTTACTGGGTTGGTTGGATCAATGCAACCTGGTAATCGTGTTAGATCCCAACAGTTGTGAACAAGTTCTGTTACGTAAGGAGGTGGCACAGGTAATGTCAGTAGAAAAATGTGATTGGACACAAGCTTTTCCTGATGTGTTTGGGGACAGACTTGGCAAGATTAGAGGGTTTACACACCAAATTTAGTTTAATGCGGGGGTTAAACCAGTTGTGCATAAGGTGAGACATGTTCCCATTTCCATGAAAGATGAGTTGAAGAGAGAACTGGAAAAACTGTGTCAGCAAAATATATTTGAGCCCATAAAGAGCTCGGAGTGGCTTTCACCAGTAGTTTTGGCTAGAAAGCCCAATGGAACCTTGAGGATGTGTATTTATTTGAGAGATCTAAAAGAAAGGATGTGGGTTGATAGGCATCCTTTGCCAATTATTACTAAAATGCTGACAATGGTGAGGGGCCAAAAGTTTTCTCTAACCTTGATATGCCCTCAGCGTATCACCAAATATCAATACACAGGGATTAAAGTAATTTAACATCGTTTGTTACACCCAAGGTGGCATACAGATTTAAACACATGACTTTCGGATTGGCTTCGGCCTCGTCCATATTTCAATATGTGATTGAGACAATGTTCAAGGGCATTGATAAAGTGAAGTGTTTCCAAGATGATATTTTGGTCTATGGTGTGAATGAAAGGCAGCATGATTAAACATTGGCGCAAGTGCTGACTATACTCAGAGATAAAGGTGCCACTCTGAAGTCAAGCAAATGTAAATTTGGTGTGTCCAGTGTAGATTATTTAGGGCACAAATTGTCGGCTGATGCAGTGGAGCCTAAAGAAACTTTAGTTAAGGCCATCAAGGAATTTCCTGCACCCCAAAGTAAGGATCAATTGCAGTCTTTCTTTGGTATGAAGGGATGAGGATGTTGCTCAAGAATAATGTCAAGTTTGAATGGTCAAGTAA
This sequence comes from Calotriton arnoldi, assembly GCA_963921515.1. Classification (NCBI taxonomy): domain Eukaryota; kingdom Metazoa; phylum Chordata; class Amphibia; order Caudata; family Salamandridae; genus Calotriton; species Calotriton arnoldi. The sequence goes on from CAWUFW010014394.1 coordinate 21,771, forward strand.
CATGAACAAAGATTTTGATGTAATCAAGAATGCAATTGCGGGTGCTATTCCGCTCAAAGCGTTTGGCACTTGTGATCCATCTGTTGTTGTAACTGAAGCTAGTCAACAGGGTTTGGGTGCTGTGCTCATGCAGACAAGGAATAGCAATGACAAAATTGTAGCCTTTGCATCACGAGCATTGCGTGGGGCGGAAAGTACTTATTCCGTTATTGAAAGGGAAGCATTGGCGTGTCGGTGGGAAGTGGACCATTTTAGACAGTATTTATGGGGATTGGAGTTCACTCTACGCATGGATCACAAAGCTTTGCTCAATATGTTTACCACGAAGGGAGCAGGCAAAGCGACTTCTAGAATTGCAGGGCTGAAGAACGTTTTTGAGGACTGTTTTTCGAGGATGTTTTTGACAACAGAAATGGATGAGAAGGTTAATAAAGATGATGATTGGTGCATAGTAGCTTGTACTACTGATGATTATACTGGTTGCACGGGAGAGAAGGAATGGTAGGAAGCAGTAGAAACAAGATGTGGTGTTACAAGAATTAATGTCATATCTGGTTGTAGGGTGGCCAAAGGGGAAATTAAAGGATGCGTGTAAAATGTACAAAAAAGTTGTCGAAGAATTGAGCGTGCCAGATTGCATTGTGAGGAGAGCATTGGTACTGGTGGTTCCCCAAATGATTCGCGAGAAGGTGTTGGAATTAGCTCATGAAGGTCATTTAGGTATGAGAGCCATGAAGAGAAGAATAAAAGATCATTTTTGGTGGCCGGGGTTGGACAAGGATGTGGAACACATTGGGCCCGATTCACAGAACTAACTTAAGACAAAATCCTAAACTTACTACCATTTTGGTATTCACAGAAGGCACTTACTCATTTCGGTATTCACAGAAGGCACTTACTCATTTTGGTATTCACAGAAGGCACTTACTCATTGATGAGTAAGTGCCTTCTGTGAATACCAAAATGAGTAACTTACTCATGGCACTTACTCATTGATGAGTAAGTGCCTTCTATGAATACCAAAATGAGTAACTTACTCATTTTGAGTAACTTACTCATTTTGAGTAACTTACTCATTTTGGTATTCACAGAAGGCACTTACTCATTGATGAGTAAGTGCCTTCTGTGAATACCAAAATGAGTAAGTGCCTTCTGTGAATACCAAAATGGTAGTAAGTTTAGGATTTTGTCTTAAGTTAGTTCTGTGAATCGGGTCCTGTGTGAGGAAGTGTGTAGCGTGTGCATTCAGTGATAAGTCACAAGTGACTATTCCGAGTCCTGGTGGGGATGTTCCGGCACCGGAGAAACCATGGGTTGAATTAGGCATTGACATAATTGGACCCATGAATGTGTTGAGAGAAGGTCAGAAATATGGAATTGTGTTAGTGGATTATTGTTCTCGTTGGCCTGGGGTGGAATTTGTTTGGAATGCCAATATTGTGGAAGTAATCAAATTCTTGCATGATTTGTTTCTGCGTGAAGGTGCTCCCATGGAAATTGTGAGTGACAATGGCGTTCAATTTACATCTGAAGAATTTGGCAAGTTCCTGAACAGGTGGGGCATAAAACATGTGACAACCTCGTTGTACCATGAGCAATGGTTAGGAGAGAGGTGCAACCGTGTGATTAAGGACAATGTACAATTGTCTTTGGCAAGTGGGTTGGATTGGAATAAAGAATTGGAAGATTTGATATGGGCCTTGCGTACCACGCCATGTGTGTCTACAGGGTTGTCGCCTTTCTCCATACTAAAAGGGAGACTAGCAGCTAATAGACTGGTGCCTCCATGGTTGAATACTTTAGTGGTGTCAGATGAAAAATGGGCATATGTGGGTGCCAAGCGGGAGAGTGCGTAAAGTAGGCATGTTTTGAGGGAGTGTGATTGGCATCTACAAGTCAAAGAAGGAGAGTGGCTGCGAGTCAGATGGCCGGGGATCATTGGCAAGGGGCATTCGAAAGTCGTGGAACCCAAAATGGTTGTATGTGTAAAGAGGAATGTGGTCACGTTGGAGGGTAGCAAACGGTGGAATAAGGAGAGCTGTCTATACAAGGGGCACCAAATGTCACTTGTGATGATGCTGTGCCGTTTGGACAGAGAAAAATTCATGGAGATGTTTCTGGCTGCCGACCTCATATCTGGGGCGGGTCTTCCAGAGGAAGGGTGACGTCCCAATAGATGCATACTAGACCGTGCAGTAAGAAGGTGGAACCAAAGTGGTTACATGATTATGTGTCCTGAGATGTGTAAGTCTTTTGCGTGCCATTTGTTTTAGTTTCATTTATTGAACTGGTATAGTTCTTTTTGTTTGTTTTCTTTTGTTTATTCATTGTATTAGGGGATGATGTGTTGGGTCTTAGTATGGGGTAGAATTAGAATGCGGGGAGTAGGAATGTAGAATGTTCTGTTTCAAGCATTTGGGCAGGTGCTGGTTCTTCTGATGCCCTGCTGGCTGTACTACTCAGACTCGAAATAAAAGAAGATTTATCATCACCTCACGGAGCGTCCTCTTTATTTCTGACAGCATCTTTTCACAGGTCATAGAGTTTTCATTGGAGGATGTTTGGGAGGGCAAGTGAAAGAGAGACTGGGGAATGGGAGGAGGTCAGTGAGTGAAAGGGAGAAAGAATGAAGCAAGGTATGGTGTACTAGGAGGACTCCTGACGAGGGCCCTGGCACTTATTTATTTTACAAATTAATCACGGGAGGGAGGGGAAGTAGGTTTGTGGGGAAGGGGTTGAGTGAATTTGGCATTCATAGACATAAAAAGAGACTTAGGCAAGCAGATCCTGTGGGATGAGGAGGTGTTGTGAACTTTGCTGCCCCTACCAGTGCCATTCACAAACAAGAGGTGTATTTTTCCAACCTGGAATTAATTTTTACCGTGTGATACTATGGTGGGAGCAGGAGAAGTAGCCTTGAAGGCAGCTGGATGCTAGAAAAGGCAGTGGGGTTCTGTAAAATGGGTTGAACTTTGGAGCACCACCATTGAGTGGACCTTTGACCTGCGCCCACCTTCCTAAAACACAACACTTTTTGGGGGCCGCCTCTCACATCCTGGAAAGGTTGGAAATACGTAACAGACTATAGGAGCACTCTGTGTATCAAGCCCGCTCTAAGGATGGATTTCCAGCCATTTTGACAGTTGACCTTTCGCCCTATTGACGGCGACCTTTGCAAATCTTGTAAATATTGCCTATGTGTTGGATACGGTTTGGCTTACCAGTTTGCACTTACACTGTGTCGTCACTTGGAGCACCTGCATTGTTCAGACTGGCTATTGGACATATGTTATGATACTATATATAGAACACTGATTACTGGTGAACTTATATTCACTACATGTATTATCGACTAAGACTAGGCCAGTTGTATCATTATTTCATGCATTAGATAATGACTGAAGGATTCCTCAGGGGAACCCTGTTCTTTTGTGATCCTATTACCCATGTCATTTGGAATACTGGGTGCCTCTTATTTAACATGGATTGGCTGATGAGATGCAGCCAGACGACTGTCGAAGAGATGCAGCCAGACGACTGTCGAAGAGATGCAGCCAGACTGCTGTCGAGAACATGCAACCAGACTGCTGCTGCTGTTGATGACATGCAACCAGACTGCTGCCGCCGATGGGATGCAGCCAGACTGCTGTCGATGAGATGCAGCCTGACTGCTGTTGATGACATGCAACCAGACTGCTGCCGATGGGATGCAGCCAGACTGCTGTCGATGAGATGCAGCCAGACTGCTGTCGATAACATGCAACCAGACTGCTGCTGCTGTTGATGACATGCAACCAGACTGCTGCCGCCGATGGGATGCAGCCAGACTGCTGTCGTTGAGATGCAGCCAGACTGCTGTCGATAACATACAACCAGACTGCTGCTGCTGTTGATGACATGCAACCAGACTGCTGCCGCCGATGAGATGCAGTCTGACTGCTGTTGATGACATGCAACCAGACTGTTGCTGATGGATGCGACCAGACTGCTGTCGATGAGATGCAGCCTGACAGCTGTCATTAAGATGCAACCAGACTGATGCCAATGGGATGCAGCCAGACTGCTGTCGATGAGATGCAGCCTGACAGCTGTCATTGAGATGCAACCAGACTGATGCCAATGGGATGCGCCAGACTGCTGTCGAAGGGATGCAGCCAGACTGCTGCTGATGGGATGCAACCAGACTGCTGTCTATCAGATGCAACCAGACTGCTGTCGATGACATGCAGCCAGGCTGCTGTCGATGAGCTGCAGCCAGACTGCTGCAGATGGGCTACAGCCAGACTGCTGCCGATTGGATGCAGCCAGACTACTGTCGATGAGATTGAGCCAGACTGCTGCTGATGAGATGAGACAGACTGCTGCTGATGAGATGTAGCCAGACTGCTGCAGATGGGATGCAGCCAGACTGCTGCCGATGAGATGCAGCCAGACTGCTGCAGATGGGCTGCAGCCAGACTGGTCCCAATGTGATGCAGCCAGACTGCTGCCAATGGGATGCAGCCAGACTGCTGCAGATGGGATGCAGCCAGACTACTGTCGATGAGATGAAGCCAGCCTACTGCTGATGGGATGCAGCCGGACTGCTGCTTCTGAGATACGGCCAGACTGCTGCCAATGCGATGCCGCCAGGTGACTACCAATAAGTTGCAGTCAGACTGCTGCTGATGAGATGCAGCCAGACTGCTGCCAAAGAGATGCAGCCAGATTGCTGCCGATGAGATGCAGCCAGACTGCTGCCAATGAGATGCAGCCCGTCTGATGATGATGAGATGTAGCCAGACTGCTGCTTAGGGTATTCAGCCGGACTGCTGCCAATGTGATGCAGCCAGACTGGTGGCAATGAGATGCAGCTACACTGCTGGTAATAAGATGCAGCTAGACTGCTGGCAATGTGATGTAGCCAGACTTCTGGCAATGAGATACAGCCAGACTGCTGCCAATGTGATGCAGCCAGACTGCTGTTGATGGGATACAGCCAGACTGCTGCTGATGTGATGCAGCCAGGCTGCTGCTGATGTGATGCAGCCAGACTGCTGGCAATGAGGTGCAGACAGACTGCTGTTGATGAGATGAAGCCAGACTACTGCCTATGGGATGCAGCCAGACAGCTGTCAATGGGATGCAGCCAGACAGCTGTCAATGGGATGCAGCCAGATTGCTGCCTATGAGATGCATCCAGACTGCTGTCAATGGGATGCAGCCAGATTGCTGTCAATGGGATGCACCCAGATTGCTGTCAATGGCATGCAGCCTGACTGCTGTCAATGGGATGCAGCCAGACTGCTGGTGATGGGACGCAGCCATACTGCTACCAATGGGACGCAGCCATACTGCTACCAATGGGATGCAGTCAGACTGCTGCTGATGGGATGTAGCCCGACTGCTGCCGATGAGATGCAGTCAGACTGCTACCGATGGGATGTAGCCCGACTGCTGCCGATGAGATGCAGCCAGACTACCATTGATAGGATGTAGCCATACTGCTGCCGATGGGATGCAGCCAGACTACCATCGATGGGATGTAGCCATACTGCTGCCGATGAGATGCAGCCAGACTGCTACCGATGGGATGCAGCCTGACAACCATCGATGGGATGTAGCCAGAATGCTGCCGATGGGATGCGGCCAGACTGCTACCGATGGGATGTAGCCCGACTGCTGCCGATGGGATGCAGGCAGATTGCTGCTGATGAGATGCAGCCAGGTTACTGCTGATAAGTTGCAGCCAGACTCCTGCCGATGAGATGCAGGCAGACTGCTGACGCAGTATCCTTTTGCCACTGCGCCTGGAACATTCCCCCACGGACAGCGCAGAGAAGTTTGCTTCAGCTGTGGAGATCAGAGACCAGATGTATTTTCGCAGCACATATTCCGTGTTAATTACTAGCTCTGCAAGAGAGAGAAACCTGCTGATAACGTGTTACCTCTCACAGCACTGCTACTGGTAGGTGAGAAGTCAGCATCTTTGGCGAGGCCCTGGAGTGCTCACACCTCCACCCAGGTGGAGAAGGGAGGGGGACGAGTGTGAAGGCATGACTGCCCCCCTCCCATTGAGAACCGGTACCCAAGGTGTGCTATACAAATATAATAAAACTGGAGCCCTACTCCTTTGCATGTGCTAATCCTCCTTATGGGAAGAAAAGCCCAAGGCTCTTTCTGTATAACCCGCACCCACTGGGGTTACCCCTTGGTCATCACTGGGTCTTCCCGTTCCGCTGCGAAGCGGGGCATGCTTCTACCTGTGAAATATACCGAAGTACTGTATGGTATACACAAATTATGGTGCATAGGAGCTGGAGAGATTCTTTTGAAATTAAAAATACCTGTCGGGTATGAAGACTGTACTTTATTCCATCCTCCAGACGGTATGATTAAAAAAGGGGAGATCAGTGGAAAGTATCTGTTGATTCGATGACCCTACTTTCTAAGGGGCATATTATCAAGCGGCAGCGATAATTATCGCTGGCCGCTGTTAGCGCGAGGAATCCTATCGCCGGCTATCGCTGGAAATTATCGCCATGCTAGCGCTGTATTAACAACGCTTAGCGCAAAGGCGATAATTTTCCAGTGATAGCGATGTTTTCCATGGAACATCGCTGGTTTTCCAGCGATGTCCCATGGAAAACGGCGATATCCTTGGTGATAGGGCCTGTGGTCTTAGCCACACAATCCACCCCCCATGTTAGGTATGCCTTAGTCAGGAATTTAGCAGACGTTAAATTCCTGCGTTAAGGCATACTTAACGCGATTGAAAATATCGCTAACCCACGTTGTTGATATGGCGATACCTGGGTTAGCGATATTTCCCCATGTTGTTTTCACAGGCACGCCTCCTTTGCATCTCATTAGCGATGCGATGGGAGGCGTGCAGAAAACGGACGCTAATGCAGGAATCACGCGCTAGCGTGTCCTTGTTAATTAGGCGATAAAATTATCGCCGCTTTTCGTCTGAAAACGGACGCTAAAGCGGCGATAATTCATTAACGCCGCCTTGATAATATGCCCCTAAATGGTCTAAATGTTTCAAACCTCCCTTCCCTGTGGCTTTCGTCAGGACCAAGGAATACAGGGGCATATCAGCAAGGGCCTGCGATAATTATCGCTCAGCGCTTTTAGCGCGAGGATAATTATCGCAGGCTAACGCTGGATTCTATCGTGGAGATAGCGTGCTATCAGCAACGCTTATCTCCCAAGCGATAGGAATGCATGCGTTAGCTGGAAAACAGTGTGATTATCGCTGGAAATCCAGCGATAATCGCACTGCGACCAGCGATACCTTGCTGATAAGGCAGGGTGGTTTTAGCCATGTAATCCACCTCCCATTGGATTACATGGCTAAATCAGATTACAAGCAGGCGTAAGGAAAGTAGCGATAACTGTGGTTATCGCTACTTTTCTTATCGCTCTGCTTGTTTGCGTGCAGCTTGATAATTGGAGAAATGTCGGTTAGCGACATTTCTCCAGTTATTTTGGCACGGAACGCCCACTTTGCATCTCATTAGAGATGCAAAGGTGTCGTTGTTGTAAGGGGCGCTAAATCAGCAAAACACGCGATAGCGTGTCATTGCTGATTCGGCGATGAAATTATCGCCGCTTTTCGCCCGAAAACGGACGCAAAAGCGCCGCCTTGCTGATATGCCCCCACAGTCCCGAGACCACTCCTAGCTTAGACTATTTAGTGGAAGCAAAGGGGCATATTTACAAGGACAGCGATAAATAAATGCAAAGCGCGCTTAGCGCTTTTCTATTTATCGCCGTCTATCGCTGGATTATATCGCCCTGTTAGCGCGTTATTTACAACGCATTTCCCCAGGGCGATATAATTACCAGCGATAGCGGGGAAATCGCCATTTTGCAGGGAACATCGCGATGTTCCCTGCAAAACGGCGATAACCTTGCTGATACGACCCTGTGGTCGTATCAGCACAATCCACCCCCATATTAGGTATGCCTAAGACTGCATTTTAGCAGACGTTAGTTTTCGGCGAAAACAGCGGTTTTCGCCCAAAACTAACGTCTGCTAAAATGCGTTGGCAGCCTTGTAAATATCGCGATGTGCACATCAGCGATATTTACAAGGTTGTACTGCCCAGTGACGCCCACTTGGCATCTCATTAGAGATGCAAAGCGAGGCGTCGGGTAAAAGGGTGCTAACATGCGCTAATGCATGTTAGCACCCTCTGGTTAATAGGGCGATAGTTTTATCTCCGCTTTTTTGGCTTTAAAAGCCAAAAAAGCGGAGATAAAGCCCTTGTAAATATGCCCCTAAGTGTTGCCACTTCACACACTCTGCATGCGCAAATAAACATTACACCTACTTGGAGCTATTGTCTTTGATACATATGAAAAGCAAGATTATTGTTCATAGGTCCTCCGGTGGCCAGGTGAGCCTGTAGTCACACTTGCATAAGGGCACGTCTGCTCAAATTAACCGGAGAGGCTTCACCGGGGCTGTGAAGCAAAAATCTTGCTTTTTATGCATTATTTAGTGCTTACCATCGCTTAGAAGGCATTGAAGCACTTTACTGTGAGTGGCACGCTCCTCTGGAACTCACCGTTAGTGGTTAGGCTACTGGTTATTGGTTATTGATGCTAATTGGGATTAGCATCGGGCTCTCAAGGAGCATTAATGAATTAGGTCTGATCAACAGTGGGGTCTATGTGAGAAGCAAAAGGTTGCTGGGATGAGTAGATATAGTCTTAGGCTGCGGGGCTATAGGGTCTCAGATAAAGTGGGATTAAGGCAGAGAGGCAAGAAAGTTAATGTAGTCAATATACGCAGGAGGCATGCAGAGGGCGGAAGAGAAGGAGAGGGTCATTCGAAAAAAAGGTGGGAAAAATGGGAAGATTGAGTCCAGGTCAAATGTTTATGCAGAGTTTTAGCAATCTAAGGATCTAATCCTACAGGAAGCAACAGCAAACCATTTTACGTGAGAATATTTAAATTCTGCTGTTGGGAATGTGGCTTTTAGCAATCTTTCCAGGGAGACGTTTACTTTCAGGAGGAGGCAGATACTTGCATCCCTGCACAACACCATTGAGAAAGTTAAGGTCTAAAATTAAGCATCACCCTCAGCTTAAAATATAACAAGGCAGTTGATAAACACATTGCAGCAATCATGGTAAGTAAGTTCATTGCATGTTTACCTGAGTCTTTCGTTACCTGGTTGGGGCAGGTGCCGGTCATTACATGCAGGTGCTGTCCTCTGGACCCACCCGAAGAGTACTTGTCCCCACAGAACAGACAACAAGATCTGCAGAATGGATGTGTCTAAGATCAATCAATCAATCAATCAATCAGGGGGTTTATATAGCGCGCTACTCACCCGTGAGGGTCTCAAGGCGCAGGGGGGGGGCGGCGGCTCCGGGTCAGTCGAAGAGCTAGGTCTTGAGGTCCTTCCTGAACGTGTGCAGGGTGGGGGAAGCGTCTGATGTTCACAGGGAGCTCGTTCCAGGTTTTTGCTGCGATGTAGGAGAAAGCTCTCCCGCCGGTTCTGTGTCTGCGGATGCGGGGGACCTCTGCCAGGGCGAGGTCGGCGGAGCGGAGGTTCCTCTTGGGTACATGGAAGGATAGTCTCTCGTTGAGGTAGTTGGGTCCGATGTTGTTGAGGGATTTGTAGGCGTGGGTGAGGAGTTTTAAAGTGACCCTCTTTTCGACGGGGAGCCAGTGGAGGCCACGTAGGTGTTGGGTCATGTGCTCATGGCGTGGTGTCCCGAGGATGAATCTGGCTGCGGCGTTCTGGATGGTTTGTAGTTTGCGTAGAAGAGTTTTGTTGATTCCGGCGTAGAGGGCGTTGCCGTAGTCCAGTCTGCTGGTTATGAGCGCGTGGGTGACGGTCCTTCTTCAGTCGGGTGGGATCCATTTGAAGGTTTTGCAGAGGATGCGAAGGCAGTTGAAGCTGGTGGAGGCGATGGCATTGATCTGGCGGTTCATGGAGAGGGAGGAGTCAAGGATGATGCCGAGGTTTCGAGCGTGGTCTGCAGGGGTGGGTGGGCTCCCGAGGGCGGGTGGCCACCAGGTGTTGTCCCAGGCGGTGGTGCAGGGTCCGAGGATGAGGATATCGGTTTACTCTGAGTTAAGCATTAGGCAGCTGTCCTTCATCCAGGCTGCCACGTTCTTCATTCCTTCCTGGAAGCAGAGTCTGGTGTCTTCGGGATTCTTCGTGAGCGAGAGGATGAGTTGGGTGTCGTCGGCGTAGGATACGATGTTGAGCCCATGCTGTCTGACGATGGCGGTGAGGGGGGCCATGTAGTTGTTGAAGAGCGTGGGGCTGAGAGATGATCCCTGGGGTACTCCGCAGCTGATTTCCGTGGGTTTGGAGAGGAAGGGCGGGAGTCGGATCCTCTGGGTCCTGTCGGAGAGGAAGGATCGGATCCAGTCGAAGGCGGCTCTCTGTATTCCCGTGTCGTGAAGTCTGGAAGCGAGTGTGCGATGTGAGACGGTGTCGAAAGCTGCGGAGAGGTCTAGAAGGATGAGGGCCGCGGTGTGTCCCTGATCCAGTAGCATGCGGATGTCGTCGGTGGCTGGGAGGAGGGCGGTCTCGGTGCTGTGGTTGCTGCTGAATCCAGACTGAGAGGCATCCAGAATGGAGTTCTCTTCAATGAAGGCGGTCAGCTGGGTGTTTACGATTCTCTCGGTGACTTTGGCCACAAAGGGGAGGAGAGAGATGGGCCGGTAGTTTTTCAGGTCCGTAGGGTCGGCCGTTGGTTTCTTGAGGAGGGGTTTTACCTCTGCCCGTTTCTAGTTGTCTGGGCAGATGCCTGACCTGAGTGAGGCGTTGATGGTTCGTCATAGTTCGGGTGCGATGGCGGCGGCGGCTCTGTGGAATATGTGCGGTGGGCAGGGGTCCGTTGGGGCTCCTGAGTGGGTTTTTTTCATGGTCGCGGTGATGAGTTCGATGGTCGCGGGCTCCCAGGATGTGATGGTAGGTTTGTCGGCGGCGGTGGGTAGGGGGGTGGTGTTCGTCGGTGGTTCCCTGACGTTGTCGTAGAGGGCTTTGATCTTTAGATGGAAGTAGGAGCTGAGCTTGTCGCAGAGTTCCTGGGAGGGTGTGATGTCCGTGGATTCGCAGGTCGGTTTGGCGAACTGCTGTATGACGTTGAACAGTTCCTTGGCGTTGGATACGTTGGTCTGGACTTTGTCTCTTATGAAGGTCCGTTTGGTGTCTCTTATGCGTTGGTGGTAATCCTTCAGGGCGCTCTTGTGGTTGTTCCGTGATTCCGTGGTTCTCAGGTTTCGCCAGGCTTTCTCTAGGCGTCTGCAGGAGCGTCTGGCTTCTTGAAGTTCTGCGGTGAACCAGACAGCTTTTAGAGGGCGTTGTTTGGCGGGGCGGAGGGGTGCGAGCTTGTCGGCGCAGTAGGAAATCCAGCGGTGAAATTCCCTGGCTGCGGAGTTGGTGTCGGTGGTGATGGGGGTGTTTTGACGGAGGGTGGTGCTGAGGTGTTCTTCTGTGACCTTGCTCCAGTTCCGTTGTGGTGGGCGCGAGACGGGTTTGGGTGCGGTGGTGGTGTTGAAGGTGAAGTGGACGCAGTGGTGGTCGGTCCAGGGGGGTTGAGTAGTGTGGCTGAAGCGGATGTTAGTCCCTCCTGCGAAGATGGAGTCGAGGGTGTGACCCGCTCTGTGGGTGGGCGTGTTGACGAGCTGCTTCAGTCCAAGGTTGGCGAGGTTGTCAAGGAGAGTGGTCGAGTCGGGGTCGTTGCCGTTGTCAAGGTTGAAATTCAGGTCCCCGAGTAGAATGTAATCTGTGGAGGTGATGGCGTGGGGTGCGGCGAGTTCGGTGATAGTGGTTGCGTGGTGAGTGCGGGGTCCAGGCGGTCGGTAGATGAGGGTGCCGCATAGCGTGGTCCTGGGGATAGTCTGGATCTGGAAGTGGAGGTGTTCTGTGTTTGAGTGGGGCTCACTCGTGCTGGATGTGGAGAGTCGGAGGGGGATCCTGTGTGCGATGGCGAGTCCACCTCCTGGGCGGTGCGGCCAGTCTTTTCTCTGGATCTTGTAGCCGTCGGGGATGGCAGTGGCGATGTCGGGTCCGGAGGTGGCGTTTGTCCATGTTTCTGTGAAGAACACAACGTCGGGTGAGAGGGTGTCGATCAGGTCCCAGATCTCTACGGCATGTCGGTGCAGGGAGCGCACGTTGAGAAGGATGCAGGTCAAGGTATGGGTGGTGCGTGCATCGGGCGTGCCTTCGGCGGTCGTGGGAGCTTTGTCGATGGTGAAGGATCTGCGGCAGGGTCTGCACGAGAACTGCCCGTGGGTGGTGTTTGGCGAGGATCTTGCGCAGTCGGCGTGTGTACCGGGGTTGAGTGCGTGGAGGGTGGTTGAATTGTAGCGGTGGGGTCCGGGGGGACCAGGGGTCCTGGCGCTGGTCGCGGTCGGGGTTGGGTGCAGATGGGCTTGCCTTAGGCGCGCCCGCTGCGAGCGTCCGCTGCGCGACTGCACAGCGGCCGCCATTATGAAGGGGAGGGGGGAGGCACAGTGACTCTCCAGTAACCTGTACCTCTTCAAGCGGTACCTTTTTTCATTAAACACCTCTACACAGAGACCCGCTCCACAAACACTACACATCAGAAATAGTGCCCTAATAAAGTGATGTAACATAATAGTAGTATCCGTTGACCCAGAAGGGTATCTTGGCGTTGAATAGTAGGTGTTTATTGTAACCCGACTCTGTGGTACTCATTTTATTTACCTCAGAAGGATGAAAGGCTGCGTGGACCTGTCGGGATTTGAACCTGTGACCATGAGGTCAAACACAGGACCCTATAATGGAAGCTTAAGTCCACTACACCACAAGACCTGGCTTAAACTGATCCCTTATGATTCTACCACTCACTTCCGCCAGTAGTTCCAGTAAGGGCGCGAGGCTAATAGCTCCACCCACAGCAGTACCACCCTTTCCTTGCCGTTCACTCACCGTCCGCCACAGGGATGTAGTACCACAAGGCTCACCACAAGAGCGCGCCCAAGAGCACTGGAATGGCTGAGCCTCGCGCCTCAGTTGTGGCTCTTAAGAATCTTACCAGGTGCAGCACCAGGGCTGGGTCAGTAATGTGTGCGGCTCACAGTGATTCTAAACCCCTTAGAAGAGGCTGGCAGGTGCGCCTGACCTGAGAATGACACTCCCCAAAGTCAAACTGAAAAACAACACAAAGTTTAGCTAATTCCTAATTGTCTTGTACACAACGAAATGTCAGTTAAACAGTCACACTTCATCCTGAAACCATCAATATTTTCTTTGGAACCTACACTCCTGCTCAGAGTTTGCACCAGGGACGGCTCTAGTCTGTGTGGCTGAAGGGTGCAACTCTGGTGTGAGAACAACTCAGGATGTGAAAGGGAGAAGCCTGGGAGTGAGGGAGTGAGGAAGAGGAAGAGGAGAGTGATTGAAGGAATGGAGGATGTGAGGGGTGAGAGTGTGGCAAAGGTGAGGCTGTGTGGAGGGCAGTTAGGGTGCAGTGGGTGTGAGAGAGTATGGATGAGAAGTGGAAAGGAAGCTTGCATGGCTGATGTTTGACCTGTACCTGTTCTGTGAGGGACGAAGGCTCACACTCAGTTCTTAATTTGTAAACAAAGAAGTGCCAGGGCCCACGAGAGGAGGCCAGTGCAGCGGGCACCACCCATTGCCCCTGCCAGCGACAGAACCTGCACAACAACTAACCATCACACTCCTACAAGCGTGACAGACAATGCAGACTGTTCCAGGCCCCCAAATCTATTAGAGTGGCTGGGTGGCGGGTATTAGTCATCTTTGATGTTTGCTGAATTAAGAAACGCTGTTGTTCTGCTCATCTCTAAATTAACAAACAGCGCCACCATGTGGTAGACTGTCATAAGTTCCGGTGTTGACAATTTAGTGGGGTGCCATGCACTGGAAACTACCGGCTCAAATTAAGCACTGCTTACTCTGCTTCGGGGTCAGACTAGTACAGAAAATATACCAAGACACCAACATAAAGCTGACTCCCATTAGCAAACCAGCTAACTAAAAAAAGTGGCCCACATTTGCGAATCGGAGCAGTTTAACCTTCTACACACATGCTGTATATGTGTTTTGCCACGTATGGGACACTGCATGCATGTGTGCTTCCTGCTGGCAATGTCTGTGGTATTATGAGTAAAATCATCATTAAAAACCGGCCCACCAGACCATAAAACAGGCCCACAAACGGCCGGCACACTAACCTCTCAGACCAGCCCTTCGGTCACTGCCAGATTTGCACTATTGGTCAGTCTGACCCTGTACTGCCTGTGTGACACCAGTTTCGTGTGTAACATAATGCACTGTTCCTGGTGCCCTCGTAAGTATTTTGTACGTGCACTCCTGCTGCCCTGCTGTATGTATCTTGCGTGTTCATGAAGACTGGCTGAACAATTTTCACTATAAGAATGTCAAACAAAACGCACCATATCTTGAGTCAACAGGGTTCGTATTTGGTTTTACAATGCAAACATGGACTAGGATACTTTGTACCTTTCAGCAACACAATCATTTGTGACTCCTTCAGGCATTGTTATGTTATGTTATGTTATTGCAACTTATATAGCGCACTTATACCCGTGGGTGTCTTGGCGCATTGATGTCCTTTTAGTTAGAAACAGTTTGCATGTTGGGATGTTCAGGCCCCACTTCCAGTATTAAAAGAGTTCTAGAATGTAATTTGTGGGTCAGTGGCGTAACAATAGAATTCACCCCCTCCCCTGTGCAGGGGGCCCGAGCTCCAGGGCCACCCTCTGCCAATGAGTAGGGGCGGCAGGCCCCTGGCCTGAGAGCTCTTGACTGGATCTGGAGCGCGGGGGCCCCCGCCATTAACTTTACTTTGCAGGGGGGCACCCTCAAGTTTCCTTATGCCACTGGGTGCTGAAATGCCAGTCCTGGATGAAGTTGTTCTGCTCAGAAAAGGATGTGCCCATGCAAGCAACAGAGCACTCTGAAAGTCTTCCCTGCCGCCCCCCCTCACCCCCCAAGACCTCTAGGACCCTGTGCTTTGGTGATTTAATCCCGATCACTTCTGTTCTTGACTGACATTTCGTCTGTTCCTTAGTGCACTTCCTATTTGTTATGCCAGTCCACCGCTTGCACTGACTTCTTCTAAGTTTTCATCCTGATGATGACCACCTATTCCTTATGGGATCGAAACACGGTCAACAATGGGGCAAATAGCAAAGAGCTGAACTAATGCTTCCTGTATATGATGGTTATTGAACAGGATTGCTCTTTGAGTGTCATTCTACCCCTGCTTTCTATACACATTCTGTTTTCACATTGTCACCCCACTGTGTGATCCCTGGAACGCAGAACACCTGTTCTTTATTATACTTGGTTGTGAGTTTTAACGTCATGAATCCCATGATTTTTGGATGAAGAATTATTTTAATTTGTATGCTTTTGGGCGGAGTATACGTTTTCCCTCTGATTCAGTCAACTGAATGATGGCAATCTTGCCATCAGATTCACTGTATTTAGTCTTCTAAAGTATGCTACTGGTGTGTTAGTCCAAGCACCTATGTGCTTTTAGGGAGGGCTCCTGATGCATGTTTGAAACAATGACATCTTTATCTACCATCTTAATCCACCATCTCCTTCATCTTCTGTCACTACTGCACACTGACACACTCAAGGCACTCATACCTCATTCATTACTGACATCAGGGATGTGATGTGTCTGAGTCACAGGTCAGAGGGCACTGTCTTTGTCTTGTGGGTGGCTGTGGTAGTGAATATACTCTGTGCTAAATCCCTTTCCTTCCTTACATTGTTTAGACAACAAGAAATCACAAGAAATAAGAGCCACAACTGCCATTGCACGAGCTGAAGATGCTGCAATCCTCTCTCTGGGGGTCCTCTTCAGCCTCCATCTTACCCTTCACTCTCCTAGATCTGCAGAGCTGCTGAGTGAGGCCTGCTCATGTTTGCCGCAGGGTTCCAGCAGAGGAGAGCATGCACAGGATACTATACACCTCCCTTTCTTACAACAACAAAACAAAAAACAATTGCATCCTTGCACCAACAATCCAGGGGCAATCAGTCACATTCGCTCAATCCTCAATAAATCTAGGATACCGACTCATCCATTAAAGAGCTGTTGAACCCTCCAACACCCACCGAGACACCTGAAGACTACGAATACCCCAACGCCTCTGTAGACGACATGTAATATTCAACCATTATTGATTACAAAGTCAGGGCAACCCAATAATTCATTGGAACCGGGTGAGTATAAGGTTCCCAATCATTTCAACCTGTTGCAAAAAGACTCAAGTGACTCCAATGAGAACGCTGTCTAGCGTCCTATAGTAAAGTCACGGCTTCCATAGCCAGGCTTGCTTGGTCTGGAATAGGGAGTGGTTCGTCCAGAGCATGACCACCTTGACTTCTAGAGTGACCAGGGACTGTGACTTCAATATTACTCACGGGTTCCTTACCTACTGCGAGGTGGATGCTGTCATTGGGGGTACCTTCTCTGTCCACAAGAATCTCAGTTTGATCCATTCATGTAGAACAAACACTCTTTCACCCAACGAAACATGTGGTCCACACGTGTGGTGATGTTGGCAGGGTTCACATGTCTGTATTTCAGATGGAAATGGATTTGGGTGTCATTTGCATACAATTAGAAGACCACTAAAGGCTCATTCCTCAGCGAGTCAGAATGATGACCTTCAACCCCTAATCCATCCAACATCCTTGCTATGAGGATTGTGCAACCAGTCGTTATTTCACTGGGTATGCGTCAACTCAATGTACCAGGAACTGTTGTGTGACATTAAAAACATCACTAGTAGGAATAACCTTCAGGAATAGCCTTCCCATGACTAAAGGGAACGTTTCATCATACAACTTCCCTAAAACTTCTATCCAACTTTATAACTGTGATCAGTTCAGTGGGTTTTTATTTCACTGGACCATAACATTTGTGGTTAGTTCATTGGCCATTGACATCAGGGCCAAGACAGGCTGCAGAGATAGTTTGTTGACTCTCTGATTGTGCAAACAAAAGCATACAACGTAAGTGCGACATGTCTGCCAGGCAGAACTTACCCCTATTGCGTAGGCAAGACAGGAGTAAGCACAAACATCCATACAGCTGCAATGGCGACAAAGACCTTTAAAGCAGAAAAAGTTCCCTGACAAACCATACGTTAACAGCAAGAGGGCGTTGTGACAACTCACACAGTCCCAGCAAGGCACCACAGAGGGGTTGGACCCTAAAGCATGAGACACCGGGGTTAAATTCTACTCATGTTTGGCCAATGTATAGTCATTGTGTAAATGCAAAGTGCCTTAGAGAGATAATACACCTTCCTACCTACCGAGAGGGACAGGCGTCCTGCTCAGTACCCATGATTCTGTCTTTTCAATGCCTTGGGGTTATGCTTGGTCTTTGGAGTGCGCTTGTTTTTGAGAACGCTGTTGAACCTAAGTGCCCCTTGCTTTAGGGTCTGGCCTTTCCAACCCCGGCGGTCTCTTGTCTGGTTGTGTGGTCTGTTCTAGGACCCGCTTGCGTTGGAGGTATAGCTGTCCTGTGTCCTTTGATGCATTAGGACCACTATTTGCCACTAATGTTTCACATTTTCGCGGTGTCTTGTCTTGCGACAACCTGCGTTGGGTCAATGGCTTGTCCACGGTGATGGTTGCTCCCTGGTTCTCCTTCTGAAGTGTAGGAAAGTAGGATCTGCTTCTATGGTTACCCCCACTTTTTACTTGATGTGATGCTGTTTTTGACTAGTCTGACTGGGATCCTGCTAATCAGGACCCCAGTCTGTCTGCTTTCTCCCTAAATGGTTGTGTTAGTACCTAGGTACAATCCCAGATTGGATACTAGGGTACCCTTATCAGACCCTAGTATATGGTAGTATGGTGCCTAGGGCATAGGTACCCCAGAGGTCTCCCATGGCCTGAAGCATGCATTAAACCATCCCATGGGAAACCATGCAAAAGGGAACTACAGGCCTGCCATTGTAGCCTGTGTAAGTTGGTGCTTGCACCACTTACTTAAGATATAGGTTTCCGAAATCTAAGGGTTACTGCACTTAAAACCTATAAGTCACCCCTATAGCAGGGCTTTGCAATACTGAAGGCAGGGTGCTTGGTTCTAAGTGAGAGGGTGCCCCTGCATGAGCAGGATACCCCTGCAGCCTACGGAGTCCATTCTTCCGGGTTGTCAGTGAAGCAGCCATATACTATATAGAGGGGCACTGCGTAAGTACGGGATGACCATCTCGAAAATGGCTGCAACGATTCCTTTCATGTTTGGTATCAAACATGTTAAAATCATACCCCCACACCGTAAACGGTGTGGGAGGTATGATTCCAAGCACTGGAAGAGCCCTCCGTTAGGCTCTCAGTGTTCCCAGTGGCAACCTTCTAGACCGGGACAGCACAAAATGGTTGCAACCGACCAGACACACATTTTTGCCCTCCTGCTGCTGAGCCAAGCTCGAGCAGAGGAAGGTGGAACAATTGGCATCCTGTCACAGGGAGGTGTGACCACCTCCCTGACAGGATTTAGTGTATTGGGACCAGTGGGTGCCCTTGCCGACACCAGAAAGTCTGCATGAGGGGCACACTTGGTGTCCCCGTGCATAGTCCACTTCAAACCAGTTCTGGGAGCTGTTGGCTCCCGCTCTGGCGTGAAACTGGACAAAGGAAATTGGAGCAACCTCCCCCCTGTCCAGACCCTTCCCTGGGAGGGTCCCCTGAATCTTCCAAACCCTTTCCCTAGGGTACTTAAGGGCTTACCTGGGTGGAGGTCCCTAGAATCGTCGTGGGATAAGATTCAGATCAGACACCACTTCTATTTCTACCGTCTGGGCACTCTGGACTTCGCTGAACTTCGTTTGGGCTTGACTTTATCTCCCTTCCAGTCTGCGGCATCGTCTGTGCCTGTGCATAATACAGGAACCTTCCAAGGCCTGTGAAGCATCAAAGACACTTGAAGAATTCTCCCTTGGCATGAAGGAGTCACTGCCCTGCATTCGCAGGCACCACAACTAAGTCTGCAGATCCTGAGCTCCTCCTGGCTCCGTGGGCTCTGCAACACAGGTGGTGGTTTTCCACAGCCCCTGAGGCCTGACCTTCCCTCTCACCAAGTTTAAGGCCAGTGTCCCTCTCGGGGTTTGCAATAACTGAACCCTTGTGCACCGCGTCCGACCTGCAGTTGCAAAGGCTTGTTGGCTTCCTTCCAAGAAGATCTTCGGGCTCCGAGTAGCCCCAACCTCGAGTACCTGCAGTGACCAGAATCTTCAGCCACACCGCATCTTGTGCATCGTGGCCTGCATCTTTTGGTGAGCTGCTTGAGGTCCTCTCCCAACTCCAGTGCCTCTGGCCTGTGGGTCAACTTGAGGGTCACACTTGTTTCTTTTGTTTTTCCCCTGATTGCTCGGAACTGCCCTGCTTTTGGGGAGTCCCCTAGACCTTGCAGGTCCCGACGTTGCTCCTTCTTTGAATCCTGCATTGGTTGCATTTGCCAAGGCTTGTTGGTGCTCCTGTCGGACACTGACCCCTCAGCACTCTACATCCTTCGTGGTACAGCTCATACATGGCTCCTGGTCCTCCTCAGAATCGCCTGGTCCTCACAGCTGCAGAGTCAAGGTCCTCGTCATCCATCCTGCAACACACGACATCAGGGGGCATTCGTCTTCCAAGTCTCCTGGTCATTCCTAAGTGACATAGACCCTGTCCCCTCTGCTTGCAGGTACCTCTCATCAAGAATCCATCCTCGGATTCCACCGGACACTTCTTCCTTCTTCCACAGCAGCACTTTCATGAAGTCCTCCATTGGGTTCGACGGCGGTTTCCGACACCAATTCACACGTATGCACCCAGCTTCCCTGGTATAGGTAACGTGGGTATTAGAGTATCCACGGGTGGGGTGGCTCTCCAACCTTCTGTCTTCCACGGGGTTTCTTCAGGGTTCACGGGGAAGGGTCCTTAATCTTTAAAAATCCAACCGCGACTTGCACATAGACTTGTACGGAGCATGCGGTCGTGTTCCCATACTGCACACGCTGTCCGTGGGGTCCCTATTTACCCACCTCAGGTAGTTCCTTGGGACCCCAGCATTTTTGCATCCTCTTGACAGCGTCCTGACTCTAGTCGTGGTTCTTATACCACTTTCTTAGTATATGGTTTGGTCCCCCCCTTGGGGTCCACTGTGTATTTCGTGCTTTTTACTGTGCTTCTTTGCTAAAGTATTCTGTGCATTGTGTTTATCTCCACGTAGGAGATATTGGAACGTACTAGAGAGTATTATATAATAAATACATATTTTTATAAATACTTGGAGTGGTTCTTTTTCATTTAATCTATACTATAAGATTGCATTCTGGTAAATTAAGCTGCTTTACACTCCTTCTGGAGTAAGCCTGAAGGCTGCTCTCCACAGCTACCACTTAGAGAGCTTTCTAAGGTTGTCTAAGACCTCTTAAATCACCATAAGGGTTGTCTGTACTGGTGCAAGGTGTCCACTTACATAAGTGTACATCAGATACCAGGCCAGCTTCTCACATTGGTGTGCAGTGGTTGGGATTCAAGCTTGCATCATTTTACAAGATAAATCTTGGTATTGATTAATTGAAAAACTATCACTACTGCTAGGCACATATAATATAAGCTTAGAATAAGTAAGTTCTACTGAGCTTAGGGTTGGGTAGGTCAAGGGTCTAGCACACCCTTTCTCCAACCTAAGAGAGATTAGTTGCCACTAGGTTAGGTAGGTGCAACACCACACCACACTTAGTATGCCTTCCAAAGGAGATGCCAGTGGCTCTCTTACTACTAGATACAGTGAACTTTTGTTCCAAGTACTGAAAGCACTGTGTGCCTCTAGAAAGTTGAAGACAGGGAAAGGAGCAAACACTCAACGCCTCTTAGAGGTGTTACTGTTAGATGACCTCAGGAAAACCACAGGATCAGATGAACAGGAAAGAGTGGGTGGGGCAAGGACTGAAGATAGGCCAAGAGGGGGTCCCCACTTTGACCTAGAATCTAACCCTTACCAGCGGGAGCCTGATGACTCCCACCTGGATAATTCAGGCCTCCCAGAGGAGACCACAGGTGGCTTAGAGGATGCCCCCTTTGATCCTCCTGGGAAGGTGCAGAACAGACCAATGAGGTCTAGCTCCTCGCCTGCAGAATCCAATGGCTCAGGACAGTCAGAAGGGACCTCCATTTCTAATAGTAGGGGGAACTCTTTGGATATGGAGTACCAACTCCTTGAGCTTGAGAAAGCTAGGCTTAGGCTCAGTCAAGAGTAGTTGGCCCTTGACAGAGAGTCCCTAGAAGTCCAGAGAGCTAGGGCAAGTTGGGATTAGAGTCCCATGGTGGAGGTAACAGTATCCCTAGAGTTAAGGAACATTCCTTTGAACATAGGAACCTGAACAAGGTTGTCCCTCCCTACTATGTTGGGGATGACATCCACAAATGGATAACCACTTTAGAGAGGGCCTGTAAAGTTCAGAAGGTCCCTCAAGAGCAGTGGGCAGCTATCTTGTGGCTCTCCTTTGCTGACAAAGGTAGAGATAAGCTCCCCACTGTTAGAGAAGAGGATGCTGATAATTACTCAGTTTTGAAAAGTGCTCTCATTGATGGGTTTGGCTTAACCACTGAACAATACAGGATTAAGTCCAGAGACACCCAGAAAGCACAGACCCAGGATTGGGTAGACTTTGTGGATAGTGCCATTAAGGCTCTAGAAGGTTGGTTGCTTGGCAGCAAAGTGCGCGACTACCAAGGATTGTATAATTTGATTATGAGGGAGCAGACCCTTAATAATTGTCAGAACCAGCTTTTGCATCAATACCTGGCGGACTCCAAAAACCTGCATCTGGGGGGTGGGGGGGGGTGGGGAGTCACAACCCAACAAGAAAAGCAAGAAGAAACCTTAGTGATACTTTTGTAAGGTGAAAACCCATTGGACAAAGGATTCTGATTGTCCAAAAGCCAAGGAGAACACTCCTACTACCACTGTCCCTAAGGCAACTGCGCCCCCTAGCACAGGTACAAGTGGTGGTACAGGGAACAAGGGATTAGTAGGGTTAACCTTGGGTTCTGAGATGGGTTCTGACTTAGTCAGAACTCCAGCTCAGGCTGTATTGGTCTGTGATGGTGTCATAGATCTTGCCACCTAACTTGTCAGTCCCAGTAACCTGGGCAAGTACAGGCAGCAGCCTTTGATCAATGGAAAAGAGGCCATGGCCTACAGGGACACAGGTGCAAGTGTCACTTGGTGACAGAGAATCTTGTGTCTCCTGACCAGACCATTCTTGGACAAATGTACCAAGTGACCAATGCTAGCAATGTCAGGACTGATCATTCCTTGGCAGTTGTTAATTTCAGCTGGGGAGGGGTAACTGGGCTTAAAAAGGTTGTGGTATCTTCAGACCTCCCTGTAGATTGTTTGTTGGGCAATGATTTGGAAACTGCAGCATGGGCTGAAGTGGAGCTAAGGACTCAAGCAGAAATGTTGGGCATCTCTGCAAGTTTGTTTGTTGTGACCAGGTCACAAGCAAAGCAGCTTTCCACTGAACAAGCTCTGGATTCTGGAACAATGGACCAGGTGCCTTCCAAGAAGAGGAGCAGGAAGGGTAAGGCTGTGCCTTCCCCCCAGACCCAAAGTGAGGATCAGTCTCTTGAGGGAGATGATCTGAGCCTCTGTGAAGGAACTGCCCCAGATGAACTAGAACCTGATCAGGTTGAGTTCTTGAGGGCAGGGGGACCTTCCAGGGCAGATTTGAGCTTGGAACAGCAAAACTGCCCCTCTCTTGAACCCCTCAGACATCAAGCTGCTGCTGAGGCTGCTGAGAATGTCAATGGGTCCACAGGATCTACTGGGATGAAGGGCTTCTATACTCAGAGGGTAGACCCCAAGCCTGGTGCCACCAGGAGGTTGGTTATACCCCAGAAGTTTAGAGGCTTCCTACTCACCCAGGCACATGACATTCCCCTGGCAGGACACTTAGGGCAAAGTAAGAGTTGGGACAGGCTTGTCCCTCACTTTCACTGGTCCCACATGTCTGAGGACACAAAGGAGTTTTGTCGCTCCTGTGCCACCTGCCAAGCCAGTGGCAAATTAGGTGGCACTACAAAGGCCCCCTTGATTCCACTTCCAGTGGTTGGGGTTCCCTTTGGGAGGGTTGGGATTGATATCATTGGTCCCATGAACCCTCCAACTGCATCTGGGCACAGTTACATTCTAGTGGTGGTGGACCATGCCACCAGGTACCCAGAAGCCATACCCTTTAGGACCACTACAGCTCCTGTGGTGGCAAGGGCCTTTTTAGGAATTTTTTCCAGAGTGGGCTTCCCTAAGGCGGTCTTAACTGACAGAGGTACAAACTTCATGTCAAGTTATATTACTGCAATGAGGAAAGAGTGTGGAGTGAATTACAAATTCACCACACCCTACCATCCTCAATGCAATGGGTTAGTTGAAAGATTCAACAAAACACTAAAGGGTATGATCATGGGCCTCCCAGAAAAGCTTAGGCGAAAACGGGATGTCCTTCTGCCCTGCCTTATCTTTGCCTACAGAGAGGTCCCTCAGAAGGGGGTTTGGCTACAGCCCTTTTGAACTTATGTTTGGGCATCCAGTTAGCGGTCCCTTGTGTTTGGTGAAGGAGGGATGGGAGTTACCTCTCAATCCTCCCAAACAGGACATAGTGGACTGTGTACTTGGTCTGCGCTCCCACGTGGCTGAGTATATGAAGAAGGCCAGAAAAACCCTTGAGGCAAGCCAAGAACTCAAAAAACTTGGCATGACCAAAAGGCTGTCCTGACTGTTTATCAGCCAGGCCAGAAGGTGTGGGTGTTGGAGCCTGTGGCCTCAGCAGCTCTCCAAGATAAATGGAGTGGACGCCACACCATACTTAAACAAAAGGGTGAGGTCACCTATTTGGTGGACCTTGACACTCCCAGAAGTCCCCATAGAGTACTTCATGTGAACAGGCTACAACTTTTTGTTGACAGGGCTGACATGGGCTTGCTCATGGCAACGGATGAGGGACAGGAGGAAGAGAGTGACCCTCTCCCTGATATCCTCTTACAAAACCCTGATGATGGATCAATTGAAGGAGCATCCTTGGTAGGCAGCCTCACTGATCAGCAGCAGATTTATTGCAGGAAAGTCCTCAATCAATACAGGAACATGTTTTCTCTGACTCCCAGTCAAACCACCTGGTGTACCCATGAAGTGGGCACAGGTGAAAGTCTACCTGTCAAGAATAAAATCTTCAGGCAGCCTGACCATGTCAGAGATTGCATCAGGACAGAGGTCCAAAAGATGTTGGAGTTGGGAGTGATTGAGCCCTCAGATAGCCCTTGGGCTAGCCCAGTAGTCCTTGTACCTAAACCTCACACCAAGGGTGGAAAAAGAGAGATGAGGTTTTGAATGGACTACATGGGACTCAATGCAGTCACTAGGACTGATGCAGACCCAATTCCTAGGGCAGATGAGCTTATTGACACTTTGGCCTCAGCCAAGTTCTTAAGTACATTTGACCTTACTCAATCAATCAATCAATCAATCAATCAGGGGTTTGTTAAAGCGCGACTACTCACCCGTAAGGGTCTCAAGGCGCTGGGGGGGGTGGGGTGCAGGTTCCATCCATCAAGGAGGGGGTCTGTCGAAGAGCCAGGTTTTGAGGTTTCTTGCGAAGATGGGGAGCGATGTTGTCTGTCTGAGGTGGAGCGGAAGGGCGTTCCATGCTTTGGCCGCGAGGAAGGAGAAGGAGCGGCCTCCCGATCTGGTCTTTCTGGTGCGGGGGACCACGGCGTAGGAGAGCTGGGCTGATCGTAGGGTCCTTTGGGGTGCGTGGAATTTGAGTCGGCTGTTCAGGTATGCTGGTGCGGCGCCGTGGAGGGCCTTGTGTGCGTGGGTGAGCATCTTGAAGGTGATTCTCACCTCGACAGGGAGCCAGTGGAGTGTGCGCAGGTGCTGGGAGATGTGGCAGTGTTTTGGCAGGTTGAGGACCAGTCTTGCGGCGGCGTTCTGGATGTTCTGTAGCTTGCGGGTGAGGTTTTTGTTTATTCCGGCGTAGAGTGCGTTGCCGTAGTCGAGTCTGCTGGTGACCAGGGCGTGAGTGACGGTCTTTCGGTGTTCGAGGGGATCCATTTGAAGGTCTTACGAAGGAGGCGGAGGGTGTGGAAGCAGGAAGACGAGACAGAGTTGATCTGGCGGTCCATTTTGAGCTCGGAGTCCAGGATGATTCCCAGGTTGCGTGCGTGGTCCGTGGGGGTTGGCGGGTTTCCGAGGGCGGGGGGGCACCAGGTGTCGCTCCAGGCATCAGGGTTTGGGCCCATGATGAGTACTTCTGTTTTGTTGGTGTTTAGTTGTAGGCAGCTGTTTTTCATCCATTTGGCGACGGATTCCATGCCTTCTCGAAAGTTGCGTCTGGCGGTGTTGGGCTCGTTGGATAGGGAGAGGATGAGCTGTCCGTAGGTTCTGACGATGGGGGCGAGTGGAGCCATGTAGACGTTGAAGAGCGTCGGGCTGAGGGAGGAGCCCTGGGGGACTCCGCAGGTGGTAGGTGTGGGGTCCGAGAGGAAAGGGGGAGTCTGACCCGCTGCGTCCTGCCGGAGAGGAAGGAGCGGATCCAGTCGAGGGCCTTGTCCTGGATTCCTGCGTCGTAGAGTCTGCATATTAGGGTGCGGTGGGAGACTGTGTCGAACGCCGCTGATAGGTCGAGGAGGATGAGGGCTACTGTTTCTCCTTTGTCCAGTAGGTTGCGGATGTCGTCTGTTGCGGCGAGGAGGGCGGTTTCCGTACTGTGGTTTTTTCTGAAGCCGGATTGGGAGGAGTCGAGGATGTTGTGTTCTTCAATGAATGTGGCGAGTTGGATGTTGATGGCTTTCTCGATGACTTTCGCTGGGAACGGGAGCAGGGAGATGGGTCTGTAGTTTTTGAGGTCGGTGGGGTCCGCTGAGGGTTTCTTTAGGAGGGGTTGACCTCGGCGTGTTTCCAGTCGTCGGGGAACCAGGCGGTCGCCAGGGAGTGGTTGATGGTGTGGCGGAGCATGGGTGCGATGGTGTCGGCGGCTCTGTTGAAGATGTGGTGGGGGCAGGGGTCCGTGGGGGCCCCTGAGTGGATTGACTTCATTGTCTTCAGTGTGTCTTCGGTGGTGAGGGCTGTCCAGTCATCAATCGCTGGTTTCCGGGTGTCGGGGGTGGTTGGTGAGGGTTCAGTGTGTTGGTTGTCTTCGTCGAAGTTGTCGTAGATGCTCTTGATTTTGTGGTGGAAAAAGGTGCTGAGTTTGTCGCAGAGGTCTTGTGAGGGAGGGATGTCGGTAGACTCGCTAGTGGGTTGGGCGAACTCCTTGATGATGCTGAAGAGTTCCTTGCTGTTGTGCCCGTGGGTGGAGATTCTGTCTTCAATCGCTTTTTCCTCGTTTCTCTGATGAGTTGATGGTGGGCGTTGGTGGCGGCTCTGAAGTTGTCGTGGGCTTCTGTGGATTTGGTGTTCCTCCAGGCCTTTTCGAGGCGGCGGCATGTGCTTCTGGACTCTCGAAGTTCGGTGGTAAACCATCTGGCTTTCTTGGTGCGGGTATTGTTGTTTTTCTTGAGGGGGGCTATGGTGTTGGTGCTGTCCGAGATCCATCTATGCAGGGTTCGGGCTGCGGTGTTGGGGTCGTCGTTTTCCGCGATGGTTGGGGTGGAGTTGTTGAGTGAGGAGGTGAGCTGGTCGTCGGTGATTTTGGTCCAGTTTCTTCGTGGAAGCAGGTGCTGGTGTCTGTGGATGGTGGGTGTTCTGAAGGTGAAGTGGACGCAACGATGGTCGGTCCATGGGAGTTCGGTGGTGTGGCTGAAGGTGATGGAGTTTCCTGTAGTGAAGAGGGGGTCGAGGGTGTGTCCTGCTGAGTGCGTGGCTACTGCTGGCTACTGGCAAATCACACTAGCTGAGGATGCCAAACCAAAAACAGCATTTTCAACCCATAGTGGGCATTATCAATTTATTGTGATGCCATTTGGTTTGAAGAATGCACCTGCCACATTCCTAAGGTTGGTGAATAAAGTTCTGACAGGACTGGAAGCCTTTGGTACAGCATATCTAGATGGCATATGTGTCTTTAGCTCCACCTGGGAGGATCACCTGGTCCACCTGAAGAATGTTTTGGAGGTTATGCAGAAAGCAGGCCTCGCTACTAAGTGCCAGATAGGGCAGAGTAAGTTTGTGTACCTGGGTCACCTGGTAGGTGGGGACCAAATTCAACCCCTTCAGAGCAAAATCCAGACCATAATGGAATGGGTTGCTCCAACTACCCAGACTCAGGTCAGAGCTTTCTTGGGCCTGACTGGGTATTACAGAAAGTTTGTCAAAGGATATGGGTCCATAGTGACTCCTTTGAATGATCGTACCTCAAAGAAAGTCACAAGAAAGTTCAGTGGACAGTTAGCTGTCAGAAGGCATTTGATGACCTCAAGCAGGCCATGTGCACTGCTCCCATTCTGCAAAGTTCTGACTACTCTAAAACATTCATTGTCCAAAAAGATGCATCTGAGTTGGGGGTAGGGGCTGTGTTGTCACAACTAAATGCAGAGGGCCAGGATCTACCAGTAGCTTTTATTAGTCGAAGGTTGACCCCCAGAGAGAAACGTTGGTCAGCTATAAAGAGGGAAGCCTTTGCTGTGGTCTGGGCCCTGAAGAAGTTGAGGCCATACCTGTTTGGCACTCACTTCATTGTTCAGACAGACCTTAAGCCCCTCTTCTGGCTTAAACAGATGAAGGGTGAAAACCCCAAACTTTTGAGGTGGTCCATTTCCCTACAGGTGATGGACTATACAGTGGAACATAGACCTGGGAGTAACCATGCCAATGCAGATGGACTCTCCAGATATTTCCACTTAGAAAATGAAGACTCAACTGGGCAAGGTTAGTCTCATCTCCTTACATTTGGGGGAGGGGTTGTGTAGAAAGTAGGATCTGCTTCTATGGCTACCCCCACTTTTTGCTTGATGTGATGCTGTTTTTGACTAGTCTGACTGGGATCCTGCTAATCAGGACCCCAGTCTATCTGCTTTATCCCTAAATTGTCGTGTTAGTACCTAGGTACAATCCCATATTGGATACTGGGCTACCCTTATCAGACCCTAGTATAAGGGCATAGGTACCCCAGAGGTCTCCCATGGGCTGAAGCATGTATTATGCCACCCATGGGAACCATGCAAAAGGGAACTACATGCCTGCCATTGCAGCCTATGTAAGCTGGTGCTTGCACCACTTACTTAAGATATAGGCTTCCTATATCTAAGAGTCACTGCACTTAAAACCTATAAGTCACCCCTATAGCAGGCCTTTGTAATCCTGAAGACAGGGTGCTTGGTTCTAAGTGAGAGGGTGCCCCTGCATGAGCAGGACACCCCTGCAGCCTACGGCGTCCATTCTCCCTGGTTGTCAGTGGAGCAGCCATATACTATATAGAGGGGCACCGCGTAATTAAGCGATGACCATCTCGAAAATGGCTGCAACGAATCCTATCATATTTGGTAACAAACATGTGGGAATCATACCCCCACACAGTAAACGGTGTGGGGGGGTATGATTCCAAGCACTGGAGGAGCCCTCTGTTAGGGTCTTAGTGTTCCCGGTGCCAACCTTCTAGACCCGGACAGCACAAAATGGTTGCTGCCGACCAGAGACACATTTCTACCCTCCTGCTGCTGAGCCAAGCTCAAGCAGAGGGAGGTGGAACAATAGACATCCTGTCACAGGGAGATGTGACCACCTCCCAGGCAGGATTTAGTGTATTGGGACCAGTGGGTGCGCTTGCCAGCACCGGAAAGTCTGCATGAGGGGCACACTTGGTATCCCTGTGTGTAGTCCAGTTCAAACCAGTTCTGGGAGCCGTTGGCTCCCGCTCTGGCGCAAAACTGGACAAAGGACTTGGTAGTAACCTCCCCCCTGTCCAGACCCTCCCCTGGTAGGCTCCCCTAAATCTTCCAAACCCTTTCCCTAGGGTACTTAAGGGCTCACCTGGGTGTAGGTCCCTAGATTCATCGTTGGATAAGATTCAGATCAGACACCACTTCTACTTCTACCGTCTGGGCACTCTGGACTTCGCTGGACTTCGTTTGAGTCTGACTTCATCTCCTTTCTAGTTTGCAGCATCTTCTGTGCCTGTCCATCATACAGGAACCTTCCAAGGCCTGTGAAGCCTCAAAGACATTTGAAGAAATCTCCCTTGGAGTGAAGGAGTCACTCCCCTGCATTCGCAGGGACCGCAACTAAGTCGACTGGTCTGCAGATCCTGAGCTCCTCCGGACTCCGTGGCTCTGCAACACAAGTGGTGGTTTTCCACAGCTCTTGAGGCCTGCCCTGTCCTCTCACCAAGTTTGAGGCCAGTATCCCTGTTGGGTGTTGCAATAACTGAACCCCTGTACACCGCGTCCAACTTGCAGTTGCAAAGGCTTGTTGGCTTCCTTCCAAGAAGATCTTCGGGCTCGGAGTAGCCCCTACCTCGAGTACCTCCAGTGACCAGAATCTCCAGCCACACCGCATCGTGTGCATCATGGCCTGCATCTTTTGGTGAGCTGCTTAAGGTCCTCTCGCGACTCCAGTGCCTCCGGCCTGTGGGTCCACTTGAGGGTCACACTTGTTTCTTTTGGATTCTACTGATTGCTCTGGGCCTGCCCTGACTCCCCTGCTGTTGTTGAGTCCCCTAGACCTTGCTGGTCCCAATATTGCTCCTTCTTTGATTCCTGCGTTGGTTGCATTTACCAAGACTTGTTGGTGCTCCTGCCAAACACCGACCCCCTCAGCACTCGACATCCTTTGTGGGACAGCTCCTGTATGGCTCCTGGTCCTCCTAAGCATCGCCTGGTCCTCACAGCTGCAGAGTCAAGGTCCTCGTCATCCACCCTGCAACACCCGGTATCGGAGGGCATCCGTCTTCCAAATCTCCTGGTCACTCCTGAGTGACATAGACTCTGTCCCCTCTGCTTGCAGGTGTCTCTCATCAAGAATCCATCCTCAGATTCCACCGGACACTCTTTCCTTCTTCCACAGCAGCACTTTCCTGAAGTCCTCCATTGGGTTCGACAGCGGTTTCCGACACCACTTCACACGTATGCACCCGGCTTCCCTGGTATAGGTAACGTTGGTATTAGGGTATCCACGGGTGGGGTGACTCTCCAACCTACTGTCTTCCATGGGGTTTCTTCAGGGTCCACGGGTAAGGGTCCTTAATCTTTAAAAATCCATCGCGACTTGCACATAGACTTGTTCACACACTGTACACGCTCTCCGTGGGGTCCCTATTTACTCACCTCGGGTAGTTCTTCGGGACCCCAGCATTTCTACATCCACTCAACACCGTCCTGACTTGAGTCGTGGTTCTTATATCACTTTCTTAGTATATGGTTTGGTCCCCCCCTGTGGTCCACTGTGTATTTCGTGCTTTTTACTGTGCTTCTTTGCGAAAGTATTCTGTGCATTGTGTATATCTCCATGTAGGAGATATTGGAACGTACTAGAGAGTATTATATAATAAATACATATTTTTTATAAATAAGTGGTTCTTTTTCATTTAGTCTATACTATAAGATTGCATTCTGGTAAATCAAGCTGCTTTACACTCCTTCTGGACTAAGCCTGAAGGCTGCTCTCCATGGCTACCACTCAGAGAGCTTTCTAAGGTTGTCTAAGACCTCTTAAATCACCATAAGGGTTGTCTGTACTGGTGCAAGGTGTCCACTTACATAAGTGAAAAATAGCAACAATGTCTCAACCGGATTTAATAGAAACTAATGTATATGTATGTACAAGACATTACAGAAAGGAAACAAAAGAGGGGAGACTCCAAGTAATTTGTTGAATGTGCTCATGGCATCATATATTTGAAACATAAATCATACATAACAGTTATATCAGCACTGTTGGCATGAATGCAAAGGCAACCCTAAGCAACTTGGTGCACGTTGTGCTCGTGACAAAAAGGTGACGGCGCAAGTGACAAGTGAGAAACACAGCGATAGGCGCGAAGTGATAAAGTGATATAAAATATATACAAAATAATTGGTTCAACACAATGATTATTTCAAGTAATTAATCAAGGTTTTAGAGCAATTCTGTGAACCAAAGTTGAGTGTGCGCCAAAAATTGCACTGGTAAAATGGTCGACGGCGTTTCGATCCTAGTGAATCAGGATCATCTTCAGGACCGGGTAGCCGATTTGTTAGGTGCTGTAACACACAATTGGTGGTGGCCTGGGGGTTCAAGAGTGGATCAAGAATGAAATCGGGTCCTTGTGTGTGAGGCCGCGTAGAGGAACAACTGCGTGTGGCCAGAGGACCGGAGCGCGCAGTCCACTGGCAACTAAACGAAGGGATCGTAGGCGAGGTGCAGGATCGGATCCCCGATCCACAGCAATGACAAGAGGCGTAGAATCCTTAATGTATGTGGAGGCGAGGTAGAATGAATCCATAAAGAGAAGGGTCAACGAGTATCTCCGGGCCGCCACAATCGTGTGCGGTGTCCTTCTCACATGAAGGTTCTGTGTTTTCATGAATATTCTTCTTTGAGGATAACCCAAGAGCCTTTTCATCGTGTGATGCGATGTGATCTGGAGTGATCGCCCACCCTGGAGTCCCCTCAAACTCCTTGCATGGAGGTTGGTGAGATGATTGTGTTTCCTCTTTCGCAGCGGGTACGCTCACCGATGTTGGACTTTTTGCTTTGGATGGTATCGGCATGTGACACTCTGGTTCTTCCTCAGCGCAGAGAGGGATATTCCCCAGTTTAGTACCGGGTGCAGTGGCATAGGCAATCAAAATCCCTTACAGAACTGCTGTGTCAGCCATTAAAACACCCCAGAGATCGGGTGTGTCAGACATCAAAACCTCTGAACATCCATTGTGTAATCCATGAAAACCCCTTAAAGATCAGTTGTATCAGACATCAAAAGCCCTCAGATATCTGTTGTGTAAGCCATCAGAACCCCTCAGAGATCTGTTGAGTAAGCCATCAAAAGCCCTCAGAGATCTGTTGTGTAAGCCATCAAAAGCCCTCAAATATCTGTTGTGTAAGCCATCAAAAGCCCTCAGAGATCTGTCGTGTAAGCCATCAAATGCCCTCAGATATCTGTTGTGTAAGCCATCAAAAGCCCTCAGATATCTGTCGTGTAAGCCATCAAAGGCCCTCAGAGATCTGTTGTGTAAGCCATCAAAAGCCCTCAGATATATGTTGTGTAAGCCATCAAAGGCCCTCAGAGATCTGTCGTGTAAGCCATCAAAGGCCCTCAGAGATCTGTTGTGTAAGCCATCAGAACCCCTTAGAGATCTGTCGTGTAAGCCATCAAAAGCCCTCAGAGATCTGTTGTGTAAGCCATCAGAACCCCTCAGAGATCTGAGATCTGTTGTGTAAGCCATCAAAAACCCTCAGAGATCTGTTGTGAAAGCCATCAAAAGCCCTCAGAGGTCTGTTGTGAATGCCATCAGAACCCCTCAGAGATCTGCTGTGTAAGCCATCAGAACCCCTCAGAGATCTGTTGTGTAAGCCATCAGAACCAAGCCATCAGAACCCCTCAGAGATCTGTTGTGTAAGCCATCAGAACCCCTCAGAGATCTGTTGTGAAAGCCATCAAAAGCCCTCAGATATCTGTTGTGTAAGCCATCAGAACCCCTCAGAGATCTGTTGTGTAAGCCATCAGAACCCCTCAGAGATCTGTTGTGAAAGCCATCAAAAGCCCTCAGATATCTGTTGTGTAAGCCATCAGAACCCCTCAGAGATCTGTTCTGTAAGCCATCAAAAGCCCTCAGAGATCTGTTGTGTAAGCCATCAAAAGCCCTCAGATATCTGTTGTGTAAGCCATCAAATGCACTCAGAGATCTGTTGTGTAAGCCATCATATGCCCTCAGAGATCTGTTGTGTAAGCCATCAGAACCCCTCAGAGATCTGCTGTGTAAGCCATCAGAACCCCTCAGAGATCTGCTGTGTAAGCCATCAGAACCCCTCAGAGATCTGTTGTGAAAGCCATCAGAACCCCTCAGAGATCTGTTGTGTAAGCCATCAGAACCCCTCAGAGATCTGTTGTGTAAGCCATTAAGAGCCCTCAGAGATCTGTTGTGTAAGCCATCAAATGCCCTCAGAGATCTGTTGTGTAAGCCATCAGAACCCCTCAGAGATCTGTTGTGTAAGGCATCAAAAGCCCTCAAAGATTTGTTGTTTAATCCATCAAAAGCCCTCAGAGATCTGTTGTGAAAGCCATCAAAAGCCCTCAGAGATCTGTTGTGAAAGCCATCAAAAGCCCTCAGAGATCTGTTGTTTAAGCCATCAGAACACATCAGAGATCTGTTGTTTAAGCCATCAGAACCCCTCAGAGATCTGTTGTGTAAGCCATCAGAACACCTCAGAGATCTGTTGTGTAAGCCATCAGAACACCTCAGAGATCTGTTGTGTAAGCCATCAGAACCCCTCAGAGAACCCCTCAGAGATCTGTAGTGTAAGGCATCAAAACCCCTCAGAGATCTGATGTGTAAGGCAACAAAACCCCTCAGAGATCTGTTGTGTAAGGCATCAAAACCCCTCAAAGATCTGTTGTGTAAGGCATCAAAACCCCTCAAAGATCTGTTGTGCCTGCAGCAGCGCAGCACCCATACAAGCGATTGGCAGTGCCCACCTTGGAGTTCGGAGGACCTAGAGGTGATGGCAGATGGAGCTCTCCCACAAAAAAAATTGGTGATTACTGCTAACTTGTTGGCAAATTAAACACTGATCTTACCACTTTTAGTAACAAATAGAATGGAAAAATATCAAAAGATATACAAGATCATCCTTATAACCCAAAATGCATACAGCATATTTTCTGTAGAAACAGAAAAAGGATTAATCCAGATGTCTACGTTGGGGGTAGCTTGGCCCTCTGCCGGAAGCTCTTAGCTGTCTCCTGTGCATGAAGAAGCTGTACTGGCATTGAGAAGGATGTTGGTGCAGTTACAGGTGCTCGAAGGGGCTCCTGCCATGTGGCCTCCATCGAGGAGGCAGTACCTGTCCCAAGTGCTGAATATATTTACCTTGAGGCTGGCCTTCACACGATGGATCACACTGGTCAATGCTAGGCCGATGGCTGTTGTGTACGCAGGCAAGATTCTTCTGCTGTACACCAAGTACATAGAGATCTACGGCACAGTGCAGAAGAACGACACCGTGGGATCTCAACGGAAGGGTCGGTACGTGCAGTATCGCTCTATGCTCACGACATAGAGCGATACTGCACGTACCGACCCTTATAAGCAATGTGAGGGCAGACATGGGACCAATTCAACAGGCCCAGAGAGGGTTTGACATGGTGTCTGGGTTGGCCATCAACTGGCCAAAGACTTGCTTGTTCCCCACCTACCCAAGAATACCCCAGTCCAGTGTTGATCTCTGGGGGAGTTGAGATAAGATGGGATAAGAAGGGAGCCAATTACTTTTCAATATCTGGGGATGAAGATTTATAACTCTGACTCAGACTTCCTGAATGAGGGACCTGATTTGGGACACAGGTAGATGCAGGGCGGTGTTGGCCAGACCTAAACTGCTGTCTGCACAAGGCTGGTTGCGTGCACCAGATTTTGAATGATGTTTTCTGACGGACCAGCTTCAATCGACTGCGAGATGGATGGGCAGCAAAGATCCTGCTGAGATAGGTGGTATTGTGAGACAATGGTGGGCAGCCGGCCAACTTGGTCCTCCCCATGACTCGAGTGCAGCATTGTTAGCCTAGATTAATGCAGGGTGATATCAATGGGGTTACACAAGACATCCCATGTTAGACTTTACGTCCCAGGGATAACGCTGATGTGTCTCTCAAACAACTAATGAGTTGGAAAGCAGTTGGCTTCTCCACAGTAGGAGAGTTATTTAATGAGGGTGTCCTGTCCACGTTTGAGGCCCTAGTAGGAGGCAGAGCCCCTCCGGGGCAATCTGTGATGCACAGAGAGATAGTTACAGAGATTTGGCGATTATGGGGAATTAAAGATACTGAGCCTCAGAGACATGAACTGGTCCACCTGTCGTACTCTATTGGAGAAGTCAGAAGAGTAACTTCCTGATGTACAGGGTACACTGGGAATCAGCAGCATCGTACTAGAGGGACTTAGAGATCAGTGGAAGAGGAACCAGGGTAGAGGGCTCACTGAGAGAGAATGGACCCGAGTATTTGCTTACTCACCCAGTGTCTCCAGTAACACCAGGTTTAAATAAATAGTTCATTTTCCTTCATAGGGCTTACTTGACACCCCATAACATTAATCAAAGGTATTCCTTCGCGTCCTTGGGTTGTCCCCGCTCAGACCTCACAAGCGGGATCCTATAGATGACATGGATCAGTGACAGAATATCGGAAACACAAATATCGTGTGGACAGAATATTGTGTCAAAATATCTAGTACGAGAGTATTGAGAAGGTAAGTGCAAATAGGTAAGTATAAATGTACTATTCTGAACTCCAGATCTACGTCCCCTGAAGATATATATACATATGTATATATATATATATATATATATATATATATACATATATATATATATATTTACATATATCGTCATGGTACATATATGTTGAGTTAGATATAGTAAAACTTTACTTACCCATGGAAGATGACATACACGATGTTCCGTCCCGAGATATTTGTGTTTCCGATATTTTGTCCAAATACCAGATGAAGTGGCTCTGCCAGGTAGACGTGGGATATTGGACCCTAGTTATGGATGATCTGTCGGATGCAGTAGAGTGCAAAGAGCTCTGGGAGGCACATGGTGTTTGCTGGGGCTGTTCCGATGCCCTACAGAGGGCGGAGCTCGTAACACATGTCCTAATCTTGCATCACTATTATCCAAAATGGCCATCACAAGGTTATGGAAGGCAGGGGACCCTCCCTGCAGCCTCTTGGTGGCGGAGGGCAGTTCAGTGTTGGGCAGAGTCGCTTCTTGGTGGCAGAGTCAAGCATGGGACAGGGAGGGCAGTAGGGGGCTCAGGAAGCAATAGCAATGGAACGATTTATTAAATGTGTTCCTGATCAAAGGGAAAACAATGATAAACCCTTTGACAACAAGGTGACAAAAAACACATTGGGGCATATGTACAAGCCCCTATCGCCATCACGTCACTTTCAGTGATGTTCTGGTGGCGATAGGGGCTTTGTGGCTTAACGCTGCCTTGTACACAAGGCCCCCTTTCACGCTATGCTTAGCGTGGAAGGGGTGGGCAGTGGGTATTGCAGTGGACGTCCACCGCAACACCCATTGATTTTGACGTTGCCCCCTATTTACAAGGGTGGCGTAAATAGGAGGCAGCACCAAAATTAACACCAGGGAAAACCTGGTCTTAAGTTGGCAAAACGAAGAGAAATGCTTTATTTCTCCTCTTATTGGCTTTTTCCATGTGTTCTGCCTTGTGCAGCACACATGGAAAAAAGCAAAAAGCCTTGGATTGTTTATGTAAAGGAAGGTCCCCCATCTTCATTAAAAAAATGACATTTTGCATTAAGCAGCAACACACAGAAGTGACAAAATGGCATTTAAAGATTGTTAATGTACATGAAGGGGGACCTTCCTGTTCATAAACAATTTTCCCTTGCACGCAGACACCACCCTTGTACTAAGGTGCAGGGGTGCCTGCGTTGGCGCTACACTGCTAAGTGTAGTGCCAACGCAGAGGGAAACACAAAGCTGCACCTTATGCTCATAAATATGGTACAGCCCTGCGTTTCTAAAGTGGCGGAGTGAGGCGTTAAGCGAGGAGCTCCGCCACTTTAGTTGTAAATATCCCCCAATGTGACACAGCATGAAAATACAGCGTTTTATAGGGCTGCTTTAGTATGGGACAACATTCTGAAAATTGTGAGGCTCCCTTGTTATTGATCTTAAAGCCCTCCTCAGATGATTGACAATTGAGAGACATGGAATGGTCCAGATGACACACCTTGTGGCAGGGTTTCGTTGTTTATGGCTGTTTTGTTAAGGAAGGGGTCAGTAATGTTGGACACGTGATGGACTCACCGCTGAATATGAGGTCTCGAATGTACTGAGGATCGAGGCACCGAGGACAGGGTAAAGCTGTGAGTTGTATGCTGAAGGTCACACGGTGTGACTGTTCGAGGGATGGTAACGCTGTACACCGCTAACGTGTATTGCCTCAAGGTCTGAATTTGCTCAATTTTACCAGCAACTATTTCGTTTTTAAAAAGAGTGCGATGGAGTGGGATGTTGTGTTCTTTTAGCCGCAACCTGAACTTGGCCACCACTCATGTAGATTAAATCAAAATCAAATAAAAAATTATTTATTCTTTTGGCTAATTAAAACCGTAACAATGTTACTTATAAAACTTACAAACAGATAATATATTGAATAAAATACATAAATAGTTAGTATCTTACCACTGTTCGTGACGCATCACTTACTATAAAACCACACTAGTTGTTTGTTCTCATTCGAGCGGCTCAAATCATTAAATGAGACAGAATAGAGCCTATTAAATAAACCTAGATTACTTCAGACCCTCTTAATTCACAGGTCAAATAATTAGTTGACCAATTGCGGTTAGCTTCATAAAATGAGGCAATAAAACCAGTAATAATTCAGATTCATTAATATAGCCTTATAGCCCGCTGCCGAGGGCTATACCGGCTGTTAAAGGCCCTGATCCCGAGTTATAGGCCCGAGCCGCAGGCGAGGCCCTATAACGAGGGAGAGGGCCTTTAACAACCAGTATAGCCTGAGGCAGAAGGGCTATAAGGCTATTAGAACATTCCACCCACTAAGGGTAGAATGTCCTAAATAAAAAATGGAGAAACAAAAAGACAAACATTGGAATGTTGGAGTGCTGGGCTTAGACCAGCCATTATAAGCCCAGAGCAACTCCATTGTCTTCAATGGAGCTCCCAACATTCCAATGTTCTAATAGACAATAAAGTCATGTGGATTGGAGTTTAGCCAACTTTCTGATTCTGGAGACGGAATGTTGGCGAGGGGAATGTTCCTACCATCTGAGGAGCGCTAGGGTCCATTGGGGCATCGCATGTTCGTCTCAGTGGACAATTTCATTGACTGATTAGCTCGTGCCCAGAGGAGCATGGTCGTTGATTCACTAAAACGCCATGGGCAGCAGAAGTGACTTCATATACTCTTTGACTTTAATGATATCACAGGAAGCTAGGTCTTATGACACTTGACCCTAATTTATTCTAGGAAGGCCTGTCACACGAGCCTAACATCACAACAATTGACATCGCTGAAGTCCCCTAATAATTGCAGGATTAGTATGATGGTGAAATATAAATTGTCTATTCTAGGAATCCCCCATATTGTGGGGCTGACTTGATCTTTGAAAGTTCTGGGGTGTGATACTTGCCCTGAAATGTAGAGAGCGAGCAAACCTAGTTAGCCAGACCTCTTCTAGGAGGTTTCTCCCTCGAGACAACATTGAAAAGAATGGGGTGAAATAGTGCATTTTGAAGCACATTTTTCTCATACATTTGATAAATGCCACAGGGGCTGAAAGGGCGCTCATTAAATATTCAAATCCTTTCATATTATGCCAAGCCAATGAAGCCGACGTTTCCCAGGAGTTTACACAATTGTTTTCACAATGTGCTGTGGCTGTCCCCATATGTCACAAATTGCCTCCATTGTGCAAAGGTCGGCTATTTGTTATGGGTGCCCTCAAATTCCATGGATGCCCCTTATATAAACAAGCATTGGCATAGCCAATAGGTCTCGCTTTTGAGACCTTATAAGTATTTAGTTATGCAGCACAATATCCGTGGTGCAACAACATCAACTGTTGCATGGCTAAACACTTATAAGGTCCCAAAGGCGAGACCTATTGGCTATGCCAATGCTTGTTTATATAAGAATACAGCCGAAATGTAAATTGAGACAGTCCTCAGACCTTGGGCCTGTAACTGTTCTCCCGGCCCTTATGTTTAATTAAACAAACTGGGCCCGATTCACAGAACTAACTTAAGATAAAATCCTAAACTTACTACCATTTTGGTATTCACAGAAGGCACTTACTCATTTCGGTATTCACAGAAGGCACTTACTCATTTTGGTATTCACAGAAGGCACTTACTCATTGATGAGTAAGTGCCTTCTGTGAATACCAAAATGAGTAAGTGCCTTCTGTGAATACCAAAATGGTAGTAAGTTTAGGATTTTGTCTTAAGTTAGTTCTGTGAATCGGGTCCACTGTCCCTGTTTTGCCAAACGCCTCTTGTCTTCTGTTTTTAAAGGATTTCAAACTCAAGCAACAAAGGAACAGTTTTCAGAGTGGGGGTGCTGGCCCCTGACTTCGATGCACTAAAGTCACAGCAGATTCAAAACATAATGTGTCACTGAATAAGCTGAATTGTGTCAGACTATTCACTGCTTTTGGAATCTGCAAGTGCTACTGTCAGGTGAAAAACGACATACTTAAAACCAACAAAAAGCAGAGGGATCTCAATCTTGTTCACATCACAAGAAGTTAAATGAATGTCTCAGGTTTGCTTTCTCACTTAACCCAAAATATGTGTTCCCCTCACACCCCAGCACTGTTCTTCAAATGCTGGTTATATATTTAGAATATTTAAACACCTTCAAAAGACTGCTGCTCGCAAGTGATTTCTGCAAATGTGAAACGTTTAAAAGAACTTTGTCATCATCATTTTGCTTTCAGCATCTTCCAAATCCCAGTGAGTGTCACCGAATTTCAAGCTACAAAAGCCCACACTTTGTACCTGAACACATTTACAGAGAGATGTGTTTCAAGAAAGCACAGTGTTTGCACAGACAGTTTCCTGTGCTACGATTACTTGCTTCCTTTGAACATCCATGAATAGGCAGAAGGCTGCAAGAGAAAAGAATTCAAAGGGCCAATATCCTGTTAGGATAGCTCTGGGTTTTGTGGGGGTGCTACAGCACCTGCTGCACCCCTACTCCCAGCAGTTGGTGCTAAGAGCTGTTTTTCACCGGTCTCGCACCCTGCCAGCTGACAGTGAAGCATCACAGGTGGAAGTCATGGCAGGGGCAGCTGAGGAAGATACAGCGTCATCATCATACCTGGGCATGGATATAGTGGAGACCCAGAAGACATCTGATTGAGTTTGGACAGATTAACATCCTATTTATATTAGTAAAAGGTAACCAAGATGTAGTAGGAGGGCGAGAAGAGGAGGAGCTGGAGAGAGCTGCATAGATTGAGATGTGTGACTGTCTGTGGAGAATGAGCTCAGACACTGTGTGATCTTGTGCTGAAAGAAATCAGGTAACTCAGAGCAAAGCTTCTCCGCTGGGGCGACCCAGGTGGTGGGTGCTTCAGGACGAGCTAGGGAATTGTAAATAGTGAATCATTCTTTAACTCGAACATTGCCAAATGAGATACGTTCATGATAATACATGGCAGGAACACTGTCTACTCATTTGTATATGCGTGTAATGCTCACGTATAATGCGATTTGATCATGGGGGTTTGGAGGTGCGACGTCAAAGTCTTCCAAACGTTTTGCATTGTTTTAGCACCAGTGAAAGTTCTTCTGTGTACCAGGGAGCTGATGAAGACATTCTTTGAGAAGAAAAAAACAAAGTAGAAACAAATCGAGGAAGAAAGGAGTAAAAATGACAGAAAGGAGGAAATGTAGGAAAAGGGAACAATAGCTGGAATAAAGGAGGAAAGGAAGCATGCAACAAAAAGGATGATAGAATGAAAGTGGGAATAAAAGAATAAGAAATGACAGAACGGACCAAAAGAGTAGTTAAGATGAAAGAAAGAAGCAAAAAGATAAAAAGGAATTAAAGATGCAAGAAAAGAAGGAAGAACAAATATAAGGAAAGAAGTGGAAATATGAACGAAAGATAAAAAAAATCTTGATCAGTTTCACTTTCACGGCCGCGCGGCCGTGAAAGTGAAACTGATCAAGATCGCGATCGCGCGCTGTTGCCGTCCCTTCTAGCGCGCGAAAGTGAAAGCAGCTGCAGCGTCACGTCTGGCGAGTGGTGTGCGATGTGCGCGCACCATGACGAGAGAGGAAAGCCAGATGGCCTCCGCTCGTCATTGTGCGCGTAACCGCACGGTCTATGCCACCCAAAAAGCTGTGGTCGGACTTTTTAAAGCCCGTTTACTAAATGTCTCGCAGAGCAGCGCATGCGCTGGCTCAGGCGAGACCTAAAAATGACATCAAACATGCCACCGCTAGAATAATGTAACTTGTACTGTCCATACACCATAGGTGTCCCTTATGTCATGCATTACTTCAGTATGTCAGGGTTAGCATTTTCTCTTGGTTGCCACCCTCA
This sequence comes from Calotriton arnoldi, assembly GCA_963921515.1. Classification (NCBI taxonomy): domain Eukaryota; kingdom Metazoa; phylum Chordata; class Amphibia; order Caudata; family Salamandridae; genus Calotriton; species Calotriton arnoldi. The sequence continues at coordinate 63,019 of CAWUFW010014394.1, forward strand.
CATATGCCAGGTTTCCACCTTTTAGCCAAGAATTACCTCCATTGTGCCCGTGCCAGCATTCTGCCACTGGTGTCCACATGCCAAGAATTGTCTCAAGTCTGCCAGGGTTTTCCCACGGTGACATTCAGGCCAAGAATTATCTCCTGTATGCCAGTACCAGTATTTTACAATTGGTACCCATTTATGCCATGAATTACCCCGGTGTGCCACTGCCAGTATTCTGTCACAGGTGTCTGTCATACTAAGAATTGCTGCAAGTGTGCCAGCACCAGTATTTCATTCTCGCTCACACTCACATTCACTTACACTCATTCTATTACTCACACTCACCCTAACTCATTCAATTTCTCGCGCTGACTTAGGCCCCATTACGTGCATTCTTATGCATTCGCTCTTAATCTCACTCATTCTCGCTCACTCAGGCCCAGGTTGACTAATGCTCGGCACCGGGTTTCTATCACATTTGTGATGCACGTCTGGTGCAAACCACTAGGATTTACTATCAAATGCAAATCAGGATTTGGACCAAAGTAAAGCAAAGTTGCTCAATGCGCTGCTTTGCTTTGCCTCAAGGGGCGTTCTATGTGTGTTGTATGGGTGCTCCCATGCAACCCTCCATCAGTTCTGATGCAAATCCCTGTCTGCAAACATTGGTAGACAGGAGTGTCTGCCAAAGTTGTACTCCTCCTCAAGGCAAGCATAAAAAGGAGAAATGTCTTCATGTCTCCTCTTTTTCCATCTTTGCATGTGTGCTGCACAATGCAGCACACATACAAAGTGGGAAAAGCCTTACAGAATATTTTATTTGTGCTGGTGTTCAGAGAATACACACCCTTGCACTGTGGCACAAGGGTGTGTGCATTGGTGCATGGCTGCCGATAGTGCGCAAGAACACGGAGTGAAAAAAATCTATGCCTCAGTCTCAATCTGCGCTGAAGCTTAAAGGTGATAAAACCGAGATCCTGGTTCTGGGAAACAACCCTGATCTCTGGAGACACAGCTACTGGCCGGATTCCCTTGGGCCGTTACCCACCCGGCTACAAAGGTCAAGAATCCCAGCTTTATTATTGATGATAAGCTTTCCTTGAAGCCACAGGTGTCTAAAGTTACTGCAACCTGTTTTTCTGTCCTCAAATGGCTGAAAAAGATCCTTTGGTTAATTCCCTTAGCGGCCCAGAGAACGGTTGTTCAGGCTCTGGTCATATCCAGATTGGATTCTGGGAATGTGCGGTACCTGGGCGCAGATAAGACCTCTCTTTGTCGTTTACAGACTATTCAGAATGCGGAGGCCCAGTTACTCTTTCGCCTACCAAGCTACGCCTCAGGCTCTCCTCTGCTTCAGCTTCAGGAACTGCACTGGCTTAAGATTTTGAAGCGCATTTAATTTAAGGCATTGTGCTATATGTTCAAGGCCAGGCTTGGTCTAGCTCCCTTATACATCCAAGGACTGGTGACTCCCTATGTGCCTACGTGTCTGCTGAGATCATCCAGCCACTGGCTGTTCACTACGCCCAGGTTTTGACTAACCCGCATGAAGGGACCCTCTTACGCCTACCTTGGTCTTAAGCTGTGGAATTCTCTTCCAGCCACTCCTAGGTACTGCCACACTTACTTGCTTTTCGTAAAAACCTGAAGACTTGGCTTTTCTAGCTGTGCGTTGGGGTCACCGTTAGCTACCTCTATCCTGCGCCGGTAAACCCTCAGGGTAGCTGCACGCACTATAAGTCTCTTAAATAAATAAATCTCACTCTTTACCTATCACTGACTCTCACTTACTTTCACTCACAAGCACATGCTTACACATACAGATACATATGTTGACACATACACACAATCTCACTCACATAAACACTAGGCCTGGGCGGAAAACTACGCTACGCTTGCGTAGTTTGCATAGTTGGCGCAACTACGCGCTAAGCGAATTGCACGTAGCACAGTGCAAAAACACGTAGCGTAGCGGGCATTTTTTGCTTGCTCTCAGTCCTCAACGTCAAGTTGGCGACCGCGAGCGAGCAAAATGACATCCCGGCGAGACTTTTTCCTCGTTCGCGATCAGCAACATCAAGTTGCCGATCGCGAGCGTGGAAAATAAACCTCCTGGCGAGATTCTCAACGCGGGGAGGTCAGGTTTCTCATTGCGAGTGGTCGCGTATGCTCGCGACCGCTCGCGATGAGAAACTACCAGTCCGCGTTGAGAAAACTGCCGCTCGAGTACAAATCTACTCGAGCGGCAGAAAACGACCGCTTGCACTGTGCAAGATGCCGTTTGCAATGATTGCACAGTGTAGACAAGCATCCGGCACTGTGCAATCATTGCGAACAGCATTTCCTACCGCACTACGCAGTTCGCGTAGTGCTACGCGTAGCTCGCGTAGTGCGAAGTGCACTTCGCGTAGCTACGCGTAGCGCTACTACGCGAACTACGCCCAGGGTTAATAAACACTCTCACACCTGCAAGCATGCACACAAGTACCATTCCAGCTAAGCGTGCTCCATTTTTTGTTAAACTCACAGAATAATACTATTCACTATTAATGTAATGAAAAATGTGCAGTTTTCCAAACCCTCTCTTCTTGCCTCTAGCTAAACTGCCTTAGCACCAAAAACGCCTGCTCGAGTTTCTAATGTGGCCTCTCACCCACAGACCTTATCGGAACAACGGAAATGTTTTACCGTGTGAAGACGGTCACTGTCTATCTCTGCGCTCAGTAGCATTGACATCCCAACAAGCTGATAAGGCCAAGCAGGGTCAGAGGTGCTGGTACATGTACCCCTCACGAAGAGTGTTAACAGCTTCTGCTTGTTTGATCTTATTCTCTTTTTTGTACATGTCGGTACCGAGCTTAAATACACTTTTCTAATTATTTTGAGAATGCCAGACCTCACATCGAAGGATGTCAAATGCAAGAATTAACGTATTAATCTTGTTGCATCTTCACTTAATTATGTTAAACAGTATAGACCAATGAATACACAAATGTGAATAACTGATACGCTGTGAAACTATAATAAAGCATTTGTTATACATGTGCAAACAATACTAAATGGAATATATGTTTGATGTTTGTAAAAAAGAAATGTGCGATCAAAATATATGAATATATGAAATATACTAATTGTGGAGAGCACATAAGCAGGAAATGCAAAGACTGTGACTGTATACCTCGGTGGTCGCTCACCACCCACCTTGACTACAGCACAGGGGCCCCTATCTCTCTCTCAGGTACTTGGTGTTAGGTGTAGCCCATGTGGCAGCCTGCCAAACGTCTCTTAATGCAGCACTGCCACTAACCCACACACCACAAAAGGATACAGCTCAGAATGGAGGGGGCTTAATGAGACACTGTTGGCAATATGATAATACCCAAACAATCGGGTGATGTGGGGCTGGGGGTGTGGATAAATATTGGTCTGAGCCCTTCCAAACCTACAGAGCATAGCTCACCAGGTGCATTCCGCCATCTCTACACGCGCTGGCATATCTTTAGAAAGGCTGGCACAGTGTGCCACCATCTCCAAGGAGGGCTGCTGCATATGGAATGTCACGTCAAGTTTAAGACGCTCTCGTCTACCTCCAGGCTAAGACAAGCTCTGGCTGGGAAGTGGACCAGAAAGATGCTCTTTCTACTGGAAAGTTCTGATTTAAAAGAATGACTGAACCGTGGAAGCAGTGGGGTCACGTGGAACCTAGTGGGACACTGCCAGCAGGCTCAAAGCACAGCATGCCTTTCTCCCTCCTTAAATTTATAAAGCATCCACTAACCCAGGGGTTCTCCTGGCGCTTTGTTTTGCATCCATTCCATGCGAGCATCTTAAAAGTTCAAATCAACACTGAGTAAAGCGGCTACACAAACCAGGCAGGTCCGCATAACACATTGCTGGAAATAACAAATGCTACTCTAGTACAAGTGAAGAGCATCGATAGATTCCATTGAAAGGGAAGCTTTAAACCTCCCACGTTCTTCGATCCCAGAGAGCAACATTGGCTTTGAGATGAAGACCAAGCACGAGTGACCTTTCAGGATATGCAGTATCTCATGGATGAAGTTACCTCTGATATCAAGGGGCAGTTCTCACCCTTGCGCGACTGAAGGATGGGAGCAGTGTCATTCCGATACGGGTTCTGGTGCTCCTCGCTGATCGTGTCTCAATTAAAGCATTCTAAACGATGATCCCATGACATATGAGCAGAACCCATTTGGTCCTACAAAAATTATGTTGATGAGGGGTGTTACCCCGAAACCGGTCCCAGGATGCTTGTTTCCAGTCCAGGGAAGACCTGGATTGGCAGTTCGGGTTGGACTGTTCCCATAAGGAACAGGGTCAAGACTGCTTTGCATATGGCTGGGTCTGAACTAGGGTGGCGAAGTGAGCTAAAGAACGATGATTCATTCAATCCAGACCTCTGACTGGGACTGAGTGTCTGAAAAGTTTCCACGCTCCGTCCATCATCTCCTTGTGTTTGCTTTGTTTGCCCTAAGTTGGCAGGGTATGGTCAGGCGTGGGTACATTGCTCACTTTGCCACTGGATTCAAGCTAGCCTGGCTGATGAGGGGTCATACTCTGAAACCAATCACAAAATGCTTGTTTCTGGTCCAGGAAAGACCTGGCTTGGCAGTTCGGGCTGGACTGTTCCCATAAGGAACTGGGTCAAGACTGATTTTCATATGGCTGGGTCTGAACTGGGGTGGCGAAGTGAGCTAAACAACGATGATGGATTCAACCTAGATCTGTGACTGGGGTTGTTTGTCTGAAAAGTTTCAGTGCTCCGTCCTTCATCTCCTTGTGTTTGCTTTGTTTGCCCTAAGTTGACAGGGAATGCCCAGATGTGGGTCCCTTGCTCACCTTGCAACTGGATTCAAGCTAGCCCGGCTGATGAGGGATGTTACCCGGAAACCAGTCCCATGGTGCTTCTTTCTGGTCCAGGGAAGACCTGGCTTGGCAGTTCGGGCTGAACTGTTCCCATGAGGAACTGGGTCAAGACTGATTTGCATATGGCTGGGTCTGAACTGGGGTGGCGAAGTGAGCTAAAGAACGATGTTGGATTCAACCCAGCTCTGTGACTGGGAGTGAGTGTCTGAAAAGTTGCAGCTCTCCATTCATCATCTCCTTGTGTTTGCTTTGTTCGCCCTAAGTTGGCAGGGGATGCCCAGAACTGGGTCCCTTGCTCACTTTGCAACTGGATTCAAGCTAGCCTGGCTGATGAGGTATGTTACTCTGAAACAAGTTCCAGGGTGCTTGTTTCCGGTCCAGGGAAGACCTGGCTTGGCAGTTCGGGCTGGACTGTTCCCATGAGGAACTGGGTCAAGACTGATTTTCATATGGCTGGGTCTGAACTGGGGTGGCGAAGTGAGCTAAAGAACGATGATGGATTCAACCCAGATCTCTGACTGGGGGTGAGTGTCTGAAACGTTTCAGCACTCCGTCCATCATCTCCATGTGTTTGCTTTGTTTGCCCTAAGTTAGCAGGAAATGCCCTGATGTGGGTCCTTTGCTCAATTTGCAACTGGATTCAAGCTAGCCTTGCTCATCAGGGGTGTTACCCCGAAACCGGTCCTAGGCTGCTTGTTTCTGGTCCAGGGAAGACCTGGCTTGGCAGTACGGGCTCGACTATTCCTATGAGGAACAGGATCAAGACTGATTTGCATAAGGCTGGGTCTGAACTGGGGTGGCGAAGTGAACTAAAGAACGATGATGGATTCAACCCAGATCTGTGACTAAGGGTGAGTGTCTGAAAAGTTTCCGCGCTCCGTCCATCATCTCCTTGTGTTTGATTTATTCGTCCTCAGTTGGCAGGGTATGCCTAGACGTGGGTACCTTGCTCACTTTGCCACTGAATTCAAGCTAGCCTGGCTGATATGGGGTGTTACCCCGAAACCGGTCCTAGGCTGCTTGTTTCTGGTCCAGGGAAGACCTGGCTTGGCAGTACGGGCTTGACTGTTCCCATGAGGAACAGGGTCAAGACTGATTTGCATATGACTGGGTTTGAACTGGGGTGGCAAAGTGAGCTAAAGAACGATGATGGATTCAACCCAGATCTATGACTGGGGGTGAGTGTCTGAAAAGCTTCAGCTCTCCATCCATCATCTCCTTGTGTTTGCTTTGTTCACCCTAAGTTGGAAGGGTATGTCCAGACATGGCTCCCTTGCTCACTTTGCAACTGGTTTCAAGCTAGCCTGGTTGATGAGGGATGTTACCCTGAAACCTGTCCCATGGTGCTTGTTTCTGGTCCAGGGTAGACCTGGCTTGGGAGTTCTGGCTGGACTGTGCCCATGATGAACAGGGTCAAGACCTATTTGCGTATGGCTGGGTCTGAACTGCAGTGGTGAAGTGATCTAAAGAACGATGATGGATTCAACCCAGATCTATGACTGGGGGTGAGTGTCTGAAAAGTTTCAGCACTCCGTCCATCATCTCCATGTGTTTGCTTTGTTTGCCCTAAGTTGGCAGGGAATGCCCAGATGTGGGTCCCTTGCTCACTTTGCAACTGGATTCAAGCTAGCCTTGGTGATGAGAGGTGTTACCCCGAAACTGGTCCTAGGCTGCTTGTTTCCAGTCCCGGGAAGACCTGGCTTGGCAGTACGGGCTGGACTGTTCCCATGAGGAACAGGATCAAGACTGATTTGCATATGGCTGGGAATGAACTGTGGTGGCGAAGTGAGCTAAAGAACGATGATGGATTCAACCCAGATCTGTGACTGGGAGGGAGTGTCTGAAAAGTCTCAGCGCTTCGTCCATCATCTCCTTGTGTTTGCTTTATTCACCCTCAGTTGGCAGGGTATGCCTAGACGTGGGTACCTTGCTCACTTTGCCACTGGATTCAAGCTAGCCTGGCTGATGAGTGGTTGATACCCTGAAACCGGTCCCAGAATGCTTGTTTCCAATCGAGGGAAGAGTAAGGCCTGGTTTGGCAGTTTGGGCTGGACTGTTCCCATGATGAATAGGGTCAAGCCTGATTTTTATATGGCTAGGTCTGAACTGTGGTGGCGAAGTGAGCTAAAGAACGATGATGGATTCAACCCAGATCTGTGACTGGAGGTGAGTGTCTGAAAAGTTTCTAGGATCCGTCCATCATCTCCTTGTGTTTGCTTTGTTCGCCCTAAGTTGGCAGGATATGCTCAGACGTGGGTACATTGCTCACTTTCCAACTGGATTCATGTTAGCCTGGCTGATGACGGGGTGTTACCCCGAAACTGGTCCCAGGGTGCTTGTTTCCGGTCCAGGGAAGACCTGGCTTGGCAGTTCGGGCTGAACTGCTCCCATGAGGAACTGGGTCAAGACTGATTTGCATATGGCTGGGTCTGAACTGGGGTGTCAAGTGAGCTAAAGAACGATGATGGATTCAACCCAGACCTGTGACTGGGGGTGAGTGTCAGAAAAGTTTCAGCACTCCGTCCATCATCTCCTTGTGTTTGCTTTGTTTGCCCTAAGTTGGCAGGGTATGGTCAGGCGTGGGTACATTGCTCACTTTGCAACTGGATTCAAGCTAGCCTGACTGATTAGGGGTTTTACACCGAAACTGGATCTGGTCCCAGGATGCTTGTTTCCGGTCCAGGGAAGACCTGGCAAGGCAGTTTGGGCTGAACTGTTCCCATGAGGAACTGGGTCAAGACTGATTTGCATATGGCTGGGTCTGAACTGGGGTGGCGAAGTGAGCTAATGAACGATGATGGATTCAACCCAGATCTGTGACTGGGGGTGAGTGTCTGAAATGTTTAAGCACTCCGTCCATCATCTCCTTGTGTTTGCTTTGTTTGCCCTAACTTGGCAGGGAATGCCCAGATGTGGGTCCTTTGCTCACTTTGCAACTGGATTCAAGCTAGCCTGGCTGATTAGGGATGTTACCCCGAAACCTGTCCCATGGTGCTTGTTTCTGGTCCAGGGAAGACCTGGCTTGGCAGTACAGACTGGACTGTTCCCATGAGGAACAGGATCAAGACTGATTTGCATAAGGCTGGGAATGAACTGGGGTGGCGATGTGAGCTAAAGAACGATGTTGGATTCAACCCATATCTGTGACTGGGGGTGAGTGTCTGAAAAGTTTCAGCGCTCCGTCCATCATCTCCTTGTGCTTGCTTTATTCGCCCTCAGTTGGCAGGGTATGCCTAGATGCGGGTACCTTGCTCTCTTTGCCACTGGATTCTAGCTAGCCTGGCTGATCAGTGGTGTTACCCCAAAACCAGTCCCAGAATGCTTGTTTTCAATCCAGGGAAGACCTGGTTTGGCAGTTTGGACTGGGATGTTCCCATGATGAACAGGGTCAAGACTGATTTTCATATGGCTAGGTCTGAACCGTGGTGGCGAAGTGAGCTAAAGAACGATGATAGATTCAAACCTGATCTGTCACTGGAGGTGAGTGTCTGAAAAGTTTCCACGCTCCCTCCATCATCTACTTGTGTTTGCTTTGTTCGCCCTAAGTTGGCAGGGTATGCTCAGACGTGGGTACATTGCTCACTTTGCAACTGGATTCAAGCTAGCCTGGCTGATGAGGATTGTTACCCCGAAACTGGTCCCAGGATGCTTGTTTCCGGTCCACGGAAGACCTGGCTTGGCAGTTTGGGCTGAACTGTTCCCATGCGGAGCTGGGTCAAGACTGATTTGCATATGGCTGGGTCTGAACTGGGGTGGCGAAGTGAGCTAATGAACGATGATGGATTCAACCCAGATCTGTGACTGGGGGTGAGTGTCTGAAAAGTTTCCGTGCTCCGTCCATCATCTCCTTGTCTTTGCTTTGTTCGCCCTAAGTTGGCAGGATATGCTTAGACGTGGGTACCTTACTCACTTTGCAACTGGATTCAAGCTAGCCTGGCTGATGAGAGGTGTTACCCCGAAACTGATCTCAGGATGCTTGTTTCCGGTCCAGGGAAGACCTGGCTTGGCAGTACAGGCTGGACTATTCCCATGAGGAACAGGGTCAAGACTGATTTGCATATGGCTGGGTCTGAACTGGGATGGCGAAGTGAGCTAAAGAACGATGGTGGATTCAACCCAGATCTTTGACTGGGGGTGAGTGTCTGAAAAGTTTCAGCGCTCCGTCCATCATCTCCTTGTGTTTGCTTTGTTCGCCCTAAGTTGGCAGGGAATGCCCAGAGGTGGGTCCCTTGCTCACTTTGCAACTGGATTCAAGCTAGCCTGGCTGATGAGGGGTGTTAACCTGAAACCGGTTGTAGGCTGCTTGTTTCCAGTCCAGGGAAGACCTGGCTTGGCAGTACAGGCTGGACTATTCCCATGAGGAACAGGGTCAAGACTGATTTGCATATGACTGGGTTTGAACTGGGGTGGCAAAGTGAGCTAAAGAACGATGATGGATTCAACCCAGATCTATGACTGGGGGTGAGTGTCTGAAAAGCTTCAGCTCTCCGTCCATCATCTCCTTGTGTTAGCGTACAAAAATGACAGACAGGGAAATCTTAACCTTAAAAGTTTTATTTTCAGAACTTAGTCATATAGAAATCCATTTATTTATTTTATTTTATTTTTAGAGTTTTCTATAGCGCGAACAAGACCCAGAGTAGGGTATCAGAGCGCTTTACAAACCAAGCAGAGTAGGTATTAAAACATTTTGTAAAACATAGCAGAGAGAGTATCAAAACATTTTTAACAAGGTTCGCTAGGTAGCAGAGGCGATAGTAGAGATGATTTGTTCGTAGCATTAGGAACAAGTACGAGTAAGAGTAAGTCATAGTGGCGAAGGTGTCATTAGGTGAAGTGTAGAAACAAGTTTGAAGTAGTAGACTGGTTCAGTGCCATACAAGTCAGTGAAATAGTTGGTGTGATGGTAAGGTCCCATATGGTGAGGCATGGCGGAATTAAGGGAGGAATTTGCTCATCAGGAATGATTTAGCTTCCCTTATGAATAAAGGTGTAGAAGAAATTTTTCTGATGCATGGAGGTAGCGAGTTCCATATTCTTGGTGCTGCTCCGGAGAATGCTCTGTCAGAAGTTTTTTTCTTGCTGAAGTGACAGGGTTTCAGGAGTAGATTGTCGGAGCTCCTAGAGTGTCTGTTTCCTCCAGATAAAGTAAGTTTCTGGGATAGGTACTGGGGGGTATTGTGGTGTAGAGCTTTATGAGTGATGCAGGCCATGTTTAGGTAGATTCTAGCTTCGTAGGGTACCCAGTTGAGCGCCTTCAGGTGCGGTGATATGTGGTCAAATTTCCTGGATCCTGTTAGGAGTCTTGCTGCTGTATTGAGACAGGCTTTCAAAGGGGCTGTTGAGATTTTGGGAAGCCCCGTGAGGGTGGTATATCCGTACTCCAACCTCGAGATGACTAAAGCCTGAACTGCAGTTTTGAGGTCAGGGATCTCGATGAATGGTTTCATTTTTCTGACATAGCTGAGGTGAAAGCGTGCGTTTTTGGCCAACAGGTTGATGTGTGTTTGCATGTTGAGGTTCTTATCCAATGTAATTCCCAGCGATTTGGTGGAGTCCACCAGAATCGGTGTGCAATTTAGAGCAGTGATCATCTTGGTCCATTCCTTTATCTCCAGAGAGTTTTTAGGGGGGGAGATTAAAAGAAATTCCATTTTTTGCGAGTTTAGCTTGAGGAAGTTGGTCGTTAGCCAGAAGACGTTTTTTTCGAGAGCTTGATTCATCCTCTTTATCTTTTCAGTGGAAGTGATCTTGATGTAAAGTTGAGTATCGTCCGCGTACATGTGGTAGGAGATCTTCGCCTGCTGTAGTAGTTCGGTTAGAGGTTCGACATAAAGGTTGAATAGCGTAGGGGATAGGGTTGAGGCTTGTGGTACTCTTAGTAGGTTGAGTGAAGAGGGAGAAAGATTTTTATTCACCATGAACGATTGCGTTCTGTTTTCCAGAAAGGATTTGAACCATTGAAGGACTGTGCCAGATAAGCCCATCCTGTTTTCCAGTCTTCTTAGAATTTTGTTGTGATTGACCGTGTCGAATGCTGATGAGAGGTCAAGCAGGACTAGTAGACAGGTTTCATTATGGTCAAGAGCGAGGAAGGCATTGTCTACTATATGCAGAATCGCTGTTTCTGTGCTATGCCCGGGTCTGAACCCCGATTGGCAGTCGTTCAGTAGTTTGAAATCCGTGATGTGTTGGTTCAGTTGTTGCTGAACACATTTTTCCAGGACCTTGGCTAGCATGGGGATGTTGGCTATAGGTCGAAAGTTATTAGAGTCGGGTTTGCTGTCGGTTTTTTTAGGTTAGGGGTGACGACCAATTTTTAGGCAGTCCGGGATGTGACTTTGCTCTAGCGAGGCATTGATGATTTTGGTCCAGAGAGGGGAGATGATATGGTAGATGTGGGCTAGGCAGTTTGAGGGGACAGGGTCATTGAAGTGGTTATTGGGTTTGATAGTTGCTAAGGTTTTTGTGATGTCACTGAGATCATAAAGTTTGAAGGTAGACCAATGAGAGTTATTTTTCGGCAAAGGTAGATCAAGTTGTTTAGGGTTTTCAACTTGTGTGTTCTTTATGGTAGCTGAGTTGATTGCTGCCATCCTGAGCTCGAGTTGGAGGGAGTTGGTTTTTGCTGTGAAGAATGAGGAGAATTCTTCACTGCTAAGCTGTGATTTGGAAGTCAAGAGTGCGGTTTTGGCCAATTTGTTGGATTGTTGTTTTAGCATTTCGAAGAGTTTCTTCGGTCTATTTTTGGCATTGTCTAGTTCTGATCTGAAGAAGTCTTTTTTTGATTGTAGAATATTTTTATTATATGAGTTTCTAGCTTTCCTAAGTAGTTTGAGTTGGAGGGGGGAGGGATGTTGTCTCCATTTCCGTTCAGTTAGTCTTAGTTTACGTCTCTCTTCATTCAGGGCTCCGTTGAACCATGGGTTTTTGTTTTTGTCCGGTATTCTTTTGAGTTTTGGTGGGGCTACTTGGGCGAATACTTTGGTCATCGTAGAGTTGTAGTGAGCAGTGAGGTCATTGACGTCTAACATGTTATTGGGAGGAGCGAGAACTTTCTCACATTGGGAAGCTATGTTGTTCCAGTTGAGGTTTTTCGTGTCTCTTATCCAGTGTTTAGGCTTGAATTGCTGCGAGTAAGTTTTCTTTCCCGCGGATGTAATTTGGAAGGTAATAATGTGATGTTCTGACCAATCACAAGGGGTGATCAAGATAGATTCAATCCTTTTTAGGTCTCGCCTACGCAGCGCGCATTAGCTGCATAGGCAAAAAGACCTTTTGGAATCGCTTCGGCTTTTCAGCCAAAAACGTGCACGCGTTCCATTGCCTTCAATGGCAACGCGTGCACGTTTGGCGATTCACTTGCGGGAGCGAGCGGCGCCATATGGTAGCAATTATCGTACCTGGCGTCGCTCGCTCCCGCAAGGGAATCGCGCAGGGCCCCTCCTCTCCCCCTCCCCCTGCTGCCATGCGAGGCGCGCGCGCTTGTTTAGATTGCATCTTTCCGACTTCTTTCAGGTGAACCAGCAGTACTGGTTAAAAGCATTCCATTTAACTTTCCAAGGGGGCCTCCGGTTCCCACCTCTTCGGTTCACGATACAGTGATTCGTCTTCACTGAACAGTTACCAAGCAGCAAATACAAGGTAATGCTTCCTGTCCCTCCCTGCTTTACCTCTTGCTCCCTATGTCTCCTTTAAATACATCTCTTTGCCCTAAACATTACCAGTGCTTCTCTCCACAATCCCCCAATGTCTGAACCTTTGTCTTCCTTCTTTCAGAGAGCCACAGCCCTTCATGCTCTCTGTGTTCCTCCTGTCCTTGTCTGCCCCCTGTTACCTCTCTCCTTGCTCTGTGTCTGCTCACTGCCTGTTCCCATCTTACCCTTGTTTAATAGGTATGTGCATATAGGTCCGCTGGTAGTTTATTCTTTGCACAATTGCTTCGGGATATGCAGTTCCTTGCTTTGCGTGCATTTGGTGTTTGTGATCGCACGTGTAATTTGAGTGGATCTTGGGTGCTTGTGTTTGTATGGGCACGTGTGTGATTTGAGACTGCGTATATCTGTAGTCCTTATGTTTGTATGTGCACGCGTGTGATTTGAGAATATGTATATCTACGGTGCTTGTGATTGTGTGTGCATGCGTGTGATTTAAGAGTGTATATATCTGCGGTGCTTGTGTTTGTATGTTCACAAGTGTGATAATGTCTGTATATCGCGGGTGTTTGTATGTACACAAGTGCGATTTGTGAGTGTGTATATCTGTAGTTCTTGTGTTTGTATGTGCACAAGTGTGATTTGTGACTGTGTATATCTGTGGGGCTTGTCTTCTTCTCCCCATGTCTGGTCATCTCGGACAGGGCCCCTTCTCCATAAACCCTCTCTACCCCCCACATCCTGACCTCTCCCTTTCAGTGGCTGCTTCTGCTCAAGCACTTACAAGCCCACACCGCCACCTTAACTCAAAGACGTACAGGGCATTTGTTATGCGCTCGCAGAAAATATCTCCTTTTAGCAATAAGTCCCCCCACCACCCCCCCGTGGAAGTACCCGGCAGCCTTGAGGGGTCAGGCCTGGTGCTCAGAAGGAGACGGTTTCCTCTGTTCTTTGACCCCATATGCCTCGACTTCTCCTCCGAGTGAATAAAAGTGGTATGCAGCGCCTGCAACCAGCTCGGGTAGGAGCAGAGGCGTTTGGCAGATACTTGCACTACCTCAGGAGGAGTTACAGAGTGTTTCACTCGAAGCACACAGACTTCAGGCATGGAGCCGAAAGCTGGGCTTGTCCTGCTTCTGGCAGTGCTGCTGAGCTTTGCTGGTGAGTCCGCCGTTCACTAGCCTTCTTGTGTGGTGCTACCTGCTGCCTGTATAGCACACGTCTGCCATGTGATGGCAGCCTATTGTAGCGCTTAGAATGCTCATAGTCCTATTCGAGGTGCTGAGGGCGTAGAGAAGGGATGAAACTACACTGCTTGTTATATTATTTGGTCTTTGCATAGCGGACTTCTGCCACTGGGGTGGCCTCACATTTTATCCTGACTTTATGTCATTGTCATGTTGTTTGTGTAGCACTTAGAATGCTAATGGCACCGAGGGAGTAGAGGCAGGGTGAAAGTGCACTGCTTGCTATGTTACTCAGTTTTTATAAAACGCACTTCTGTGACTGGTATGGCCTCGTAGCGCTAGTAACTACTGCCTCTTGTTTTATACTGATATTGTTTTCGCTTATTGGTAGGATAGTGCTTAGATAACCCATGACCCTTTTAAAAGCACCAGGTAGGAGACAAGGGACATTAAGTGTTATGTTATTTATCTGTTCCATACATCAGCCATTGCTATAGCTCCATAGTACCCTAAAAATCTGGCTGCTCTTAATTCTCCCCTATATCCATCTGCTACTTGCATTATAATTCACGTACTATTCCCCAACCTCTACCCTCCTGTTGTTTATATCTCCCCTTCGCCCAAAACAAAAACAAAAAAAACCCATAACAAACTACCATTAGAACAGGCAGGAAAAAGTTGCCAACATTTCCCAACAAATCACGCAGCACCTTTCATATTCTTTTTTTAATAAGGTCGTTCACTTATACGTAATATCATCTTAATTATAGATAAGGTAACAAAAATACTTATAACATTTTTTTATGATAACTTTGGAACATGCTGTACACAAGCCACACTACTGTACAACATAACTTAAGCACATTAGCAAAGCCAATACCCCTGGCTAAACATTTATAAGGTCCCAAAGGCGAGACCTGTTGGCTATGCCAATGCTTGTTTCTTTAGAGATGATCCAGTCGAGTGTAGCACCTTTGGAGTGAGTGGGCTTTGAGATGGCTTGGATCAGGGAATGGTCTGCTAGGAAGATTTTGATAGCGTTGACCTGCTTGTCAATGGGGTTTTCCCAAAGGAGATTGAAGTTGCCAAGGAATATGTCATTAGAATGAGGGGTCGAGTTAGTTGTAATGATTTACATAAGTTGGTCTGTGAATACAGCGTTCTTACCTGGGGAGTGGTAGAGTATATGTAGTTTATGGGAGTGATTATCTGAGGATTTTAAGGAAATCCCGAGGTATTCACAAGACTCCAGGGGTTCGGAGTGAAACTTCGAGATAATGATGTCGGATCGATGTATTTAGGCAATGCCTCCGCCCTTTTTGTGAGGTCTGTCTAGTCTTATGATGTTGTAATTTGGGGGGACTAGAAGGTCTAGGCATGGCGAGGATGATTCTGTGAGCCAAGTTTCCGTGAGGATGGTTACGTCCGTTTTCAGGTTCAGAATGAGGTCGGCGATGTCAGAGGCGTGTTTTAGGGCTGAGCGGCAGTTTAGTAGGAGATCTGGTTTGTGGCATTCTCTGCTAAAAGCTTGTGATTCTCAGAGGTAGGGGTTATTGTTTGAAGGTTATTCGGGTTTATCGTTCTGTGATTCGGGTGGGAAGTTCTGTTTGGGTGGATTGGGACTGGGAGAAGTGAGAATTCTTCCTTTTTTGTGGTGGGGCAAGTAGGAGTTTCGTAGAGAAGTAGTAAGGTTTGGCTTTCCAAGTCCGATAAGTAGTTGAGGTGTTTGCGTGTACGTAAATGTTGATTAGTCAGAAGCAGTGGGATAGTGTTTATCCTGTGGTTGGCTGCAGCTAGAGAGTTTTGAAGATGATTGATTTTAGAGAGAGAGTTTTCTGCGAGTTGTAAGATGTTTCTGATTTCTAGGATAACGTTTTGTAAGTTGCAGGATGTTAGGTTAGTCTGGGTTTTGAGTGTGTCTAGTTCAGATTGGTAAGAGGAGGGAGGCATAATCGGCACACAGAGAGGGCTGGGGATAGTATTGCTGGGGGGTTTGAAGACTGTGATGGGAGTGTGGTCGGTTTTAGTGGCTGGGAGAGAGGTAGTTGAAAATGACTGGGGTATGCGCGGGTTGAAGGCTTTTTTACGATTCGTTAAAGTTGCCTTGTCGTGGTGGATTTCTCCGGCGGTCGTGATGGAGTTGAGGAGGGGGGAGAGGGTTATGGGGATAGGGGTGGTGGTGGAATGTGGGAATGGGGAGGGTGGGAGATTGGATAGTAAGGGAGGAGTGTTTTTGTTGCTTCTAGTGATGGTTCTAGGTAAGGGTGTCAGTGATTTGAGTTCTGAGGGAGGTGAGTTGTTATTGCTTCTTTCGAAGGTTCTAGGTGAGGGTGTGGGTCGCTGAGGTTCAGGAGAGAATGACATAGAGGGAATAGTTAGGTCCTGGAGGACATTGGGTGGGGTGTTGGTGTGGGTTTTTAGTGTGGGAAAGTATTTGTCGAATAGTTCTAGGTCCTTATTGGCTGCTTGAATAAGAACTGTGCCATTTTTGTAGGAAGTTATATTCAAGGTGGCTCTAAGGTTTTGTGTAGGAGTCATCATGATGATGGTCAGTATCAGTTAATCAATTAATCAGAGCGAAAAGCTCAGTTAAGTTCAGGAATCAATCAAAGAACTCAGTATAGCACAGATCAGCAAAGTCTAAAGTGGGAGAGATTCCGGCATGGACTCGCCTTCAAGGGTCAGTGGGGAGAGGCTCCTAACACGTCCAGGAAGAGCAGACTTTTACAGGTTCTGGACAAAGGACTTCATTCATTTACTAGCCTTGTACTTGGTTATACATGCCAACATTTCATAAGAGGAAAGTGGGAGATTTATAAAAAAAAAGAATCAGAATAATGTATTTCTCCCATTGATTTCTATTGAATCTTGGGCATAGCCAACCTGCAGTAAATAATGAGAACTAAATCTGTAGGAAAGACCAAGTGGCTGCCCAGCAGATATCCAACACCGAGAGACATTCAGACACTTCCCAGGGTGCAAACTCCTTCTGTGTTTGAATTACTCTGGTCAAGGCAGGCAGATGTGCTTCTGCCAAATCACAAACTTTCAGGATTATCCAACCAATCTCAGGCCTTGACTCTAGGGCCTGTGTAAGTCTCCGACAGATAAGCAACCCAGAGAACAGGTATTGCTACTGTCCATGGAAACACAGAAAGTAGATCCCACTGAGAGCTCCGTAAAATGCCAAGGGCCTCCAATCACTGGTAGTGGAGCTGTGCAGTCAAAACTGACTCCAGTTTAGAACTTCTAGTTCAGGCAGCACATGTATAATCTCTCAATATATAGATTGCCCAAGCAATGTTAAGCTTTTTAAAAAGGAAGAACACTTTTATTGTGTATTAAGAAGTGTGCACAGTAACTTTAAGAAGTTCCATGTCATATAGCTAACTTGGAGGTTCTTGAAGTAAATGCTGTTCTACTACCTTCTGGGCTCAGCAGAGTGGATATCGGAAATTAGGGTTACAATCGTATATTAATCCAACCCAAGTTTTACCCGCGCATGCAGCACGCTTTCACGTAATGCCCTGGCATACATGTATCTTACTGGTCAAAGCCTCTTTTGGATATTCTCAACTCCTCGTGGAGCATAGAGTCTCAGCACTGCGGAGGCAGGGGACCCACAGCTGGTGGTGCACAGTACTTCAGTGGTGTGGAGGAGGCGTGGTGGTGCAGGTGGGCCTGGAGTGGTGCTGGTAGTCCTGTGGTGGGAGGCCTGGTGATGCTGGTATACCTGTGATGGAGAGGCCTATAAGCCCTGTAGTGGAGAGGCCAGGTGGCGCTGGTCGATCTGTGGTGGGAGGCCTGGTGCTGCAGAGGCCTGGTAGACCTATGGTGGAGAGGCCTGGTGGTGCTGGTAGAACTGTGGTGGAGTTGTCTAGTAGACCTGTGCTGGAGAGGCCTGGTGAAGCTGGTAGACCTGTGGTGGAGAGGCCTGGTGGAGTTGGTAGACCTCTGATGGAGAGGCCTAGAAGCCCTGTAGTGGAGAGGCCAGGTGGTGCTTGTAGACCTGTGGTGGGAGGCCTGGTGATGCTGGTAGACCTGGGGTGGAGAGGTCTATAAGCCCTGTAGTGGAGAGGCCAGATGGCGCTAGTAGACCTGTGGTGGGAGGCTTGGTGCTGCAGAGGCCTGGTAGACCTGTGGTGGAGAGGCCTGGTGGTGCTGGTAGACCTGTGTGGAAGGCCTGGTGCTGGAGATGCCTGGTAGACCTGTGGTGGAGAGGCCTGGTGGTGCTGGTAGATATGTGTGGGAGGCCTGGTGCTGGAGATGCCTGTAGACCTGTGGTGGAGAGGCCTGGTGGTGCTGGTAGACCTGTGTGGGAGGCCTGGTGCTGGAGATGCCTGGTAGACCTGTGGTGGAGAAGCCTGGTAGTGCTGGTAGAACTGTGGTGGGAGGCCTAGTGATGCTGGTATACCTGTGGTGGAGAGGCCTATAAGCTCTGTAGTGGAGAGGCCAGGTGGTGCTGGTAGACCTGTGGTGGGAGGCCTGGTGCTGTAGAAGCCTGGTAGACCTGTGGTGGAGAGGCCAGGTGGTGCTGGTAGACCTTTGGTGGGAGGCCTGGTGCTGCAGAAGCCTGGTAGACCTGTGGTCTTGAGGCCTAGTGGTGCTGGTAGACCTGTGTGGGAGGCCTGGTGCTGGAGATGCCTGTAGACCTGTGGTGGAGAGGCCTGGTGGTGCTGGTAGACCTGTGTGGGAGGCCTGGTGCTGGAGATGCCTGGTAGACCTGTGTGGGAGGCCTGGTGCTGGAGATGCCTGGTGGTGCTGGTAGAACTGTGGTGGGAGGCCTGGTGATGCTGGTATACCTGTGGTGGAGAGGCCTGTAAGCCCTGTAGTGGAGAGGCCAGGTAGTGCTGGTAGACCTGTGGTGGGAGGCCTGGTGCTGCAGAAGCCTGTTAGACCTGTGGTGGAGAGGCCAGGTGGTGCTGGTAGACCTGTGGTGGGAGGCCTCGTGGTGCTGGAAGACCTGTGGTGGGAGGCCTGGTGCTGGAGATGCCTGGTAGACCTGTGGTAAAGAGGCCTAGTAGACCTGTGATGGGAGGCCTGGTGCTGGAGATGCCTGTAGACCTGTGGTGAGAGGCCTAGTAGACCTGTGGTGGAGAGGCCTGGTGAAGCTGGTTGACCTGTGATGGAGAGGACTAGAAGCCCTGTAGTGGAGAGGCCAGGTGGTGCTAGTAGACCTGTGGTGGGAGGCCTGGTGGTGCTGGTAGACCTGGGGCGGAGAGGCCTGGTGGTGCTGGAGAGGCCTGGTGGTGCTGGTAGACCTATAGTGGAGATGCCTGATTATGCTAGTAGACCTGTGGTGGTGCGGTCTAGTAGACCGGTGGTGGAGAGGCCTGGTGATGCTGGTAGACCAGTGGTGGAGCGGTCTAGTAGACCTGTGGTGGTGAGGCCTAGTGGAGCTGGTAGACCTGTGGTGGAGAGGCCTGGTGGTGCTGGTAGACCTGTGGTGGAGAGGCCTGGTGGTGCTGGTAGACCTGTGGTGGAGAGGCCTGGTGATGCTGGTATACCTGTGGTGGAGAGGCCTAGTAGACCTGTGGTGGGAGGCCAGGTGGTGCTGGTAGACCTGTGGTGGGAGGCCTGGTGCTGGAGATGCCTGTAGACCTGTGGTGGGAGGCCTAGTAGACCTGTGGTGGGGAGGCCTGGTGGTGCTGGTAGACCTATAGTGGAGATGCCTGATTGTGCTAGTAGCCCTTAGGTGGTGCGGTCTAGTAGACTGGTGGTGGAGAGGCCTGGTGTAGATGGTAGACCTGTGGTGGAGAAGCCTGGTGGAGCTGGTAGACCTGTGGTGGAGAGGCCTGGTGGTGCTAGTAGACCTGTGGTAGAGAGGCCTGGTGGCGCTTGTAGACCTGTGGTGGACAGGCGTGGTGGTGCCGGTAGACCTGTGGTGGAGAGGTCTGGTGGAGCTGGTAGACCTGTAGTGGAGAGGCCTGCTGATGCCGGTATACTTGTGGTGGAGAGGAGAGGCCTAGTGGCACTGGTAGACCTGTGGCGGAGAGGCCTGGTGGTGCTAGTAGACCAGTGGTGGAGAGGCCTGGTGATGCTGGTACACTTGTGGTGGAGATGCCTGGTGGTGGTGGTAGATCTGTGGTGGACAGGCCTGTTGACGCTGGTAGACCTGTGGTGGGATGAGCATCAGGCTTGTGCTGTGCAGGCGGATCAAGGGGTCCTGAGCGCAACTGAAGGAGAGCCGTGCAGGCATGAATGTTGGCATAAGGCATAAAAGAGAGATGCCATCTTGCAGTCAAGTCTCAGGTACTTCTTTGGGCTCGGTGGCAGCATTTCACAGCGGTAACTGGCCACCTCATGGGATGCCACGGGAAGTTGCACACAGCATCATCCCTGCTCTAGGCAGGGGCTCAGGCATATATTATTGTAATAAATACATTGTATAAAGCAGTTGTTTAACATGCTGCTCATGGTTTCTTTTTCCTGACATTGTAATTCAGGTTTGTATAACCTATGTTTTTGGTTGTATGGAATTTGATGTTATGTAATTTGTCTCGAAGGAGGCCCCATGCACCAAATGAGGTGGTGGTGCTGGGATGTGTCCATGCTTCTGTTGCAGTAAAACACTGTGGACCTTATTTATGAGCCCTTTATGCCACTGTTGCGTCATTTTTTGTAATGCTGCGGCGTCGTAAAATATACGCCACACTGTGCCCTATCTACAAAGTGACGCATTTAGGCAGATGCATCACTTTGTAAAGCCCTGCGCTACATTATACCTGCGTCAGGTATAATGTATGCAAGGTGTGCGTTCCCCCGCAAAATAGGCTCATAGTAGTGGTGCAGTGAAATCTACGAGATTCCACTGCCACACTTGTAGTACGCCACTGCGTCAAATCCTTACGCCACAGCAGGCGTAAGAGTGTCGCAGGCTCTTTCCCATGGGGCTTGCCCCTTGTGCAAGGACTTATTGCGGGAGTTGCGTCTGTTTTGAGACACACCCCAGCAATGCACCACTTCTGCTCCTAGAGATACTTCGGAAATACTGACGTATCTGTAAATCGCTGCAACATGGATGGCTGTACAGTAAATACAGTGCATCCATGTTGCCGCAAGGAGGGCACACTGAAAAGTGTTGCATTGCTGTTTTTATGCACTGATGCGACACTTTTCATAAATGAGGCCCTGTATCTGTGGTGCAGTATTCGCCTTTTCAAAACCTTATTTACCATTGCTTTCTCAGTTTGATGTGTACACACACACACCCCCGTTCTTTCACTAGTGGTAACTTACTTGTGTTGTCATTTGAGGCTGCATTAATGTTAATAACTACATACGTGTATTTGTCCGCAGGTGGACTCACCCAGTTTGTGTAGTTGAGGAGTCTGCCTTGAAATGTGTCCTCTTGTGGGCGGAGTCTGTGTTTCTTCCTCTTTGAATGCGCTGCTGTCCTCTGATTGGGCGCCTTTGCCTTGATTATCCCTACAGGTGAGTGATGACGTTTCTCTGACTGGTCTGTAGGACCGAGTCATACCTGTGAGCAGCACTGGACCCATCACCCGCCACTGGAGGCCGTACCTGCTTGAGGACCACTCCTCCGACCACCATCCCGTGGGATGCGGGGCAATGGACCAGTGCATTGGACAGCAGCGAGTGGGAAAGCACTACACCCACACAGGGTCACAGACACTACGGTGGGCTGGGCACTAGGCTGTCTCTTGGATTGGTGCCCCCGGAGCGCGTTCCTTCTTGACGACCACTCCTCCGGCCAGAGGCGCAACTAGAGGCAAATTTCGGGGGGGGCTAATAAAAGTTTCGGGGGGGGGGGCTAATTCTTCCAGGAATAGGCAGAGTGGAGATGCAGGAGCTCTAAGAAAGGGTGAAAAAACAACAAAGCCTCGTTAACAAGTAAAATGGTATTTTAAAGACCTGTGAAGTACTCAGGTGCGGCTGCAATAAGACGGGTGCCAGACCAGCCAGCCCACAGCAGCTCAAAAACTGTGTGTGTGGGGAAGCTGTCTCAGCCAGGGCTGACACACACGACAGGGGAGAATATAGAAAAACCTCGGCACTCAAATCAGTTCAATTTTGATTCATACAAAAAGAGTATTTGTTTAATATTTATTTTTTTATAAAAAGAAATTGAAGCAATTCAAAATATCAACATACAAAAAAGTTTCGTGGAGCAGTTCATAATACCAACAAATCAGAAGTAAAATAAACACATCCAACAAACAGATTTCAACCATATGTTTTAAAAGCAAATAGCATAGTATTTCAATGATAGAAGGTAGATACTGTAATCCTTCCACATAGCGTTGAACCGGCAGCCGACACGTGTTTCGTTTCAAAAGAAACTTTTTCAAGGCTGCAATAAATGCCATAAAAAGAAATCCAATATTTACAATACAAAAATAAGAAGTGAAAAGAGGAAACAAGAATTTATATCATTTCTCAAAAGTAAGAAAGACAAAGGAAAAGATAGTTTATATGCAGAAAATACACTGCATTTAACAACCATAGGATTATAGTAGAGTGCAAAAAAAAGACAATTATTTTGGAAATTGCTCCGTGATAAACCAAAAACCAACCAACAGTGTAGTCACATGATATACATCATGTACATCAGCGAAAGTATAAGTGATAGATAGAGAAGACCCCGAGTAGACCAATAGTAAGATTCATGCTGCATTTGTGCACCATAGTAAAGATTATTCATAGACCCAATAGATGTAAAAAGTAAAAAGAACTAACATAAACAAAACAATATAAAATACCTTCAATAGCTTTAATTGATGAATTCTCAATGCATTCATTAAAATTCTGATCCTTTCAGCGACAATGTTTAGTCCCTGACAAATATAAATTAAAAGAGAGACAAAGCAGTCTTGTAAATAAGTATCCACGAATAAGTAATTAATCTTGTATAGTTAGACTAAAAAAACCTAGTAATTAAGTACCTACTAGAAAGAGTATTTTTATTCAGAACGAAGATAGTTTCCATAATTTCATAGAGATATTGTAATAGGTATCTGGAAAAGAGTAATAAGGAAAATATAAATAATGTTCTCTTATAGTTAAAAGAACTCGTCACTCTAGACCCACTATCACTGAGCCATTCCTATAGCTTAAATAGCTCCAAGTAGTTGTGAAAGTTAATAACACCAATCTTTTACCACCGACATATTATTGCATATTAATACCCGCCAAAAGCCCAAAAAATATGTGAATCATTTTCACTTCGATCAAATACAAAAATTTATTTAAAATAAGGCACCTATATCTAATCCCACTCCTTTTAGTGGATAATTAATGCGTAGAAAACTTACTGATAATTCCACGATGAGCGTCGGGCTATGATATGCCCCTAAAAAGAAGACAATGATGTACCTATTAACAAGAGTACAGAATGTGTCATTCAAATATGTATATATAGAGACCGCTCTTAGGAATACTAAGTGGAAAAAAGCCCCGTTATTCGTCGCTTTTGATATAATTAAAAAGTCTTTTAAGAAAAATGGAACGCAGCAAGAATAAAACCTGCTTATTTTTAAGTGTATTTGTATGTTTTGCCACCTCTATTATATCAAGCAGTCTGTAGCGTTGTTGAAGCATTGCCAAATAAAGCCACTGCCACGCAGAATATATCATTAAACAGAAACATAAAGATTAGAACGGTAAGTCCAGACCCTGAAAACTTTGACACGATGTTGCACAAAACGCGACCTTTAAGATTAAGTAACAACGCTCTAAAAGGCCTCTTGGTTCGTAAACACTAACCTGTCCTCGTAAATTTTGTCGTGTAACCGAAGCCGTTCTGAATGTATTGGAAAACAAACTTGTGACTCTTAGCACTTCTTTTAAGCGTATTCTCCTCCATTACGTACGTCGTGTTCTCAATTAGGTCGCTACTTCCGTTTTTTACATCAAACTAGAAGAAGGACTACTGCAACCAGATTCCTCTTTTTCTATTAGGTAAACGGCAGCCATTACTGGCTGATGTTAATTCGAGCGTACTGTGTACAGTTAAACACATATAACTAATACTTTATTCGGTCAGGTAATGAGCAGATTGAGCGATTGATGTACAAGAATTAGAAACAACGTTCCGAAAGCCTCCAGTAAGTAAACATTAACCCGTCCTCGTTAATTTCATCTGTCCCGAAACCGTTCCAAATAAGTAAGAGAGCAAACCTAAAACTTCACATTTCTTTTTTAAAGGATATTTTAATCCATTTCGCACGGCGTGTTGTCAGATAGATTGCAACTACCATTTCTTACATCAAGATAGAAGAAGGACTATTGCAACCAGATTCCCCCTCTTCTATTAAGTCAAGTGGCGGCCATTACTAGTTAATGTTTATTCAAAAATATTATATACGGTTAAAACACATATGTCTAATATTTTTGTCGGTCAAAAAATAAACAAATTGACAAATAAGTGCACCAAAGTTAGTAAGCTAACTATATTAGTAAGTGAAAATAGAAAAAGAAATAGAGGCCTCTAATGTACAGTAATACATGAATATAGTATGTAATGGCTATGATAACCATTATTAAGTAGATATGTATACGGTGCCTTTGAGATTTTCACAAAACATAAATTTCACATTATTGAAATATCTATCAGCCATACATTTATCACAATATTAGGCATTAGATGACTAAATAATGTATATTATATTAGGTCCACAAACAGTTAGCAAACATCCTAATCATGTTGTATGAAAAATTTGGCATATTTTAAAATTTATAAGCGAGAGAGCCAAACTATACAGTCTTAACATACATCGGGCAGAGAAGGCATCTATATAGTAAGCATTTCCATTAATATCTCAGTTTAGGAAAACAGATGTTTTGCTTATTGACTATACGATTGCTCAACAAATGATAAATTATCAGAAAGACCCGTCTAGTCCTTCAGGAAAGTATGTAGTTCTTTATCGATGTTAATCCCCATTTCTACCGCACGAAGGCGAATAATCCATTGCGCTTCGGCTTTCCTTAGACTCAAAGTCCTGTCTCCCCCTCTACCATCAGTTTGAGTCTCAGCGATGCCATGAAAGCTCAGACCTATTAAGGTTCTATTGGGATGTTCAGAGTTATAATGTAACGCTAGAGGATAACTAGAGTCGTTATTTCTAATTGCCCTCATATGCTCTTGAATTCTCTCCTTAAGCGGTCGTATTGTGCTGCCTATATATATTAATCCACAAATACAGCGTATACAATAAATGACATATCTAGTGTTACAATTAATAAATTGACGAATCTTATATAGTGTGTTAGTGTTGTATTTGAATTCCTTCAATTTATTACAAGCAAATTGGCACACATTACAATGTCCACATTTGTAAAAACCATCCGGTTTACTAGATAGCCAAGTCTTGTCAGTATGTTTAGGGGTAGGTAGCTTGAACATAAAAAGTCCCTTAATGTTTTACCTCTTCTATAGACAATACTGGGATTAGGTGTAACAAACTTTTTCATTACACCATCTAGAATTAAAAGATGCCAATGCTTCTACATGATTTTATAAATCTGATAACTATGTGCATTGTAGTTAGTCACAAAACTGATCTTATCTCTACCTTTCTTTTTCTTTGTAACGTTAGATTCTTTCAATATAGAATGTCTGGTCTTCTGTGAAATTCTTTTTCTAGATTTTTAAGTACACATGTGGAATATCCTCTATTCAAAAAGCGTGTTTCAAGATTCGTCAATTCTTGATTGAATATGTTTTCCTCACTACAGTTTCTCCTAAGTCTAATCATTTCTCCAAAAGGAATTGAATTGACCTGTGTAGAGGGGTGAGCACTAGAAGCATGTAGAAGAGCATTACATGCTGTTGGTTTCCTATATAGACGGGACATGATTTTATTATCCTTAGCATAGATTGTAACATCCAAGAATTCAATTTCTGTTTTACTATAATTCGATGTAAATTTTAAATCATAGATGTTGTTATTAAGATAGCCAATAAGAGCTTCAAACTGGTTCACACTGCCTGCCCAGATGACAAAAATGTCATCTATATAGCGTGTCCAATAGACAATAAGTCCTGTTAATTCTGGGGGTCCTAAAAGCCATAGATGTTTAGCCTCAAATCTGCCCATGTACAAATTAGCGTAAGATGGTGAAAATTTTGATCCCATAGCCACGCCCATAGATTGTTTAAACCACGTACCTTGATGAATGAAGACATTATTCTCTAAGACTATCCTTGTAAAATCGAGTAACATCTCCGTGTGTTCAAACAAAGTCACGACGGGGGGGGGGGGTGCTGAAGCACTTTGAGCCCTATGGGCGTTGCGCGCCTGCCTCCGACCACCCCGTGGGATGCGGGGCGATGGACCAGTGCATTGGACAGCAGTGAGTTGGAAAGCTAACAGGTCACACAAAGGGTCACAAACACTGGTGGGCATGCGCTGTGCACTGGGCTGTCCCTTGTCCATGTCTTGGGGGGCGGGGGTGCTGGCCACTGCCCTGGCGGTCTGCCTGGGGATGGGATCTCGGAATACTTGCAGTCCAATGTCATGCATGCCGCCCAGGGCTTGTCCGTGATGTAAATACTTTATTAAAGACAATATGTCAGTAATGCGTCTTTCTGACGTCAGTGTAGCCAATAATTGACTACTTCCTGTGCGCATGTGACATCCACGCCTATAATGCCTTCTGCCCCAAGAGAATTTATTGACAACAAAGAAGGCCTGGACTTCCGGCTACAATGCACTGGTGTTGGCCAATCCCGTTGAGCTGCTTGGAGAGATATAGTGAAAATACTATTGACGATCTGTAGGGAGGAGAAACTAGCAGAGAAGCGACCACTTCCTTCGAACTTCAGCAGAATCAAATGTTTGCTGCAAAACCCAGTCAAAGAAATATATAAAACTCGAGCAGTGAGCAGTGATCGAGTGTTCAGCACACGTGCCAGCTCACGCGCTCTAGGCAAACAGATGAAAACATGCACAACAATGTTCACACTTAGGTTTTGTCGACGTACCCCAGTGGACGTTGGGTGTGTAGGTGCGCAACATATAGTGACACTGACTTACTATCGTCCAGGGCACAAGTCCTAAAAAAAGAAGTGGGGGGACTAACCTAATTAATCAGTATGCACGTGACATCGCGGCGCGTGACATCGCGGCGCGTGACATCACGGCCCTTGACATCACAGGAAGTGGCATCATAAGAAGTGACATCAGATCTTAAGCCCTCACATATGTGCTTAGCAGGTCTACTATGAGTACATTGGAGCACATTTCGAGTACACAGGGAAACCTTCCTGATTCAGGCAGAAGATTCACACTTTTGTAGCTACACATAAAACAATATTACCTTTTATCAGGGTTAAGCTTCCTCTACCCATAGTGCTTTGAAAGAAAAAATAGTGGTACTTAAAGTATTACAACGCCTCCTCAGGGGTAATAAGCGCTATATAAATGCTATTTATTTTGTGCAAATGCTGGGAAACATCAACACATCTGACATTCTTACAGTGCATGCATATCTCCTAAACAGGGACTGAACAAAGTTAAAAGCTGCCTCTCTCAAGTATGTGTGAAGTGCTAACAGGTGTGAGCCTTTGTTTCCCCTCTGCTGCATTTGCATCAGGTGTGAGGCTCCTGACTGCTGCTAGCCAGGAGACTCGAACAAAAAGAGGCCTGATGACCCCTCAGATTCGGCCTTTGTTATGGGCCCAGCAGGAGTCTTAAATAACAAAGCCCCGTCCCCGCCTGCACGTTGTCGCTTGTTGCAGATGGAAAGCAGACAACATGCAGGCACTGCTGAAAGTGTCCACACCTGGACAAATTCAGCATCTGTTTCAGTGGGGCCCAAATTCTTGGCAGGGTGGACGGTGTCCACCCTGTGAAAAAAGTGGGTGGACGCCATCCACCCGCGTGTCCGCCATACCTAACCCCTCCCCCCGACTCGTGCCCTGCTATCATCCCATTCGAGACTCTGTGGTGCTTGTGAGGGGGGGATGGTGGACTGCAGATGAGAGGCCCCGCAACAGGAGGAGGTGGAGGGAGTGTGTGTGTGGGGGGGGGGGGGTCATCTTCATCTGTGGTCAGGAAGGCCTGTCTCCCGAGCTTTCGTGCAGGTAACTTGAGGGACAGAGGCATTGACAATCGAAAGTAGAGGTAAGAGAGCATCCCAGAGAGAGCATCCCACCGAGAGAGCATCCCTAGAGAGAGCATCCCCTAGAGAGAGCATCGCCAGAGAGAGCATCCCACAGAGAGAGCATCCTACAGAGAGAACATCCCTAGAGAGAGTACCCCAGAGAGAGCATCCCAAGAGAGAACATCCCTAGAAACAACATCCCTAGAGAGAACATCCCACAGAGAGAACATCCCTAGAGACATCATCCCAAGAGAGAGCATCCCACAGAGAGAGCATCCCACAGAGAGAACATCCCTAGAGAGAGCATCCCCAGAGAAAGCATCCCACAGAGAGAACATCCCACAGAGAGAACATCCCTAGAGAGAGCATTCCAAGAGAGAGCATCTCACAGAGAGAACATCCCTAGAAAGAGCATCCCACAGAGAGAGCATACCAGAGAGAGCATCCCAAGAGAGGGCTCCCCCAGAGAGAGCATCCCTAGAGAGAGAGCATCCCAAGAGAGAACATCCCACAGAGAGAACATCCCTAGAGAGAGCATCCCCAGAGAGAGCATCCCACAGAGAGAACATCCCACAGAGAGAACATCCCTAGAGAGAGCATCCCCTAGAGAGAGCATCGCCAGAGAGAGCATCCCACAGAGAGAGCATCCCACAGAGAGAACATCCCCAGAGAGAGCACCCCTAGAGAGAGCATCGCCAGAGAGAGCATCACCAGAGAGGGCATCCCTAGAGAGAACATCCCTAGAGAGAGCATCCGACAGAGAGAACATCTCTAGAGAGAGTACCCCAGAGAGAGCAAACCAGAGAGAGCATCCCAAGAGAGGGCACACCCAGAGAGAGCATCCCTAGAGAGAGCATCCCACAGAGAGAACATTCCTAAAGAGAGGATTCCAAGGGAGAGCATCCCAGAGAGAACATCCCTAGAGAGCATACCTATAGAGAGCATCACAAAAGAGAGCATCCCCAGAGAGAACGTCCCTAGAGAGAACATTCCCTAGACAGAACATCCCTAGAGAGAGCATTCCAAGAGAGAGCATCCCACAGAGAGAACATCCCTAGAGAGATTACCCCAGAGATAGCATCTCAAGAGAGGGCACCCCCAGAGAGAGCATCCCTGGAGAGAGCATGCCACAGAGAGAACATCCCTAGAGAGAGCATACCTAGAGAGAGCATCCCAAAAGAGATTATCCCCAGAGAGAACATCCCTCGAGAGAGCATCCCTAGAGAGAGCATCGCCAGAGAGAGCATCGCCTGAGAGAGCATCCCACAGAGAGAACATCCCTACAGAGCGCATCCCTAGAGAGAGCATCGCCAGAGAGAGCATCGCCAGAGAGAACATCCCACAGAGAGAACAACCCTAGAGAGAGCATCTCCAGAGAGAGCATCCCTAGAGAGAGCATCCCCCAGAGAGAGCATCCCCAGAGAGAGCATCCCCCAGAGAGAACATCCCAGAGAGAGCATCCCCCAGAGAGAGCATCCCCAGGAAGAGCATCCCCAGAGAGAGCATCCCCCAGAGAGAGCATCCCCAGAGGGTGCATCCTCAGAGAGAGCATCCCCAGAGGGTGCATCCTCAGAGAGAGCATCCCCAGAGGTAGCATCCCCCAGAGAGAGCATCCCACAGAGAGAAAATCCCTAGAGAGAGCATCTCCGGAGAGAGCACCCTCAAAGAGAGCATCCCTAGAGAGAGCATCCCACAGAGAGAACATCCCTAGAGAGAACATCCCTAGAGAGAGCATCCCTAGAGAGAGCATCCCACAGAGAGAACATCCCTAGAGAGAGCATCTCCAGACATAGCATCCCCAGAGAGAGCATCCCCAGAGAGAGCATCTCCAGAGAAAGCATCCCTAGAGAGAGTATCCCCCAGAGAGAGCATCCCCAGAAAGAGCATCCCCAGAGAGAGCATCTCCAGAGAGAGCATCCCCAGAGGACGCTTAGAGAGAGCATCCCCAGAGGGTGCATCCCCAGAGAGAGCATCTCCCGGAGAGAGCATCCCCCAGAGGGAGCATCCCCAGGGAGAGCATCCCCAGAGAGAGCATCCCCCAGAGAGAGCGTCCCCCAGAGGTAGCATCCCCAGAGCGAGTATCCCCCAGAGAGGACGTCCCCAGAGGGAGCGTCCCCCAGAGAGAGCATCCCCAGAGGGAGCGTCTCCCAGAGAGAGTCCCACAGAGAGAACATCCCTAGAGAGAGTATCCCCTAGAGAGAGCATTCCAAGAGAGAGCATCCCAGAGAGAACACCCCCAGAGTCAGAGAGGGCATCCCTAGAGAGAGTTCTGAAGAAAGACGATGGTGAGACCTCATCTTCATAAAGAGTAGCTGTTAGAGAGCGGAGTGTGTCAGCGAGATCTGTACATCAGGACCCAAAGGGAAGCATCCCACCATGTCTCCACACCTGTTTTCATGCGTTTAAGCCACATTATCACACAGATTCCTGCCGTGTGCACGTGCAGTTAACGCAGAGTGCACTAAAAACAAACGTCATAGGCCTGGTCACCTGCCCAGCGCCAGGCCACGCTCGAGTGAAACGAGGGAGGGAGTGTAGACACCTTGCACACAACCTGGGGGGCGTTGAAGATTTACAACAACCAAATGCAGCATGTTGAAAGGCTGAGCAAAGGAGGGCAGGACATCCGGAGTACAGTGCAGGCAGAGTAGTCAGGGCACACATTGCGTCGTCTTCGAGTGAAGCAGCGCTGGGAGCACCGCTGGTCCAGTGTGAGTGCAAACTCTGCAATCTCCATGCGCCTGCGGATCGGCAGAGGCAGAGAGGAAACCACGGACTGGCATTGAGGTGCATTCTCTCACAACAGGAAAAGGGAGAACTGCTGAGGAAAAAGACAAGCAGGGTAAGAGAATCACAGCGAGGACCCCGTCCAGGAGGCACAAGGAGGGAGCAGAGATGGCGGCTGCAATAAGTTGCCACGGAGGCAATGTGCCCCCTATGTCCCAACAGGAGGGTGGAAGCATCCATGCACCGGCAGAGGATGAAATGAGTACCGCTGCCCTGAAATAACACCTGGTACTAGAGTGCTGGAGCGAGAAAAGGCTTCCTCTTCCTCCTCCTCCTTCTTCTTCTTCTTCTTCTTCTTCTCCTTCTTTTTCTTCTTCTCCTTCTTCTTCTTCTTCTTCCTCTTCTTTTTCTTCTTCTCCTTCTTCTTCTTCTTCTTCCTCTTCTTTTTCCTCCTCTTCTTCTTCTTCTTCTTCCTTCTACTCCTTCTGCTTCTGCTTCTTCTTCTTCTCCTTCTTCTCCTTCTTCTTCCTTTTCCTCTTCTTCCTCTTCTTTTTCCTCCTCTTCTTCTTCTTCCTTTTCTTCATCTTCTATTTCTTCCTTTTCCTCTTCTTCTCCTTCTCGTTCTTCCTCCTCTTCCCCTTCTTCTTCTTCTTCTTCTTCTTCTCCTTCTCCTTCTTCCTCTTCCTCTTCTTCCTCTTCTTCTTTTTCCTCCTCTCCTTCTTCTTCCTTTTCTTCTTCTTCTTCCTCTTCTTCTTTTTCCTCCTCTTCTTTTTCCTCCTCTTCTTCTTCCTCTTCTTTTTCTTCTTCTTCTTCTTCCTTTTCTTCTTCTTCTTCCTTTTCCTCTTCCTCTTCTTCTCCTTCTCGTTCTTCCTCCTCTTCCCCTTCTTCTTCTTCTTCTTCTTCTTTTTCTTCTTCTTCTTCTCCTTCTTCTTCTTCTTCTTCTTCTTCTTCCTCTTCTTCTTCTTCCTCCTCTTCTTCTTTTTCCCCCTTTTCTTCTTCTTCTTCTTCTTCCTTTTCCTCTTCCTCTTCTTCTCCTTCTCGTTCTTCCTCCTCTTCCCCTTCTTCTTCTTCTTCTTCTTCTTTTTCTTCTTCTTCTTCTTCTCCTTCTTCTTCTTCTTCTTCTTCTTCTTCTTCTTCTTCTTCTTCCTCTTCTTCTTCTTCCTCCTCTTCTTCTTTTTCCCCCTTTTCTTATTCTTCTTCTTCCTCTTCCTCTTCCTCTTCTTCTTTTTCCTCCTCTTCTTTTTCTTCTTCTTCTTCCTTTTCCTCTTCCTCTTCTTCTCCTTCTCCTTCTTCCTCCTCTTCCCCTTCTTCTTCTCGTTATTACTGATGTTATTATTGTTAACTGTTGTTATTAATGTTATTGATGGTGTTTCGTCCTTGCTATTATCGTTCTTGTAGGTATTATTATTATTATTAGCGTCATTAATAGAACAATATCATTATTAACGGTATTAATACTAAATATAATAATGTTCATCAAGGAATGCTTGGATTCTGAGTTGTGCAGAGTAACGTATTCTTCGTGTCCTCGAAAGGTGACCGAGAGATGCAAGAAAAGAGAGTGCAGGGAGAGTAGGACAATGAAGGGAGGGAGCATAGGCCGTGTGCTCCCAAGTGAGCCCTGCTGGGCTGCCAGGAGATGTAAGCTCTATCGGTCAGATTTAGGGTTTGGCAAATGGGGACTCCATCACCAACATGGCGGCCGCCCCCACTCCAACCTCATGGTTCCCTTGTGCTCTTTACAGTCCAGTCGGGGCAGCACGAAGTCTCAGAGGGTGGACCCTATGGTGGCAGAAACCTCTGACCGATGGCCTACTGGACTCTCGGCCGTCACTTGAAGCACTGCAGAGGCTCTGCATTAACCCGGTGGCCCTAAACTGGAAATTCAAGAAATGGCCCCCGACACTTAGAAAAAACTCCGTGTGTGCTAAGGACATTTATTTTGTTTTTCAGTAATGAACTCCTGCATTGGGAGTTTGTTTTTAAGAAGAAAAGGGCCTCATTTATGGGGTTTTGGCGCAGGACAGCGCAGCAAGTAACCTGGATGTGCTGCCCTACACCAAAGTGAAAGGGCTGGAATGCATCGTATTTTCCAATACGGTGCATTTCTCATCTTTACCTCTGCGTTTGCACCGTTTTGGCAGCCTAGTACCAACGCATGCTCCCTTGCACCATGGTGCACAGGTCCCTGTGTTGTCAGCGGGATTGCTTTTGTGCAGTATGGGGCACCTTCCTGCACAAAAACAATCCTGGGAGGCTTTTTTTTCAAATTGTATGTGTGTTGCAGAATGCACCCCAACTACTGCCTCTGAACATGCATGAGCAGTTCTCCAAATGTTACCCTCCTCTTCCATTGCCATCCTGCAGTGCTGACCCCAGTCAATATGAGAGGAGGAAAGGCATGTGATTGGCTTGCACCAGTGCCAGCTGGGGCTCTATCAGGGTGGATGCAAAGGGTATTGTAGAGAGGATCAATGCAGATGGTGAAAACCATGGTCTTGTCTTGGTCTGGTCTTCTGGGACAACCATCAAGGTTAGTTGTAGGTCGTGCGCTTTTTCCTAGAGTCGAGAATGTCACCATAGGTGGGATTCCTATTGTGTAGCTGCAGCCGTGGCACCCTTTGGTAGGGTTGGTCATGTTGGTTCATAAGATCCTAACATAGTCATGTCTCAGCATGGACCCTTCAGTAGAATCATACATGTCTGCATATGTGGTATTGCTATGATTTTCAGCCGCAGCCGTGGCACCCTTTGGTAGGGCTGGGCATGCAGCGGTTCACAAAATCCTAATATGGCTGGTTGTAAGCATGGACCCTTCAGTAGACTCATCCGTGTCCACATACGTGGGATTCTTATCATGTTCACCTGCAACCGTGGCACCCTTTGGTAGGGCTGGGCATGTCGCGGTTCTAAAGATCCTAACATGGCTGGTTGTAAGCATGGGCCCTTCAGTAGAATCGTCCGTGTCCCTATACGTGGGATTCCTATCATTTTCACCTGCAACCGTGGCACAGTTTGGTAGGGTTGGGAATGTCGTGTTAACAAGATCCTAACATGGTCAGGTCTCAGCATGGACCCTTCAGTAGAATCATCCGTGTCCACATACGTGGGATTTCTGTGATGTGAGCTGCAGCCATGGCACCCTTTGGTAGGGCTGGGCATGTCGTAGTTCACAAGATCCTAACATGGCTGGTTGTAAGCATGGACCCTTCAGTAGAATCAGGGCTTTAAGTGGGATGAAAAAACTGGGGTGTCTCCCACAGGGGAATGGCCAATGTAATTAAGGGCGTGGCTTAAAACGCTTATGCTAAAAATCTGTGCTGAGCATAGTGTGCTGCCCGACTGGCATTTTGCTGCTTCTGTCCATTCATCCAGATATATAATACAACAAGTAACATTACACGTACAAATTAGCAACACCTATGACTTCGTTCTATATAATATTAAAAATGGTTCAGTTCTTATAGGCGAGGTTGTGGCCTAAGGCAAGAGCTACCGACTTTCGAGCCTGAGTACTACCTCTGACCGGAAGGCGCAGTCGACACTAGAGGGAGGGCAGCTAACCCCCCCCATGGGTGGCAGACAATGGGCACAGCAGCAAGAGGACACATTCTCTAGCCAACGACAAAGGCCAATGCGTGACCAGGAAGTTTGAGTTCAAATGGTCAATCAGGAAAGAGGGGCATGGTCACAAGCACGGCCAAAAAGGCGACTGAGACAAGCAATCCTCAGCTTTGTCGCTGGAGGAAATTGATCCCACCCACCCACACCAGAGAAGGCGGGCGTTGCAGCCGTAGTGTGACAAGGGGGCGGGGAGTCACAAGGTTTAACAAGAAAGAATCCTCACATAAAAAGAGCAATTGCCCGGACAAGGTCCTTGGGGTGCCTTACGGCAGGGGCCCTTGAGATAAGTGCCCGGACAAGGTCCTTGGGGTGCCTTACGGCAGGGGCCCTTGAGATAAGTGCCCGGACAAGGTCCTTGGGGTGCCTTACGGCAGGGGCCCTTGAGATAAGTGCCCGGACAAGGTCCTTGGGATGCCTTACGGCAGGGGCCCTTGAGATAAGTGCCCGGACAAGGTCCTTGGGATGCCTTACGGCAGGGGCCCTTGAGATAAGTGCCCGGACAAGGTCCTTGGGGTGCCTTACGGCAGGGGCCCTTGAGATAAGTGCCCGGACAAGGTCCTTGGGGTGCCTTACGGCAGGGGCCCTTGAGATAAGTGCCCGGACAAGGTCCTTGGGATGCCTTATGGCAGGTATACTTGAGGCCAGGTAAAAGGGTAAGAAATGGTCAGCGCTGGGCGGACCCGGCACTTGCAGCCCAGATATTCAGTAGCAAGTTGTAACCTCGAAGCCACGACCCGCTGTACCAAGTAAGTGACAGAAGTAGAGCTGTCACAACAGTTGGAAGTTATGGTTATTAATGTGCAACAAATTATATGATGTACAATGTATAACCTGTTACGAAAAATGCCTTATGTTGTAGTCCAAGATGAGCCAGAAATGAGCATGTTGATGACCAATGCCATCACGACAGGAGTGTCCCAACTTATGATGTGAATAAACTGTGGCCGTTCTAACACCACAAAAAAGGTCTTGGTGTACATAATTGATGGGTAGGAAAGAACGGCGGGAGGGCCCGTGAGTTGCTCGCACAGCTGGTTTGACTGACATCCGGTCAACATCCTGTTATTCAAAAAATGAGCACGTCCTTGTGTAATGTAACTGATGCTCATGTCTGCGTTATATAAAACTGAAAACGAGTCACTTTGAAGTGACATCAAAAGCAGTGACGGGTGCTGCTATTGCAGAGTTAAGTTTTTTTTCCCCCACCCGGGGATAAAAATGGAGAGCCCGATAGGGACCCGTTTCGCCACCTGCTTGTAAGAACTGCTGGTGCTGAGTACCGGCAAGACCCAGCCCACTTAAAGCCGTGAGTAGAATCACACATGTCCCCATATGAGGGATTCCTATCATGTTCAGCTGCAGCCGTAGCACCCCTTGGTAGGGCTGGGCATCCTAATATGGTTAGTCGTAAGCATGGTGCCCTGAGTAGAAGCACTCGTGGCACTATGTGTTGATGGCCTATCATGGCCAGTTGTAGTCAGGGCGCCCTTGAGCAGCTCTATATGTGAACCCCGATCACAGCCAGGTGAGGCGTGGTGCCCTTTCAGAGCGTCGTGCCCTCCGTGAAATGACCTCAGGGGCTTCGGATTACAGAACAGAAGCCCCCAAGACCCAGGGATGGACACAAGGCCGGTTTCCGTCAGAAGTGGGTTATGTAAAGTGCTAGTACCGGCTCGCCGCGCGAACAACAGAAGTGCCACAGAAGACAACCGCCCGACAGTAGAATGGGGCCCGTCGCGCTATTGAGGCGACTCCCCTTATCAGAGAAAGGGCGCGAGGCCGGATCCACACCATGGAAGCCGCTATGGCTTCCCGATCTTCAGCGCTTCCCGCCCACCTCCTGGCGCTCCCCACTGAGTGCCCAAATCTCGCTGGCTGCCCACCGCATGGCACTCCCCACTGAGCGCCCCACATCTTCCTGGCACTTTCACCACAGGCACTCCCCACTGAGCGCCCCACATCTTCCTGGCACTTTCACCACAGGCACACCCCACTGTGCGCCCACATCTTTCTGGCACTTTCACCATAGGCCCACCCCACTGCGCGCCCACATCTTTCTGGCACTTTCACCACAGGCACTCCCCACTGAGCCGCCCCACATCTTCCTGGCACTTTCACCACAGGCACACCCCACTGCGCGCCTACATCTTTCTGGCACTTTCACCACAGGCACTCCCCACTGAGCGCCCCACATCTTCCTGGCACTTTCACCACAGGCACACCCCACTGCGCGCCCACATCTTTCTGGCACTTTCACCACAGGCAGTCCCCACTGAGCTCCCCACATCTTCCTGGCACTTTCGCTCAGTCTTGCATCCATCAGGTGCCAGCGATGGTTTTATAATTTGCGCTGCGGTTTCTCGGCACATTTCACATGTTCTATATCCGTCTTCTCACTTCTCGCCTGCCTTACTCCATCAGTCTCCCTGTACGTGCTACTCACCCTGCTGTAGGTACGGGGGGGGCTGTGAGATATTCACTCACGCAGGGCCGGCGCTAGGCATGGGCAGTGTGGGCAGCTGCCCAGGGCCTCGCGCTCAGCTGAAAGACAGGGGGCCCCGCTTCCGTGTGAAAGGCCACACTTTCACAGTTAGCCCACCTGCTCCTACAAGGCCCCCTGCCCCACACTATCACAATACACATCTTGAGTCGACCTTGCTGGTCAGGGCGTCATCGTGGCATTCCTGTGGGTGCAGGGGTGGGGGTAGGTTCAAACAGAGTGGGGAAGGCACAGCAGCCAGGCCAGCAATTATGGCTCACGGTGTCAGGGAGGGGCAGCACCTCTGTTAAGTACCGGCCATTCCCTTTCTGCATTTTGTTGCTAGGTGACAGAAGGCCCCTTTGTTTCCAGGACCAGCCAGACACAGGTAAGGCGAGGTGGATGAGGGGAGGAGGGAGTAGCCAGATCAACTGGCTTTTGTTAATTTTTACATCATTTTTTAGGTCTCGGACTAGGCAGCGCATGCGCTGTCTCGTCGAGAGATGCTGTATACACTATAGTGGGGGAAGCTCCGCCCACTTTCTGGCTTTCTTTTTAATTGGCCGAAATCGTAAATGCCGCATTCTGATTGGTGTTCGGCACGTTAGTCCCGCCTCCTGGCACGGCCATGACGTCATTTTTGTCCCTCCATGGCTATCGGCCCCTTTACTTTCAAACCAGTTCTGTTCCCCTGCCTCCCCCCGTTCCCTCCCGCAGTCCGTCACTTCTCTGGCCACCGCAGCCCCCACCCACTCCCGTTCCTGCCTTCTTGCACGACCGCAGTTTTGTTTACAATGCAATAGGGCTCGCGTAAATACGAGTCCTATTGCATTTGTAAATCTTGTCTTCTCCTCTGATTGGCTGAGTGGATTTGCACTCTTTTTGCCTGACCTGTCCAGTCTCTCGTTTAAGTCGTGATTCTCACGGCTCCGTTACCCGGAAGCGGAAGCATGGCAGCTGTAATGCAAATGCACATCCTGCTTTACCGAGGGCAGGCAGGAGCTCGCGGCGCTCTCCATTACCAGGACCTCAATGGCAGCTGTAATGCAAATGCGCATCCTGCGATGCGCTTTACCGAGGGCAGAGTACGTGAATGTTATTTTATGTCCTCGTTGTGTCTGTCTCCACAGTGCAACACGTGCATAGTTCCAGATGATTGCTGACGCGTTATAATATGTTGGGTGGGATTTCCACGCACGTCCGACTTTAAAGCTGAGTGAACCGGGTTCGAGTCTAGCGGGAGGCTCATACTTAGGCTGTGATTTTGGACAAATCACTAAGTGCCTAAAAATGAATGTGTTCGTCTGTAACGCAACTAGTGCTTATGCACACATGGAGCCCTTGTTACCTGAAGGATCGGCGTCCGTTCTGTGAAGGTTCAATGCTTACACACGAGCCTGGCTTTGCTTTTGTGGCTCAGTTTCACTTGTCAGGAAGCACAGTGCCTATTTAGCAACTGTACCCTGGTGGCTGTCACAGATGGCCACCATCTTGTTATAAAAGCAATACAGGTGTACTGCTTAGGGTGAAAAGTCTGTCTAATGGAGTAAATGTGATATTAGCAAGCTCTATAATCGCCGTGTCAGCCATGCAGCACACCATTGTGAAGCATGGTTGTGCCGCTGCTTGTACACGATCACATTAATGAAAACTCATCCCACCGCGCAGGCATTTGAAAAATCTGCTGGGGATGCCAGATCTCGTTAAAACAATAGCGTGAAATGCGACTGTACCGCTCACAACGCCCTCTGCTTATTGCAGTTCATAGCAATAATTTGCTCAAACTGGAATCATGCTTTCATGTCACATCGATGGAAACTCAGATCGCGGGAAAATTTGGAGAACACTATTTTAATATGGATATCTCGTGTCTTTGAGAGAGGCGGGACGTCATGCTGACCTCCAAACCAACCCTTCAGCAGGGAGGAAGCCTGCAGGCATGTCTCAAGCAGGCATGTCTGCAGGCAATCCAGCGTGTCACATTCCTTCGCACTGACAATGTCAAACGCTGCGGCCATTCCGGATCTCATGCCCTGTGAGTAAATCATATTAAAAGAGTTCAGCAGCACCGAACGACTTTTGATAGCACGTTAATGTAAACTGTTATTTCACAGGCTAACAAATTAAATTGGCATCTCCCAACCACCTCGGCTCAACGTTTCTTCTCCTACCTGGTCCGACTCCAGCCCGAGGCGCTGAGCAGAGTGAATGAATGAATGAGTAATTGGCATAGTCCACTCGCGCTGCACCAACAGCTTCAAACATTTCTTTGACAGTCTGCTTGTGGGCAAATCTTAATGCGGCTTGACTGTGACTGCACACGAGAGTCCCAGGTGCCTGGACACTTTTGTCGGTCTGACGTTTCCTTTTTATCATATACTTAACTTTCAAAAGCACAATTGGGGGCAGGCAGCGCATACCGTGCTTCAAAAAATCTGAAGCTATTAAAAAGTCGGGGAAAGAGTTAAAAGGCAGGAAATGGTGCCTCGGTGTTTAGTGTAGGGGCTAAAAATGTAACAAAAGCAAATCTAGAGTAATGCATCGGATACATCAATTTATATAAAGGTATAATACATTTGGGTAACTACAATGCTAATGGATTTTAGAGTTGTGCTGGCTTCTGAGTCCTAGTGTTTTGTTACAGCATAATTGGTACTAATCTGCTTTATTGTGCGGTTTTTCAGATCGAATGTTAATGGCCGGGGGTAAAATAAACACCTAACTGCAGAATTACAGAAATAGCTGGCTTGGGGAAAGAGTGTCCTTTTGATACACTTTGCATTCACGTTTGTGCCCCAGGGTGCTTGTTTACCAGGTGTATTGCTTTCTGATGAGGAACTCTAGCTAATCACTTTAGCATTCTCTAGATTCCAGTCCATAGAACTTCTCTTCCACAAGCACCCGTAAACAATAATATTTTTTCAAATCATGTATTTTCAGCGATATAACCACCGAAGGCCCTGATATTATATTAAAAACAGAGCTTTGGACTATACCATTTCCTGCTAAAAGGCAATATTTCTCTCCATGTGTTCCCATACGTGGCATGTCACACAGTTTGGTGCTTACTTTCCCTCCATGTTCAAAAACAGTAGATGTTTCACCACCCAGGCTAAGGTACTGCATAGCTAAATACATATAAGGTCCCAAAGCCGAGACCGTTTGCATTGCAAATGCTTGTTTTAATGGGAATGTGTATTTAAAATGTATGTAGTACTGCCAGTGCTAGGGCAGTGTTTTACAAAATGCCTCGTTACTGCTTCGAAGGCCCAGGGGAGGGGGCCCCCTTTCCCTGGGCCTCTAAGCACTAGAGCAAGCTGCGAGGTCCAGGTGTGGGGGCCCCCTTCCCTGGGCCTTGTAGCCAGTACTCCCTCTTTTCTTTCCTTTATTTGTTCCCCTGTGAAATTAATCCAAAATATAAAAACGCTTTTGCTGGAAAGGTCGTCTTTTTTCTGACATTTTCACTTCCAAAGTGCAGCCTTGGGATGGAGAGAAATAAAAGGTTCAAAATGTAAAAAATAACTAAAGCAAGACAGAGTGGGTCGAAAAGGGGCCAGATTGATTTTATTCACACCCAAAACACATTAGTGCCACTTTACAGAGTTTGCCAGTGAAGCGCTACTTTTTGTTTTCCTCTGGTGGGGAAGTGCACCATTTCTGGATGTACTGCAATACCTGCTTGATGGGCGGATTCGAAAACAAAATGCATACTGCGGCTCTGTATTCACGAATGTGGTCTTTTTAAACCATATTGCTTACGTTTTGTAAGGAGATAAGCAATGGACATTGAAACTGGTCCCTTCCGGCCCTGTAGTCATGGCCTTAACTTTTCATGCAAAAGCACTCATTGATTTCTGAATAATAAGTGCAAAAGCGTTAAGGTAACCATGTTGTTCCTGCTTACATTTCACATGCTTTTACTTAATCTTGCATTCCTTATGAGTGTTTGCTTTTCCAGGATGTTGTCACTTTTTTTTTTAGGCAGCATATTGCTCTTGTCTAGTGCATAATTTGAATTGAGTCGCCTCCAGGTGTTTATAGCGGGGTGCAATTGGGTTGTAGTTGAAGGCAGTGCGAGTTTATCTCAGTGGGGCAGTATGGTGTTCAGTGGGGGCGAGGATGTGGCACTATGGTCAGAGCTGCCGAATTTGGAACTGGGGAACCAGGTTCAGCCTTCATGACCAGTCCACCAGACCACTCTCCTGAGAGAGCACATTTCCATGCTAGACCTTAGAAGGCCCCGAAAGACCTTAGAAGAGTGGTGTCTGAGCACCAGCAGGTGGACCATAGCAGTGGCAAGTGTGGGTTAACCTTGAAGGCCTGTCCACTACAACCCCTATTGAAGCTCACCTCGAGTCTTTTGGGCAGGCCTACGAAGCAGCACACCCTAGAGCAACAGTGACTCTGTCATTGAGGTCACAGGACCCTTGAGGAGGAAGGCTCTAGGGCGGTGCGACCGATGAGATCGCACTGAGGCGCTGACTTCGGGTGGGGGCGTCATGTTTGCAAGTATATTATGTTTCTAAAGCCCTTGCTGCCTCCTTCCTGGCCTCCAGCAATTATCGGCAACAATAAAAATGTCATGATAACTCCGGTGATTAATGTTCTTCCTAGAGAGAGATGGAGTTTTTGTCAAGTGGAAGTTTTGACTTGTGGAAAGGTAGCACAGAGGGTTAATGTGCCTGCTGCAAAGAACATGTACCATGCAGATCACTAAGTCCACATAATGTAAAAAGGCCAGTGGGTTACTGCTTTTGTCAGAGAGATCCTATTGTTACTTGCAGTTTATAAGTCAAAATCCTAACATAGAACAATGAGCTATTAACTGTCATCTAAGAGCTGCATGCAAACTGCAAGGTATAAATTACAGCATTATGGCTTTTCCCCCAGCCTTTGATTATCCTAATGTTGCAAAAGGGTTCATTTGGACAGAAATAAATTCTGGTTATTAAAGAGAACCCCCAACCATGGTATTACGTTCTAAATTCAGAGTTTGTGTTTCTCCAGATCAATCACTATTAAACTATACTGCCTACTAGTATGATTGTCATGTGACTCCTAGTCCTTTGTCTTATGTAACATTACCTCTTGTGATTTACACACGTATGATTGATTGTCTCTGTGTAATGTGTGATATAAAGTTCTCTGACACCCTACACTGGTATCAGTGGTGCTGTAAATCAAATTAAATGCATCTGAGCGAGAATGTGGTTATGGAGACTTGAGGAGCACTGTTAAAGGGTGGTAGTGAGAGAATCCGTGGCAGAGCGAGTCATTGGGGGCAGCGTTGTGATTGGCTTAGGGGAGGGGAGGGAGGCTGCCTGCTTCCTGTTCCTGCCAGAGGCAGGAGAGCAGGTCAGGAGCAGAGACGCACGCGAGGCCCGGGAAGGTAAGTTTATTTTATTTTTAAATTAAACCCCCCTCCCCGCGCGCGAACCCCCGCGAGACCCTCCACCCGCGAGTCATGCCGGCCGCGACTGGATGTTACATGCAAATTAGAGGGGCCTCACATCTTCCCTTTCGCCCGGGGCCCCAGAAGTTCTAGGATCGGCCCTGCACTCACGCCGTTTCTGTCACTCCTTTCCTTTCCTGTCACGTGTCTCTCTCTCTCTGCTTCTTCCACTCTCTGGTTAAAGCACGATCTCCATTCGTTCCAATTTCTATTCAGAGTGTTGCCAGTGAATAAATGGTAAACTTCCTGGAGAGCTGAGTACGGTTTTCTCTTAAAAGTGGAGAGAAAGGTTTGACTTGAAATAGAAAGAGGCGTGTGTGGTATTCGCCTCTACATACCTGCACCACCGGCGGTTTGGAGCACGCCGGCAAAGCCACAAACCCAGAGGATCGATATATATATATATATATATATATATATATATATATCATTCCAAACTTCGCTTGCAGTGCTTCCGTCTAATCCAAGGAAACAAACGAATGCGAACCCATTATTCTGGTGCAAGTAAACAATTTATTCAAAGCCCATACACCACCGCCATGACGCGTTTCGGCCTGAGAAGGCCTTGATCACATGACGCGCCCGCAGAGTCTCCTAATTGCTGCAAAAAAAAATCTCTTTTTTTATCTTATATTGTACATTTTGCACATTATGAACCAGTAGGGTCATAAAGGTGACACTTCTATTTGGCACTAGCACTTTTTCATGCACTAGCACTTTTTCGTAGACAGTCAGACGCAGGCAAGGCCCACTTGTGCTGGATAAGCAAGTTTGCACAATGGTAAAATTCAGTGACCCATAAAAAGCTTTACCAGTAAAACATATAAAGGGTGTTTTACAGGCATGGATTTTAGGCAAATTAATTATGACTGGTTTTTAACGCGTGTAATACGTTTTATATTGCTTGTCATGGTTCATTGCTAATTTTAAAATCGTTTATATAACATACATATTTATTTATTTATGTGTGTATTGCCTGTTCCATTATTTATCAAAATGTATAAATATGTATTCATATCATTCTGTTTTTACTCGTGCAGCTGTGAGAAACAATGAAATGTATTTCACACATATATATTGTATTCATGGCAGACTGCAGTCTACGATAATGTTAAGTCACGTGTTTATGCACTGGTACTTTAAAATTGTGAGGAGACTCTGCGGGCGCGTCATGTGATCAAGGCCTTCTCACTGGAGTTATGGCCCTGTGGAGTCTTAGTGTCCAAATCAATTATATATCTAGTCTCCAACTTACGTAGAAGAGCTTCCGGGTTGCCTCCACGCCTGAGAGTGGGTACTGCGTCCACCACAAAATATTTCAGATTTTCCAACCTATTGTTGTGGACGTCTTTAAAAT
This sequence comes from Calotriton arnoldi, assembly GCA_963921515.1. Lineage (NCBI taxonomy): Eukaryota > Metazoa > Chordata > Amphibia > Caudata > Salamandridae > Calotriton > Calotriton arnoldi. The sequence continues at coordinate 106,442 of CAWUFW010014394.1, forward strand.
GTCTTGCAACCGGGTAAGATGCATCCGAGTTCGTGATTGCCCTAATGTGCTGGAGTATTCTCTTGTGGACCTGCAGTTTTGTGCTGCCCACGTAGTGCAGTCCACAAGAGCACTCCAGTACGTAAACTGCATATTCTGTTTTACATGTAAGCAGTTTACTGATTGGTATTAGTTCTACCTTGAATGGAGTCTTGTAGGTCGTTTTATTGACCCCGAATCTACAAGCCCGACAAGTGATGCATTTCACGAACCCTTTATATATATATATATATAGATAGATATAGATATATATATATATATATATATATATCACCCAAAATTGCACCAGCAAGATGAGGCCGCACTCCACTGCAGGTAAGGTATACAACCTTTATTTTCTCGATAACAGGCAGCTTTTCATTCCGTTAGTGTGTCTTCTTGGCTTGACGCGTTTCAAGGATTTTGTTCCTCTCTTCAGAAGCCATGCTTTCAAACCGGCATATTACGTGCACTTCCCACATTACCCTGCGTGCTTCCGTTTATAGTCCTGGCCTCAGGTGTGCCTCATTAAACAATTTTCACTGTTGCACGCCGGTATCTGTAGTTCAAGTTTCTGCACCATTTACACCCTCCAGTGGGTCCGATTTTACTCACATTGATATGAAGACCATTGAAGGCCCCCATTGAGCTCACGAATGAAACTCTGCCTGTTTTGTTGAAGGGTAACCTGCAGCGCCACATCCACGAAGAGACCATTCTCCCGAGTGGCCCCCTGGGTTGTTTAAATGGGTGGTGCGTCGCCTCCACGGCCTGGAGCGCGCCGTGTGAAATATCACCCAAAATTGCACCAGCAAGATGAGGCCGCACTCCACTGCAGGTAAGGTATACAACCTTTATTTTTCGATAACAGGCAGCTTTTCATTCCGTTAGTATGTCTTCTAGGCTTGACGCGTTTCAAGGATTTTGTTCCTCTCTTCAGAAGCCATGCTTTCAAACCGGCATATTACGTGCACTTCCCACATTACCCTGCGTGCTTCCGTTTATAGTCCTGGCCTCAGGTGTGCCTCATTAAACAATTTTCACTGTTGCACGCCGGTATCTGTAGTTCAAGTTTCTGCACCATTTACACCCTCCAGTGGGTCCGATTTTACTCACATTGATATGAAGACCATTGAAAGCCCCCATTGAGCTTACGAATGAAACTCTGCCTGTTTTGTTGAAGGGTAACCTGCAGCGCCACATCCACGAAGAGACCATTCTCCCCGAGTGGCCCCCTGGGTTGTTTAAATGGGTGGTGCGTCGCCTCCACGGCCTGGAGCGCGCCGTGTGAAATATCACCCAAAATTGCACCAGCAAGATGAGGCCGCACTCCACTGCAGGTAAGGTATACAACCTTTATTTTCTCGATAACAGGCAGCTTTTCATTCCGTTAGTGTGTCTTCTAGGCTTGACGCGTTTCAAGGATTTTGTTCCTCTCTTCAGAAGCCATGCTTTCAAACCGGCATATTACGTGCACTTCCCACATTACCCTGCGTGCTTCCGTTTATAGTCCTGGCCTCAGGTGTGCCTCATTAAACAATTTTCACTGTTGCACGCCGGTATCTGTAGTTCAAGTTTCTGCACCATTTACACCCTCCAGTGGGTCCGATTTTACTCACATTGATATGAAGACCATTGAAAGCCCCCATTGAGCTCTACGAATGAAACTCTGCCTGTTTTGTTGAAGGGTAACCTGCAGCGCCACATCCACGAAGAGACCATTCTCCCCGAGTGGCCCCCTGGGTTGTTTAAATGGGTGGTGCGTCGCCTCCACGGCCTGGAGCGCGCCGTGTGAAATATCACCCAAAATTGCACCAGCAAGATGAGGCCGCACTCCACTGCAGGTAAGGTATACAACCTTTATTTTCTCGATAACAGGCAGCTTTTCATTCCGTTAGTGTGTCTTCTAGGCTTGACGCGTTTCAAGGATTTTGTTCCTCTCTTCAGAAGCCATGCTTTCAAACCGGCATATTACGTGCACTTCCCACATTACCCTGCGTGCTTCCGTTTATAGTCCTGGCCTCAGGTGTGCCTCATTAAACAATTTTCACTGTTGCACGCCGGTATCTGTAGTTCAAGTTTCTGCACCATTTACACCCTCCAGTGGGTCCGATTTTACTCACATTGATATGAAGACCATTGAAAGCCCCCATTGAGCTCACAAATGAAACTCTGCCTGTTTTGTTGAAGGGTAACCTGCAGCGCCACATCCACGAAGAGACCATTCTCCCGAGTGGCCCCCTGGGTTGTTTAAATGGGTGGTGCGTCGCCTCCCACGGCCTGGAGCGCCGTGTGAAATATCACCCAAAATTGCACCAGCAAGATGAGGCCGCACTCCACTGCAGGTAAGGTATACAACCTTTATTTTCTCGATAACAGGCAGCTTTTCATTCCGTTAGTGTGTCTTCTAGGCTTGACGCGTTTCAAGGATTTTGTTCCTCTCTTCAGAAGCCATGCTTTCAAACCGGCATATTACCTGCACTTCCCACATTACCCTGCGTGCTTCCGTTTATAGTCCTGACCTCAGGTGTGCCTCATTAAACAATTTTCACTGTTGCCCGCCGGTATCTGTAGTTCAAGTTTCTGCACCATTTACACCCTCCAGTGGGTCCGATTTTACTCACATTGATATGAAGACCATTGAAAGCCCCCATTGAGCTCACGAATGAAACTCTGCCTGTTTTGTTGAAGGGTAACCTGCAGCGCCACATCCACGAAGAGACCATTCTCCCCGAGTGGCCCCTGGGTTGTTTAAATGGGTGGTGCGTCGCCTACCACGGCCTGGAGCGCGCCGTGTGAAATATCACCCAAAATTGCACCAGCAAGATGAGGCCGCACTCCACTGCAGGTAAGGTATACAACCTTTATTTTCTCGATAACAGGCAGCTTTTCATTCCGTTAGTGTGTCTTCTAGGCTTGACGCGTTTCAAGGATTTTGTTCCTCTCTTCAGAAGCCATGCTTTCAAACCGGCATATTACGTGCACTTCCCACATTACCCTGCGTGCTTCCGTTTATAGTCCTGGCCTCAGGTGTGCCTCATTAAACAATTTTCACTGTTGCACGCCGGTATCTGTAGTTCAAGTTTCTGCACCATTTACACCCTCCAGTGGGTCCGATTTTACTCACATTGATATGAAGACCATTGAAAGCCCCCATTGAGCTCACGAATGAAACTCTGCCTGTTTTGTTGATCTTGCTGGTGCAATTTTGGGTGATATATATATATATATATATATATATATATATATACACACATACATATATACGTATGTATATACATATCTATCTATCTATCTATCTATCTATCTATCTATCTATCTATCTATCTATCTATAAGTACACTGAGACCAGCTCAGAATTTAGGGGGCCATTACCATTACCATGCCAGTCGGATCGGCTTCCACGGTACTGTCGGAAGAGGCCGTACTTCCGCAGTATAACAATGCATGTGAATAGGCAGTTTACTGACCGCCACGGTCCCTCTGACTCTGACAGGAAAACCCAACTGCGGCTGTGTCGAAAAGGACCAATGGAGGCAGTCAGACAGCAGAACGCCTCACAATCCCCCCGCCCAATTAGGATGCTCTATTCCTACGAACCGGATGTAACAGTCCAACCGTCTCATCAGAGCTGGCGGAAAGGGATGGAGAGCAGGGCTGTACACACCACCTCACGTCCTGTGCTACCATGGAACCCATCGTACATGTCCTGCCGCTACTCTACCTGCTCAATGCCGTGCAAAATCCACACCGTCATTGACGCAATCACCAGTAAGTCTCACACTTACCCCTGTACTGTCAGTCCACAGCCGAGCGTTGCAGCACCATGGATAAGCAGGGGTGGGGCTTGCTTAGTATGACTGTGTGGGGGCAGGGCCGGTGCTAGGCATGGACAGTGTGGGCAGCTGCCCAGGGCCCCATGCACATCTTACCAACAAGGGGCCCGGCGGCAGTGCCCACAGGCCAGGGCATGGCTTTGCAGATGTAACTCTGCCCACGCTGTTAGCTCCTCTTGTGCTCAATGCTCGATCCATTCCCATGTGTCGTGGCCTCAGACACATTTACCTTTTAAGAGTGTGGTGTCTTTTATTCGCAGGGGGAGATGATTATCAGAACTTAAGCCCAGGACGTCAGTTGTGGGGCAGTGTTTGGAATGAAAAAACAAGGCAAACGATGTGTGCTGCAAAAGGAGGAGGAGCAAATGCAAGAGAGTAGTTAGGATTTGATGGCAGAATTTATTCAATCACTGCTACTGCAGAGGAGACATCAGGCACCTCAACCACCACATCCTCAGTACATTCATGAACCTCAGAAGACTCCGCCTGAAGGAGCCTCTTGCTGGAACAAGAGGACTCATACAAGGAAACAAAGACTTCAGAACTCAAGGTCTCAGGGACTCCTAAATCCAGGCACTTGAACTGCTCTTCAGGTCTTTGCCTGTTTGAGGGATGAAAATGCAACAGGACGTTTGTCTATAACAGGGCCTAGAAAACTGGACCCTGGAGGAGGGAGACCTAGGGCCACATGTATGTAGGTCTTTTCTGGTCGCAAACGGCCCGATTCACAGATTCGAGTCATTTGCGACCGGAAAAATCCATTTTCCTATGTACCAAACCCATTTTGTTATTCTGTAACCTACTACCAAATAGCAAAATGGGTTAGCGATTCGCTATTAGGAAGGGGCGTGTTAAGGGCGTCCCTTCCTAATAGCGACTCGCAGTGCTATATACAAATGTTTTGCAACTGAAATGCGGTTGCAAAACATTCACATTTTACCGCCTACTACAAGTAGGTGATAATAACCCATTCACAAACGTGTAGGGGTGCCCAGGGGACCCCTTCCCATTTGTGAATGCATGCAAAAACGTTTTTTAAGAGGAGACAGTGGCCCCACACCCATTGTTGTGTCATGTGATTTGTTCCTTGTTGACCGGTGCACACTTTTATAGAGTCACAGTGCATGAGATGGAATGGATTCAATCATTTATTTTTCCAAAATATAAATTAAAAATTCCCACCTAAAAAAATATGTGTGTCTGTGTGTGTGTATATATTTAATTTGAGTTACTTATTATTAGGCATTAATAAAAGTGATACAGAGATTTAATAAAATGTATGGAGTAATAATTTAATAAACATTATAGTTATATTAATTTTTTTATTCAAAATAACATATTAAGATATATTATAATTAAGTCATAAATATGTACTATTTTATATTTTTCCTAGTATTAAATTGTATTTATTTATATTTTTAACAAATTTAATTTAATTTAACATTATTCCCTATGGAGTTTTATTTAAGCCCGGGCGTAAAACTCCGCTCCGTTCACGGAGTTTGTGGAATTCGGCAACTCCGTGCTCCACGGAGAACGCGGAGTCACCGTTAAACTCCGCACTCCACAATGGAGCGGAGTTTTTTTTTGTCCGCACACTCGAAATGCAATTTTGTGCGCTTGGGGGCTACTTGCCGGGTACTCGCTATCGCCTACGAGATTTTCAGGGCCGTTCGCAGGCGCCACGAGATTTGCTAGCCGGTCACATACTCCTGAGAGATTTTGCATTTGCCAACACGTCATTTGGCTGCTCCAGCGACTTCCGGCATATGTTTTCTGCTGAACGCGATCCTGAACATGCAGGATCTACTGTGACTGCATTCTGGGGATGTAGGAAGCTGGCTCTGTATATACTATACCAAAGTGAGGTAAAGTGTGCACAGAGTCCAGTGGATCCCCAAAGGTAGGCAGAGGTAAAGTTAGATAGCACCTCACTCTCCATTTGTGGTAGTGTGGTCGAGCAGTAAGGCAGTATCAGAGGACAGTGTTAAGCATGTGTTGTACCCACTCAATCAGCAAATGATTTCACACACTCAAAGACTGAACTCCAGACCAATTGGTTTTATATAAAAATATTCTTTTCGTTATTTTATTTTCCTAGAACCAAGCAAGCCTGGCACAGGTAAGTTGATAAATACTTTGCAGTAAATATGCAGTTTGGAATGCAGTTGTAAATGTACTTTGGAATGGTTACAGTTTGAATTACTGGTAATGCAATACTGTGGAATGCTGTACATATACTTTGTATCGATTTTGCAGTAAAAATTACAGGTAAGTTACTTTTACATTATTGTTGAGATTACTTTTTGGATTACTTTTTCTACTCAGTGTGATATGCCTAGATATCACACTGGGGACATTTCCTAGAGAAAGGTAAGTAAAGTCAGTTTTGCACAGTTGTTATTTTTCAGGTTTCCATACAAATCAACTCCACACTTAGAACATTTTTCAGAGAAAAACAGTCAATAGGTTCCTATGGAGAGAAATGAAGTTAACGGTTACCAGGTAAGTAATCGGTTTTTGTAGTTGAGCTTCTGGGGTTAGGACAAGGGTTCCACCCAGGGTCAAGGATGCACTCTCGTTGCACCCTCAGCGGCACTAGGGCTGCCGGGTGCAGAGTGCTGAGGCCAAATGTTATCCAATGGGGGATAGGGGGCCTCCGGTTGGTGGCTGCTGGCAAGCAGGCCACTTGGTTGTGGGAGCAAAGCTCCTGGACTTTAGCTCAGGGCAAATGGGAAACAAAGTAGCACCAAAGGTGCACCCTCAGCGGCATTAGGGCGGCCAGGTGCAGAGTGCTGGTTTGACGTCGGGCGCCCTGTTTGTTTCAATGGGGAACCTCTGGTTTGCAAAGGCACTGCAGGCTCGGGAACGAAGGTCTTCTGGGTGCGACCACCACTTCAAGAGGTAAGTTGGGAAGTTAGGGGTTGGTTAGCCACCGTCAGTTTGTGCACACAAGGCCGTGGGGCGTCGGGTTCATGGGTGCCTTTTGGGGTCGGATCTTCTTACTAGCTCCTGGCCGCGGTTGGGGGGACCTTCTGGATTTAGGCTACAGGCGTCAGATGGAGGCTTGAGGCAGGTCAGGGGTCGCCTGATCTCGGGTCAGGCTCGCCGGGGTGACCTCCTCATGGTGTTTGCCCATTCAAGCTCGGGCCGTGGACGGCGGGTGCAGAGTGGGGCGGATCCGCGGTGTCCGGCCGGAGCCAGAGGTTGCAGATGAACAAATCAGGTGTTCACGGGAGACAAAGTCTTTGTAGTTGAAGGCATTCAGGTCCTCCGGGGTTTTCGAGGTTGCTGGCTGCAGGACACACCGGGGTTTCACAGGAGCAGGTTTCGAAGTGGAGAGAGGCCGGTAGGGCTGGGGCCAAGTCAGTGGGCGTCTTCCTCTTGTTAGCTGCTGCATGGCTGTTCGGTCCTTCTTCTTCTTCTTCTTCTTCTTCTTCTTCTTGTAGTTTCTTCTTATCTGAGGAAGCAAGATTCAGGGGTGCCCCTAAATACTATATTTAGGGGCATTACAGGTAGGTAAAAGGCAGGTACCAATGGGTCCCTTCCCTGGGGTGGGTACACCCCCTATTATGCCACCCTCCAGTGGGAGGGGGGCATGAGCCTGTCCCTGGTTGGCTGAGTCCCCCATCTTCAAGATGGCATGGACTGAGAGTTGTGCTTCACCTCGCCTCCCCCGTCTGAGGGGTGGACTTGGCAGAGGTGGGCACACCTCTCTTCCTCACTTGTTTTTCCCGCCGGTTCTCCCGCCCAAAGTGGGGGTCAGAACCAGTGGGGACCAGTTGGTGAGAGCAGCAAGTGGCCAGGGGAAGCTCACAAAGGCGGCAAGCCTTTGAAGTTTCCCCTTCGTGAACCCTGACCATCCTGGGGGAGGAGGCTAGGCACCTCGTCCCAGGATGTGCATTGTTTCAGGCCCCAGAGAGCAGCAGGCTCTGGACCCAGGGGTCCAGAAATATGTCTGGTGGTGGCAGCTGAAAGCAGCCACTCAGCCTGGACACTAGAGGTGGGTTAGTTTTCAGGGGGCATCTCTAAGATGCCCTCTGTGTGCATTTTTCATTAAATCGCACACTGGCATCAGTGTGGGTTTAATGTGCTGAGAAGTTTGATACCAAACTTCTCAGTTTTCAGTGTAGCCATTATGGTGCTGTGGAGTTCGTAATGACAAACTCCCAGCACCATATAATCTTAATGGCAGCACTGCACTTACAATGTCTAAGAATGGACTTAGACACTGTAGGGGTTCAGGGCTCATGCACCTGTACCCCCACCACTGGTATAGTGCACACAGCTAGAGGGGTGACTGATATATGCCAGGGCAGTGGGTTGTAGGCATGGCACACAGAGATGTGGGCCATGTCGACTCTTCACTTTGTTCTGCACCAAAAACGCAGCCTGCAAAGGCAGTGTGTGTGTGTAAGGGTACAGGACCTCTAAGGGTGGCACAATAAGTGCTGCAGCCCTTAGAGGCCTTCTCTGGTCACAGTGCCCTGGGTACCTGTGGTACCATTTACCAGGGGCTGACCTGTGGCCAGAGATGCCAATTGGGTTTAGGCTTCAATGCAGTTTTAGAGAAAGAACATAGGCCCTGGGTACCTGATTAGCAGGAGCCCAGGGCACACTCAGTCAAAGCACATCAGCAATTCAGCAAAAAGTGGGGGCAACCATGCAGAAAGAGGGCACTTTCTCACAGGGGAAGATTCTCTCCTCGAGCAGAATCAAAATCTTCCCAAACTGACGATTTGGAGTAAAAAGCCTCCTTCAATTTGGTGGCGTTTTTTTGTGCAAGGAGTCTTTTTTTGTATTTTTACTTTTTTTTCAACTGTAAGGAAGTGCCCTAGACTCTCTAACTTCCTGTTCCTGTCCATCATGCTCCTCCCACTGCTTTGTCCATCTCTGGTCACTTTTCATTTGTATTTGGATCTGGATGGATCACTCTTTGTGTCTGCTGCATATATCCCATTGGATTTAATGACTTTGAATTTGAGATTTCACAAGTAAGTTGAAAACTGGTGTTGTTTGATTGGGGCCATGCATCTGGATTTATTTGTACTTTTAATCAATTTTTTAACTTTTGTGGTGGGTGGTCTGTTGTTTCAGTAGACGACTAGTGATTTCTTTGCATTTAATTTTTCTTCTTTTGTAAAGGAAAAATGTTTCACAGTTTACTACATTTTCTACATGTCTTTTAATACATTTGAAATGTGTATTAATTTCATTATGTGGGTCTAGTCTGCCAATTGGCCTTCCATCCAGCAGGCCCAGTGCTAGTCATGGGAGCATGAAACAACAGTTGCTGTGGTGTTTACAGCATTTAGGCCATTGATGGATTTGGATTGAACACAAAATGTGCTTTTTTGTGGTATTTCATGTTTTTTTCATGCAAACAGTGTATAGAAGTCAGGACTAGGTGGAGTAATGCCTTTGAAGGATGTGTCTTGTTGTAAACATTTTTTTTAGCCCAATAATCTTCGTTTTTGGCATTGCTGAATTAATTATGCTTTCTCTGTTTTACCATGCCTCCTTTGTCTGGCAAGTGTGTGCGTTTGTGTGTTTGCCATAGGCCAACATTTGCCTTTGTTCCAGATGCCATGTGGCCACTGGCCAGGGGCCACTTTGTATAGTCAGTGGACTGTCCCTCGGCCTGCATGTGCTGTTTGTTTTACAGACCTCCTGCCTCTTGTTGTTGTGGCTTGTGAGTGACCATGTGGCTGGCGGCCATTTTGTGTAGGCAGCCAGTTTGCTTTTGCCATAGGCCTGCATGTGTTCTTTGTTCTAGGCATCCAGTTTCTTGTTGTAACTATGTGGCTGGTGGCCATTTTGTGTAGGCAGCCAGTGTGCTTCCCCTATAGGCCAGCATGTCTCCTCTTTGTTCCCAATGAATGCCTTCCTGTTCAGTGTTGTTGTTGGTGACAATGTGGCACTGGCTGGCAGCCATTTTGTGAGTCCAACCAAATTCAGCCCTTTTTGCTATAGGCTGCATGGATGGTTGAGCAATGAGATAGCAGTTTAATAATAACGTATTATTATATCTTTGAGGATAACTTTGCTTATGTTTAATTATTTAAATGTTTCAATTTTTTTAAGTAATTGGTATATTATTTTTTTGTATAACTTTTTTTTTTGTTTGTTTATACCATTTCCCAATACAACTTGCATTAATCAAATCAACCCCATGTCTGTTATAGGTGCACAACAGCATTCATTGTCTAGGGATTATTCCTTCCATTGTCATTTGTCAGGTGTACCTTCCTCAGTGACACATCACACGTCGTGAGTGACGTGACTTCACATGCCGCACATAAAGCAAACAGTTTCATCTGTATGTTGTTGTTGTTTTTGCTCTCTCTTATTCTTCCTGAGTGGTCAGTCACCATGAAAGTATATGTTGGTGTGGTTTTTCCATTTTACGAATTAGTAGATATATTTACACTGTATTGTTAATTAAGGGAGTAATGGCAGTGACCACACTAAATGATATTTTTTTGTTTTTGCCACTAATTGAACAGCAACAATGCCACGTTTCACTGATGTCCTTCTTGCTTCTTTTTAGGTGCACGACAAGAAGGCTACAACAAGAGACAACAGAACATCACTCACAGTACTGCCAGAAAGAAGGCCTGTGCACGGTGTGAGCTTGATGCGTGAGTGACCCACACATCAGACATCTCTTCAACTTGTGAAGCTAAGTGCCACTGCTAACTGACAGCTTCAAGATGGCCCCAAAGAAATCTGCCACTGCTAGGCCTAAAACTGCTACCAAGAAAGTAGTCAGTGAGAAGAAGAAGGAGCTTACTACCACCACCACTGATATGTCACCCCAGATGTTTTTTGGAAAACAAAAAACGGTGCCTGCCGCACCAGCCTCTGGGGAGCTCGCTGGGAGCAGCACCCCCAAATCAGTGGACCCACCCCAATCTAGGCACAAGCCCATGTCTGTCACAGAGGCATCCAGTCTAATCACAGCAATGCCGACAAGCAGTGATGTTGACATTGACTTATCTCCATCGCAAAGAAACACAGAGAAGTGGACAACAACAAGAACAACAGCCACAACTGCCAATAGTAGTTCCTCCCAAGGTAGGAGCAGTTCAAGAGATTGAGCATCATGCTGAGGAAGTAGAGAAATCTGCACCAGAAGATCCATTGTCTTCCAGATCTCCAGCTAGAAAAAGGAGGGTTAGTGGTGCATCATCTTATTCTTCAAGCCCCGATTCTGATGATCTAGACGCCACTTGGATCCAGCCTCAGTCTGAGAGTGAGTCACACCACAAGATGGCAGATGTAGAGGAGGCGGATGATGATGAGCCAGTCATCATGTATGCTAGCCCAGCCCCAATGGAGACCGACGTTACCCCATCCCAACATCCTGGGGGGATGTGGTAGTGGCACAACAGATCCAACCACCACCAGCTGCCATATTTGCAAAGTCCTGGTAGCGACCTACATCCACAACCACCTCAGTAGAAGTAGGTACTTCAGAGAGTCAAATGTCAAAACGCCCACCTGCCACCAGTTCATCCGACATTGGCAGTGGCCCCAGCATCAGAAAGCTGAGCTCCCCAGTTTGGGTTTTCTTTTCGGTTAGCCAGAAGGAAGCAACATTGCCATATGCTCCATTCACGGAGCAAGTGTTAGTCGGGGTAAGCTTGGTGCAAACTATGGTACCGGGGGCCAAACAACCCATTTGAGAACGTACCATATGATCCGTTGGGAGGCACACTTTAGCGGCCAAAAAACTTCAAGTGTTGTTGGTGAAAGCCGGCTGAGCAGGGAATCCAAATCCGATCCGATCACGGTGGAAGGAGAAGAAGAGGAAGACATCTTCATTATGCAAAGCAGCCCTCTCCCCAGCAGTGCAGTAGTATCGCCCACATCAGCAACATCGCAAAGGCACAACACTCAGGTCGAGACACCAAGGCAACAGAGGACAGTGACTGCCCCGCTGAAAAGCACATTGAGCCTACCACCGCCTGGTCTCAAGTCACCTGCATCAGTGGCATCAGGAAAGAAAAAAATTCAGGCTACTAATCCTGCCATGTTTAGGCCAGAGGGGCACTATGAACTCAACCACCCAACGGCACGTTTGTACAACGCGAAGCTGGCTAAAATTTTAGCACTGGACCTCCTCCCTTTTTCTTTTGTGGAAGGGGTGGGTTTTCTTGAATTTGTGCAAGCCATCTGCCCGAAATAGAAGGTTCCCAGCCGGTCCTATTTTGCCAGAATTGCTGTTCCCGCGCTACAATACAATGTGCTTGAATTGCTTGGACAAGCTTTGCAGCAGAGTGCTGTCCACACTATCCACCTGACAACAGACATGTGTCTTTTTGCACCTCTGTTGGCTCTTTCTGCACCTCACTTGCTCCTTTCTACACTTCTCTTGCCTATTTCTGCACCCCTGTTGCTTCATTCTGCACTTTCCATGCTTCTTTCTGCACCTGTCTTGCTTCTTTCTGCACCCTTGTTGTCTCTTTATGTTCCTCTTTTGCCTCTTTCTGCACTTTTCTTGCCTTTTTCTGCAGTTCTCTTCCCTCTTTCTGCACGTCTGTTGCCTCTTTCTGCACCTCATTTGCTTCTTTCTGCACCCCTGTTGTCTCTTTCTGCACTCGTCTTCCCTTTTTCTGTACCTTTCCTGCCTGTTTTTGCATCTCACTTGCCTCTTTCTGCACTTTTCTTGCTTCTTTCTACACCTCTATTGCTTCTTTCAGCAATTCTCTTGCCTCTTTGTGCACTCTTGCCTGTTTCTGCACCTCTCTTGCCTCTTTTTGCACCTCTGTTTGCTCTTTCTGCACCTCACTTGCTCCTTTCTACACTTCTCTTGCCTCTTTCTGCACCCCTGTTGCTTCATTCTGCACTTTCCATGCTTCTTTCTGCACCTGTCTTGCTTCTTTCTGCACCCCTGTTGTCTCTTTATGTACCTCTTTTGCCTCTTTCTGCACTTTTCTTGCCTTTTTCTGCAGTTCTCTTCCCTCTTTCTGCATGTCTGTTGCCTCTTTCTGCACCTCATTTGCTTCTTTCTGCACCCCTGTTGTCTCTTTCTGCACTTGTCTTCCCTTTTTCTGTACCTTTCCTGCCTGTTTTTGCATCTCACTTGCCTCTTTCTGCACTTTTCTTGCTTCTTTCGACACCTCTATTGCTTCTTTCAGCAATTCTCTTGCCTCTTTGTGCACTTCTCTTGCCTGTTTCTGCACCTCTCTTGCCTCTTTTTTCACCTCTGTTGGCTCTTTCTGCACCTCACTTGCTCCTTTCTACACTTCTCTTGCCTCTTTCTGCACCCCTGTTGCTTCATTCTGCACTTTCCATGCTTCTTTCTGCACCTGTCTTGCTTCTTTCTGCACCCCTGTTGTCTCTTTATGTACCTCTTTTGCCTCTTTCTGCACTTTTCTTGCCTTTTTCTGCAGTTCTCTTCCCTCTTTCTGCACGTCTGTTGCTTCTTTCTGCACTTCTCTTGCCTCTTTCTGCAACCCTGTTGCTTCATTCTGCACTTTGTATGCTTCTTTCTGCATCTGTCTTGCTTCTTTCTGCAACCCTGTTGTCTCTTTCTGGACTCGTCTTCCCTCTTTCTGTACCTTTCTTGCCTGTTTCTGCATCTCACCTGCCTCTTTCTGCACTTTTCTTGCTTCTTTCTACACCTCTGTTGCTTGTTTCTGCACCCGTCTTCCCTCTTTGTGCAACCCTCTAGCCTCTTTCTACACCTCTCTTCCCTCTTTCTGCACCACTCTTGCCTCTTTTTGTACCTCTGTTGCTTCTTTCTGCACTTCTCTTGACTCTTTCTGCACCTTTCGTGCCTCTTTCAGCACCTCTGTTGCTTCTTTCTGCACTTCTCTTCCTTCTTTCTGCACTCCTCGTGCCTCCTTCTGCGCCTCTATTGCTTTTTTCTACAGATCTCTTGCCTCTTTCTGCACCTCACTTGCCTCTTTCAGCACCTCTGTTGCTTTTTTCTGCAGATCTCTTGCCTCTTTCTGCACCTCTCTTGCTTCTTTCTGCACCCCTGTTCCCTCTTTCTGCACCTTTCATGCCTGTTTCTGCATCTCTATTGCCTCTTTCAGCACCTCTGTTGCTTCTTTCTTCACTTCTCTTGCCTCCTTCTGCACCTCTTAGTTAGAGGTAGTTTTAATTCCCCTGCCCTATTATGTACTAGGGCCATACAGGGGAGGTCATGCCAATCACAGGGGCACCCCAACGTATAGTGTTCCCTAGTGTATGTAGGTGTTTTCACTGTATTCTAAGTGTCTTTCAGCATAGCACTGGCTCCAGGCCTGGTTAGTCAGAGTCAGTTACCACCAGTACCCGTCAGCAAAAAGTTGGGGGCACAGGATGGCTTTGCAACAAGGCCTCTTTCTGCTCCTCTGTTGGTTCTTTGTGCACATCTCTTGCTTCTTTCTGCACCTTTCTGGACTTCTGTTGCCTCTTTCTGCATTTCTCTTGCTTCTTTCTGCGCCTTTCTTCCTCTTTCTGCACATGTCCTACCTCTGTAGGCATAGTTAGAAATTAGCATTTAAAAACCTTTGAAATTCACTGAAAAAACCACAGGTTTCAGGGACGTTATAGTTAGAAATTAGCATTTAAAAAACCTTTGAAATTCACTGAAAAAACCATAGGTTTCAGGGACGTTATAGTTAGTTGGACATTTCACTCGGACAAAACCAGAGAAATTTGGCCGTTTTAGTTAGTTCAGCTAACTATAACTCGCGCCCCCGCAATGCACTGCTGATGATGTCACATATTACATCATTCATGACATGGTCAGTGACATCACTGATGACATCAATGATGACATCATTCAGTGATTGTGTGTTTCTATAAAGTTTAAACATTTACTTTATTATTTGTGTGTACCTGACTGTCTGGTTGACCAATTCATCCTCACCAACTTACTCTTAGACACATTTTTATTGCCGGATTGGAGTTGCAACTGCGTGCAGTCAGTGAAGAAGTCCGACTCCTGACTCGTCCTCCAAAGCCATTTCCCTCAAGCCAGACATTGGACGGAGAATACAAACAAATGTGTGCCTGCCTCGAACCCTGGGCCGTGACTATCTATGCTTTCCTATCCTAGAGGGACTGCCCCACCCACATATGACATTTATAATTCGATTTACACTGGCAATTCTCTGCTTCGTGAACAAATGGAGGATATGCATTCTGCAATGTACCACCAATCGATCATGGTGAGCACACCAGAAGAACAGGTAAAAACTGGCATGCATTGCATGCTGTGTCATTGTTGTTTGTTGTGATGTGAACTTGTTGTAATATGTCATCATCATGTTTGTTGAGACTGAGAAAAGATGAGATCATTTATGTGCTGGAAAACAGTGTGAGACTGTGTGTTTGTTACGCCTAATGTGTAAGTGAGGGCGGCTGATCTATGATTTAAAATTTTCCCCTGAAGGTTATTTATTTTCCTTACCCTTTGAAAGAGAGGATAGCGAGATTCCTTCACCGGGTCCAACTCCACTCCACACAATCCACACTCTACACTGCTTTGTTTTATGCTTTACATTTACTCCTCAAAGACTCAGGCCCGACCACTCCCTTAAATACTACAAAGTTTGCAAGAACAAATCTACTCTACACATGTTCCCAGCAGGCACCAAGATTCTTACTTGATGGTTAATCCACTACGACTCCACAACCAATGTGGAAGCTGAAAGTTCAAAACTCTGAAATAACAAGTGTGCGCCCGACGCATTAAAATTTAAACACATTTACCAGCAAAAGATTGTACTCTTTTCCATGCCATTTAGTACTTACGGTTAAGTTTGCACAACATGTTCTAAATGCCTTGTATTCAAAATTATAATCAAAGAAATCTGTCCTGCCATCTGTCGAAGAAACATACAGCCCTTTAAGATGCCTATACTACAAACACCCGACTCATGTACACTGAAAGATAGTTAGTTACCTAATCCTTCCACTTTTCAAAAGAGAAATTCTCAGTGCACCTATCACTCTCTAACCCTCGGCGCTAGTATTAAAAAGACTTCCGGAACCGCGCGATATGCGCTCCCATTAATAGAGCATAAAAAAAGACTATTCAACAAGATCAGAAAAACGCGTGTTCCTAAATTGCTTACACCGTCTAATAAATATGAAATTTCAAGTTGCCTTAAAAAGCTCACCAGTCCGACCTCTTCCATCTCATGAGCTCTGAAAAAAGGAATTAGAAAATACGCAAGACAATCCTTATTCATGCCAAAACTAATAAAAGTGAGAAGTGATAAAAAAATATATAAGTAAAAACAAGAGACATGTATTCGTGCCGCAAAAACACAAAGAGGAGAAAGTTTCCCAGAAATAGTGCAATTGAGATGCATATATGTTGCGCCCTGTGAGTTGCACAGGATGAAATCATTTATGACCAGCATCTTCAATAGTGAATATTATACAGTGAATATTTTGCATGGACAAATGTGTGGATTGTTAATCTTGCTGAACATATTCAACCTATGTATGTCGATGTGTGTTTCTTACATGAAACACAACATTTCTAGTTTGTCATTAATACCTTTTGGAATTAACATATCCAGATGTTTAATCTAAAAGGTTTCTCTCTGTGCCAAGAATGTGTGTGTGTGTCCCGATAAGGTACTATGTTTGATCTCTCCAACACTGTAAAACATATTTGGGGTATAGTGTGATTCATGTCCATCCAGTGTGACCCTAGACAAGAGTTCAGATTTTTTGTTCTAATCCTACTTTTGTGTTCAGTTATACTGGTTTTAATCTTTCATGCTGTTCTTCCCACATATGTGAGGGCATAGATTTTGTGCACTCTTATCTCGAGTAATTTAGCAATGGAGATAAGCAGGCTCCATCACAAGGCAGTACACATAACAGATTAACATAGAAGGAACTCGCTCACACAGAGTACTTACGAGTGCAGGCTCACATACTTTAGCCAGCTTCGACCTTTTAAAAAAATGTAATTCGAAGACATAGCTCATATCACAGCTAACCAAGCAGAAACCAAGGCTTACACTTCAGAGGAAGCAACTTCCATTTATTCTTTGATGCACGAAGCTAGGACTTTCAGTACAACATCGTTAACAACTCTTGAAACAACTAGAATACAGTAGGCAGGCAGTGCTATATTTACCAGTGGCAGGGTAGGCAGCCCTTAGAAGTCAGGAATGGGGTGGGGAAACCCTGAGGCTACCATGTGAAGCTCAGAGTCAGAAGTGCAAACCCCCTGGAAATCCTGCTCAGGAGAGCAACAACCTGCCCGAGCCCAAGGCGCTTTTGTTGCCCACGTCTGGAAGGTATATACAAAGCCCCACAGCAGAGCCATTCACAGTCATGTGAGCTGAACACTGGCAGAAAGGCTCATTTGGTGAGGCAGACAAATGCCAACTTTCTATAAGTGTCATTTCCAGAATAGTAATTTAAAAGCCAACTTTACCTTTAAAGAGGATTTTAAATTGGCTATTTATCTAAAGTGGAACAAGCATTTTGCTATCTGTTCTCAAACTGAAGTTAGCACTATTAAGTGTAATAATGCAACCATGTGTTATGGAGAGATAGCCTTACAACAGTGAAATACAACTTTAGGATTTTTCCACTGTCAGGAAATGTAAGATTTAAGTATGCATGTCCCACTTATTAAATACCATGCACCCTGCCCTATAAGCCTTAGGGCCTGACTTAGAAGTGACTTATAAGTATTTAAAATTAAGGATTACTGAGATCGATTGCGGCCGACTGCGGGGCCTCGCGGTATGCAGGGTGAGATTCGTCCGCGCCGTAGCTGAGGTGAGCGTCGGATATCAAGGCGGCGGCTTCAGGGGTCCTGGGCGAGGGCTTGTGAACGGTCGGCCCGCCCTTGCTCCTGCTTCCCTCCTACAGCCGAGCAAAGGGGAGACTCCGGGGGATGGACTGAGCGACACAGAATCGAGTGACGCCCGGGGACCGTCGTGGCCGCGGCACCATCCGTGTTGGGGGACGTGGAGAGACGAGGACTTGGGAAGGATCCTGGAGGAGCCCCCGGCTTATTGGCTCAGGGAGCGGTGAGTCGGACCGTGATAGCGGCACGTGGTGGGGACGGTGAATGCAGGCTCCGGAGCTTTCCTCCTCCCTCATTGAGCAGATCAGTTTTCACCAGTGGGGGCTGAGGTAGGAGGCAGTGACCGGTACAGCTGGCAGTGTGCTGGCCTTTGAAGAATTATAGAGCTGCCCAATACTGTCTGTAACCCATATGGGAGGGTTCAAGAGTTAAACTAAAATTCAACAACCGGCAGCAGGAGGTGCCAGTTGTATTGCGCGAGCTGGGACTGCGCCAACAGTACAGAAAACCGACCGGAAATATCCAATACGCAGCCATTTTGATTGAAAAGAGCGAGAGGGTAAAGAATAGGCAGCAACCCCGGGGTGCCGGAACCCTCCCCCCCCCTGCCTGAATCCAACAAATGCTGTCTCGAGATTTGTGACTCTGGCGTGGGACCCATGCGTGGAGACCTGAGATAAGTAAAGTGTCGCTGCGGGAAATAATATTGTTTGCCTCCAACTGTAGTTGATCATAATGGCAACACAGAAAGGGCCAAAATCTGCGCACCAGACGAAAATGGACATGTACGCGCAATCGAAAACAGAGCTCACAGCAGACAAGAGTGCAGCGCCCGAAATGAAACAGCAGGGAGATGAAGCCACCCCTATCCTGCAGGATATAATGGAGGCCATACAAGGAGTGCGCTCCGCACTGGAAAACAAAATTGACATGGTTGCGACCGAAGTAACATTAATACGAGCGGATCTTAGAAACTTGGGAGATCGAGTAAAAGCCACGGAAGAATCAATCTCCATTCTTCAAAAATCGACCAAATCGCTGGAAACGGATGTCAAAAAACTCCAGCTCAGGGCAGCAAAAATGGAAGCAAAGCTTGAGGATTACGAGGGACGCGCTCGCAGAAATAATGTCCCAGTTTTGGGTGTGCCACAGCGCGCAGAAGGACAAACGACGGACTTGTTCATTGAAGACCATGTACAGAATCACTGGCGATACCGTGCGCTCTCAAAATATTTCTCCGTCGAGCGGGCACACAGAGTACCAGGGGGCCCACCAAGGCCAGGTGCACCCCCACGCCCGATTCTCGCAAGGATTTTTAATTATAGGGACAAAGACATAATTTTACGAACGGTCCGCACTGCGCCTCCACTGAAATTTGAAAATGCCACAATATCCTGTTTCCCTCACATCACTGTGAAAGTGCAACAGATGCGGCGTTCCTTTTAGAAGTAAAACGAGCTCTGCGGAACAAAGACATAAAGTACGCAATGCTGTTCCCGGCCAAGCTACGAGTGATGGCGGAGGGGAAATCGTGGATCTTTGTGACTCCAACCACCTGGCAGTGGTTGGAGGGCTGGAGAAAGCCCGGCCCCCAGAGACCTTACACTCACAGACATACACAAGGGCAAGAGAGTCGAGAAGAGACTCACGGCCACAGCGAAGCTCCGGAGAATGAGGTGGGATAAGATGGTGAAACCAAAAGGTACCGAGCCCCCCAGGTGCCTGAGGGAGCGCAACAAGTCCATACGGACGCTGATTACTTCTCCCGATAAACATTTTTAACGTTGGAGATTGTTAAGTATACTAAACTGAGTCAGTGGGATTGCAAGACATGATGGTAATTGGCTAGTCCCAATGTTGATACTAAGGAAGTGGGAGCCTGGGTTATATACAAAAACTGTTTTGGGAACTGCACCCCACAGATACAAATGATGTTGGGTGGAACCTATATAAACTAGAAGGGGTTGGCAACAGTTGTGAAGAGCCGATTGTGCCACATTTACCCCCCTATATGATGTGTTTATTGGGTAAGGGATAACAAGCACTCTGCATAGTTGGGTGGGCAGTTTCAAGTCCATGTTGCAGGGAGGCAGGGAGGAGGGGTGGGGAGGGTGGTTACATAAGGGCCAGTTATAATGTTCTTGAATGTTTGTATTTGAGATTGAAATACGGGCAAGATAATTCATGTGTAATGCTTGATCCACGGACAGAAGAGACGAAGCTACAGCTAATTGACGGGGCGGTTGCGAGTCATTTCACTGTTCCGATGAGTGGGGGGAGATGGATGCGGTGCCACAACTCCATCTGCCCGATAAACACAGACATAGAATGGGCAAAAAACACACAGATTCAGTACTGATGCCCTCATCTGGTGGAAGACAGAATCAAATGGGGGTGGTATTGCAATATTTAAAGCGACAGGCACCAGACGTGGTACTGCTCCAAGAGACCCATATACAGGGCACCTCCTACTGTGCACTGAATTGATGGGGGTATAGATTGGTCGCCCATGCAGGGTACACTAAAAGGTCAAGAGGGGTTGGTATCCTTCTGCGTAGATCATTCCCTTTTAATATACAAGCTGTTCATCATGACGCGTTGGGCAGATTTGTGACTTTGTCTGGGTGTTGGGAGGGCAGAACATTTAACTTTATTTCTCTTTACGTCCCACCGAGAATACACTCCCCCACCTTGGCGGATCTGGGGTCACATTTAATCAATCTCCCAGTGGGAGAGTTACTAATAGGGGTGGACTGCAATGCTGCTATAAATGGCAGTCTAGATAGATATCCATCCAGGTCAGGAGACGCCCCAGGGAAGGCCTTAGAGCAATTTATCAGAGCAATGGGTTTGATAGACATCTGGAGTGCTCAGAATCCTTCGGCCCTCAAGTATTCCTTCCACTCCAGGGTACATGGACGTCTCTCCCGAATAGATTACATACTTGGAAGGGCGGAGCAGTTGCCGATGTTGGTCGAGGTGAGACACCTTCCGAGGGGCATATCAGACCACTCCCCTATATGCGCGTGCTATGGGGGAAGGCCGGTATTCCAAAATTTAGGAATGGTCCTCAACCCATGGTATTTTAAAATACCAAAGATAAGAGAACACCTAGTTGATGCAACCCCTTCTGTACTTTCAAGAAAACGAAGGGTCAGTGGATTCAGCCCAGACGAAGTGGGAAGCATACAAGGCAGTCATCAGGGGGCAGGGAATCTCTACAATTAGTGGGCACAAAAAAGAAAAACAGAAACTGTTGCTCGAAATAGAGAAAGAAATTAACACGTTAGAACAAGAGTTGATATCATCGGATTTCCCAGATATACAACATAGATTGCATATCAAACAAAGAGAATATAGGGATATCGTCGAAGGGGCGGCCAGAGCCCATTACCGAGCAACCCAACACCGGGTATATGAGGTCGGAGACAAAGCAAGTAAATTATTGGCATGGTTGGATGAACAGGAAATGGCTGCTAGATGGGTATTTGAAATTAAGACGAAAGACGGGACCGTAATTAAAAGTAGACAAGAAATAGCGGAAGCCTTAGCAGATTATTTTAAACAGGTATATACCCCTTCGGGGAACTCGACTCGAATGGAGGCGCAGGAATTGCTGGCTATCCTCGGCTTGCCCACTTTAGAAAAAGCAGATAAAGAAGAGTTAGAAGCTGATCTCACTGACCAAGAAGTGTTACGTGCAATCGGGGCCCTGCAGGCCAGAAAAGCAATGGGCCCCAGTGGGATACCGATTGAATTGAATAAGTTAAACGCATCAACAATAGCCCCTCATCTGGTGCAAATGTATGACAAGAGTGCAAGTAAAGGTATTCTTCCACTCAGTCAGAGACTAGCCAACAGCGTAGTCATACACAATTGCGGTAAGCCACCTGACAGTTGTGGCTCGTACCGACCAATATCCCTGCTAAATCCGGAGATTAAGATTCTTGCAAAAATCTTAGCTACCCGTTTGTCTCCCCTGTTGCACAAATTGGTCCACCCCGATCAATCGGGGTTTATGCCGGGCAGAAATACAGCGCTCAATCTGCGACGCCTCAACGGAGTTCTGGGCAGATCAGAGACCATTAGAGAAGAGGCAGTGATAATGTCATTAGATGCCAAGATGGCATTTGACATGATTTAATGGCCCTTTTTATTCGCTTCCCTCGAAACATATGGTTTCGGAGAAAGGTTCCTCTATACGGAGCGTCTGGCTCAAATCACTGTAAATGGAGGGAGGTCTTCGGTCTTCGGTCTTCAAGCTGCAAAGAGGTACCCGACAGGCGTGCCCACACTCCCCACTAATATTTGCACTTGTCTTAGAACCCTTGGCTATTTGGCTAAGGGGTGATCCGCTTATCAGGGGACTTAAGTGGACTGACGAATGGGAGGACAGGGTCTCCCTCTATGCTGATGACATCCTGCTCTACCTAGCTAAACCGACTTCCTCAATACATAGAGTACTACACATATTCGCCCTTTTCCAAAAATACTCCGGATATACTATTAATTGGGATAAGTCAATAGTATATATCCTCAACGGTATGGACATCAAACTCCCCAAGGGCTGTGCAGCTAAAATAGTTGAGGAGGGGTTTCGGTATTTGGGGATCTACGTCACCACAAACCCTACAGTTTTTTATGATAGGAACCTCCTTCCCCCACTGTGGTGGCTACAGGAGAACGTGCTACACTGGAAGACCCTTCCCCTTACACTACTAGGTAAGGCTGCCCTATATAAAATGAAGACAGATCTAAGGGCACAATGGAATATGCAGCCCATTGAAGGCCACCATAAATGCGGTAATTGCTCCGCTTGCAGTACTACCATTGAAGGTCACGAGTTCACATATGATTCCATCAAATGGACCCATAAAGAGTTTACCAATTGTAAAACTAAGAATACAGTCTACGCTATTCAGTGCCCGTGTCCCAAACTGTACATCGGGAAGACAAACCAACAAATCAACCAAAGAATAGTGCAACATCGGTCTCGAATCAAAAAACAAGTACTAACTGCACCGATGGTGTCCCATTAAGTTGAAAATAAACATTCTGAGAAAGATTTTGTGTGGACGGTGTTAGCAGGACTAAAACAACCTCCACGCAGAGGTAATGTTGAGAATCTACTGCTGAAAAAAGAGGCTTATCTAATCTTGAAATTTAATTGTATCCAGAAAGGCCTTAATGAAATGTCCGAATTAAATCAAGCAATCAACTAATACATTTCATCGAATTTGTCCAGAATTCAGTCCCAAAACACCAACAGGCAAGGACTGTATTATCAGTACAATGTGAAATCATCATAATCGATTAAATGCTTCATTTGAGCATGCCCAATACTACATTTCCCACAAACCCATAAACAAAACACATGAGCGACTTCCTGCCTTCGAAATTCAAAAAGCGCTATTGCCCGGGGAACCGTAAGCGAAGGCCGTGTCACCAGCGTAAGCTCATTACGGAAGAGGAACAAAGTAAGTGTCAGCGCATCTCTTTTCTCTGAACGCGGTCGCAACTCGAGGAGATAGACGACTAACAGCTTGTCTATTTTGTTACAGTTCATTAACTAAGCAAGAACATTCTGATTTCGAAAAGTTCTCAACCCAAATCGGCAAGATACCAAGTAAGTCGCACTCGTGTATGAAGCGGCTTTGTTAATATACGCGCCTTCCGTACAGGTTACATGTTGAGTGATACATTGCGGCGTTCTTTCTCCGTCTCTTCCAGACATCAATCATCCAAAATAATTGTCAACACTGCACGCCGGTGGCTCGGCTCCCACTTAGCCATAACTGACGGCGCACGCTAATGCCCACCTGTCATGAAATTAAACAAAGTCGGAGTTCCAAAACAAGTAAGCGAACTCTGTAAACACAATATGCCTAAATGCCCCAAAGCATGAAAGCCTGACAGCGGACAATCAAATAAAATAATGTCCATTGTTTTAGGTCTTCGTTTAAAATCACGAACGCTCTGTTGAAGCAACAACCGCATAGGGAGAAAGAACGCTTCACAACCAACAGGTATAATTAAACTCGTAAACTAGGGAACAGTTGAATTGAGGGAAAGGGAATACGTTATTGAAATATTTTTTTCTTTATTATTTACAGATTACACCGTGTCTCAGCCCTGATGATAATCCCTTAAGCAGTCTGGGGATTGGAAACGCGTCGGCATTTCCGTTTCATCCAAGAGGGTGTTTTAACTAATAACGGACTCTGGAGAGGGTTTAGTGTACATATATATATCCCCACAGAGACCTGGGGGCATATTAGCAAGACCCACGTTAAAATTATCGCCGTTTTAGCGGCAGGAAACTGCCGCTAAAACGGCGATAATATGCGTTATAGAATTCCAATAGAAGCCCAGGTTAGATGTGCAGGACATCTAACCTGGGCTTCTATTGGAATTCTATAACGCATATTAGCAAGCCCATTATCGCCGTTTTAGCGGCAGTTTCCTGCCGCTAAAACGGCGATAATTTTAACGTGGGTCTTGCTAATATGCCCCCTAGTTTCTCTCCTATGGATAGCTTCTCTTTAAAAAAAAAAGCCAAGTATAGGGCGTTTTGAGAGAGCTTAATGTGTCATTAATGTACTCAATATATACTGGTGTAATTGTTTCCAATGTATTGAATTTATGTTTCACATTTTTCACGCTTTTCACTATCAGAAGTGTTGTTTATTTGTGTTTTTGCAATTTTATCTTTCAATGAATTGTGTATCTTTGAATGCCTCACTGAAGACTCAAATGGTTATATAAAATGTGTTAAGCATGGCAAAATGTTTAAGCATGGTACAATGACTAAATGCATTGTCCCACAGTCTGCTGAAATAAATAGCAGCCTTTAAAATTGGCGGCCAGGTTCCTTTTTGCTTTAAAACTATATAAAATGATGGCACTCCCCAGATTTGTTTATGCTCTTCAGAACACAACTCACTTGGTCCCAACTAAGTACTTCCAGATGATAGAATCGGAAATACGTACCCTTCTCTAGAATGGCGGTGCCCCTCGCATAGCCCTATTCAAACTAACGAAAGGTTGGTATGATGGAGGTATAGCCCTCCCTGTCATCCAGAACTACTACTGGGCGTCACAATTGGTGGTGGCCAATCATTGGGTGCACTGGCCACAATCGGACCCAGCTTATAGAATGGATAGACTCAATATGTCCCCGGGGAATTATTCAAGAGCGTTAAATGGGGGGAAAAAAACTGCACCGCTATATATGCCTACCTCTGCGACAGTTACCCTGTGGCACAACACCACGGCGGCATTGGGATGGAAAAATAAAATAACAAAAGCTACCCCACTTTTAGAATCGGAACGCTTAGGACTATTATCAGCGTACCCAGGATATGATAAATGGGATTTGATTGGGCTCTCTAGGGTTGGTGACCTATGCAGTGTCGTAACGAAACTCGAGGGGGCCCCCCTGCAAGGTACATGGAGGGCCCGCTCCGGATTTCATTAGGAGCTGTAGGTCCAGAGTACTGTGCTGAGGGGGCCCCCTGCAGCTCAGGCCCCCCCCGCACTGCGGGGGCTGCGGGGGCCTGTGTTACGCCACTGGACCTATGGGCAAAGGGAAAGATTGTCCCCTTTAGTGACCTCCAAAGAGATTATGAGTTGGACAAAAGAGAGACCTTCCCTTACCTACAGGTTCGTAGTGTAAAAAGCAGTTCCCAGAGGCACCGACCTCCCCGTCTCCTCACCCTTAGAAGATAGGCTCCTAGATTACTATATGGAGAAAAGAGCAATATCGTTGACATATAGGAAAATATTGAATAACTCCTCCGGACAACTGGAGAAATTGCGACAAAGGTGGGTGGATGATGTGGGGGATATGGGTGATGAGGAATGGCAGGGGGCGCTGGCGTCCCCTAGCGAGGTGGCGATACGCTCGCGTTTTAAATTGATACAATTAAAAATTCTACATAGGGCCTACTATACCAACACGGCATTGGTTAAAATGGGCCTGTTGGTCTCACCATTGTGCCCCAGAGGGTGTGGGCAAATAGGAACATTTATACACCAATGGTGGGAATGATCGATTATTAAAACGTACTGGGAACGAATAACTACGAGATTATTAACATTATGTGGGAAGGATGAACGGGTCTCACCTGGATGGTGTCTCCTCAATATATGTGAGGAAACAGATCTCACGGCGAAAGAGATAACATGGGTCGCCCTGGGATGTATGGTGGCTAAATGTAACATTGCAAGAACATGGAAAGGAACATCCGGCCCCAAGTTCCGAGACTGGGAGGCAGACATGGACTGTGTATGCAAGCTGAAAGGGCAGTCTATGAAGGGAGAGGTTGTCTGCATAAATGGACCAAGATCTGGGGAGATTGGAATAAAAGTAGAGGTATGATATGTGCACCGGTCTCCGACCCTCCCGTGCCAAACGAGTAACTCGTTTGGCACGGGGGTTCCGAGACGGGTGCACATATCATACCTCTATTTTTATTCCAATCTCCCCAGATCTTGGTCCATAGAAATATATCTGTGTCTGATTGATTAATTCCGTATTATCATGGTTCTCACCCGTCTTAAATAATTATATACTGGAAACTGCACACATGCATGGCATAATATTAATGTCTTATGATTCTGTTACTGTTTAAGTCTTAATAAAAAGATTTATATAAAAAAAAAAATTAAGGATTGGATCTGGCAAAAGGTTTATTTTTCCAGGTCAAAATTTCAGTTGAATACTGCACTTTAGACTGCAATGGCAGACCTGAGAGATGTTTAAAGTGCTACTTTAGTTGGTAGCACAGTGAGTGCTGCAGGCCCACTATTAGCATTTAATTAATGGGCTCTGGGTACCTGTAGGACCAGTTACTAAGGGCTTACACGTAAATTAAATGTGACAATTAGGTGTATGACAATTTTACCATGTTTAAGGGAGACTTTACCACTGGTTGGGAGGGGTAAAGTGCACAGAGGTCTAATGCCAACAGAAACACGTTCAGCAAAACAGGAGAATGAAGGTAAAAGTCTGGAGGAGTACCACACAAAGGATGTCGGGTCTAACAGCTCGAACACACCATTTCCTCAGAAAACCATCAGTGTGGAGAAACAAAAAGTAAAGGTAGCCAGATAGCTGAAAGAGCTGAATTCCAAGGTCAGTGTAGTGAGGAAGAACAATAGATATTGTTCTGAAGACGTAGGCGTTGTCCAAACAGCAACGAGGAGAAAGACAAAGCACAGCAAGAATGAAGGGGACCAGTGACCGATGTCAAACTGAAGTATCTTAGATGTGGAACCAGAAAACATATGACAACATCAAACAATTGTCCAGCAACAAAAGCGAGGTATCATAGATGGATGAAAACAGAACACTTCCTAAGAGTTAGGAAAATCCATCCAGGCACTACACAAGAGAGTACGAACACAGTACAAGTAAAAGAACAGTGACGCCGACGCAGAAATGCTGGGTGTGTGTGACACAGACAAGCATAAAGAAAGTATACAATGGGTTGTTGAACCGTATTGACCTCCAAAATGTTGAGCGAACACACATGGGGTTGATGTACATATGTGGGCAGATTCATGTTACATGTTGATAGATCAGGATACATGGAGCAAATTGATGCAGCAAAGTTGTTGGATTCTGACAATAATCCTGAGGGCTGTTGTCGAGGAAAGGTACCAGTAACAAGCTATTTTGTGGAAAATTGCCTTATAAGGGAAGATGTGCAACAGACATGGAGGGGCAGATTTACAAGCCCCTTGCGTGACTTTTGCGCTGCAGTTGCGTCACTTTTTTGACGCAACAGCGGCGCAAACAATGCGGCCTATTTATAACGTAACGCATCTAGGGAGATGCGTCACGTTGTAAAGCCCTGCGTCACATTATACCTGCATCAGGTATAATGTATGCAGGGTGGGCGTTCCCACGCAGGAAGGCCTCGTAAAAGTGACTCAGTGAAATCTACAAGATTTCACTGTGCCACTTTTAGGACGCCACTGCGTCAAAACCTTACGCCTGCTGGAAGCAGGCGTAAGTAGTGACGCAGTGTAGTGGGAATAGGCCTCAACACGCAGGGGCATATTTACAAGCCCCTTGCGCCACTTTTGCGCCGCCATTGCGTCACGCATGTGACGCAGCGGCGACGCAAACCATGCGACGCGTTGCGCTATATTTACAACGTGACGCATCTAGGGAGATGCGTCACGTAGTAAACCCCTGCGCCACATGAAACCTGCGTCAGGTTTCATGTGGGCGTACCGGCGCAGTGGGGGGCGTTCCAGCGCAGGAACGCCTCGGCAAAGTGACGTAGTGAAATCAACAAGATTTCACGCAGTCACTTTTCCGACGCTGGTGCGTCAAATCCTTACGCCTGCTTCAAGCAGGCGTAAGGATTGACGCACCATGTTAGGGATAGGGAAGGTTGGAACAGTGCTGGAGTTGCGTCGTGCTTGCGACACAACTCCAGCAATGCGTGACTTTTCCGCCAACAGATGCGTCAGAATTTCTGACGCATCTGTCAATCCTTGCGCCATAGTGCGCCGTATTGTAAATACGGCGCATCTATGGTGGCGCAAGGGTTTCTAAGGGTGATGCAGGGAAAGTGATGCATCTGCAGATGCGTCACTTTTTTGTAAATCTGCCCCGGAGTATTTTGTGGAGAAAGGGAACACTCTCTGCTCAAGTTTTAGGAATCGTTGTTGACCTAAATCAGTGGCACATGTGTAAGTTACGATGGGATCTATGCAGATAGGTGGAAACAAGAACTCTCAAAAGGGTTTAGCAAAAAACGGAGATTTAAGAAGTTTCACTCTCCGAAAGGTGGCCATTGTCCTTGAGGTATGCAAGGTGGAGGATGTTCAGTTAACCATGAGGAGTTCTCTTAATCGGGAACTTTAGAGACTGTGTGAAGGTAAGGAAATAAAACCAGGTGCATCATGTGAATGGTTGAGCCCCACTGTTTTAGCATGGAAACAGGATGGAAGTATGGAAGCAAACTCCACATGAAATAATTCAGCAGATGTATTAAAACTGCAGAGTCGCAAATTCGATGTTTTTACTGTGTTTAATGTAATGAGGTCCTGTTCGCTTGTTATCAGGAGCTTAGGTCTATTAATGTTTTCAGGTGGCGCATTTTCAATGCTTGTGGTTGACAGTGCTTGATGCCAACTCATCGTCATCAAAGTAATTTAGAATAGATGCACAACACTCTCTGCTGTATGGGAACAGATGGGGCATACACCAGTGCCCCCACCTGGCCACTTAGTAGTAGATACTCTCAGCGGAAGGGTGCCTACCCTAAACTGGAAATATAACTTCCTGTCTCTAGGGACGGGCACCTGATCCAGGGCCGGACTGGCAACCGAAACCGGCCCTGGCAAACTGCTCGGCGGGCCCCCCCTGGGGTGAGGGGAGGTGCAGCTGAGCAGTTTGCGAGCGCCGGTTTCGACCGATTTTGTTACAGGGGGCCGATATTGCCGACCCCCGGTAACAAAAACGGCCCCCCAGGGGCCCAAAACCGGCCCCCACCATAGCGGCCCAACGGGGAAACGCCCGGTGCCCGCTACGGCCAGTCCGGCCCTGACCTGATCCCAGTATGGCTGGTGCTCACTCAAGGTTTTAAAAACAAGGAAGTCACTGATGAGTTTAGAGGTCTCAGCCTCTCTAAAAGCACTGGCTGCTACAGCTTCCCAATCAGACAACTTCAGGGAGTGTGCAGAGGGAAAGATGGCCGAAGCAGGGTGTTTCCAAAGATCTGATCGCCCAAGAAGCCGCAGCGACTCTCTAATATTCACAATCCTCATAACATTGTGGAAGTGATCAATATCCCTTCAGTCCTGAAGGGCTGTTGCATAATACACAAGTTCTGAGGGCGCAATCTGGCTTTAGCCGCTAGACTACTTAATCCCATGTCCAGGTGAAGTGGGTGCAGGGGGGTGCTAAGGAGGAGTGAGGCTAAATTGAGTAGAAATTTATTTTTTCAGGATTGACAAGCAAATCAATATTAGAAAAACCCCATAACTCCACCCCATACAAAATGGACCCCAAAACCTTAGCCTCATATATGTGAAGTGCAGGTGTAATAGGTTGGATATATGAGGTACAGTATTCTTTGTGTAGAGCCCCGGTAAGTTGTTTAAGCTTTAGAGCGGCTTTATCGAGATGGGGTTTCCATGACATACACCCTCTGAACAAGACCGCCAAATAGGTGGAGTCCACCGTCTTGAGGGGTGCCCCCGAGAATAATTGTCTTTATAAAGCACTTATGAGGGTGAAA
Source organism: Calotriton arnoldi (assembly GCA_963921515.1). Taxonomy (NCBI): domain Eukaryota; kingdom Metazoa; phylum Chordata; class Amphibia; order Caudata; family Salamandridae; genus Calotriton; species Calotriton arnoldi. The sequence goes on from CAWUFW010014394.1 coordinate 136,339, forward strand.
CGCCATCAACTTAGTTTTTGTAGTATTTATCTCCAGACCCCGGGCCAGGCAGAACTCCTCAAAGCGATACAGGAGTTTTTGTAGCCCGCTTGGGATCTTGGAGATCAACAGAGTGTCGTCGGAAAATTGGAATTTTGGTTCAAATCACTACCGGGGCATCTTTAACCTGGGCTAGATGTGGATCAATATCATTAGTAAACCAAGAGAAGAGTGTGGGAGTCAATACACAGCCCTGGCGTACGCCTCTAAGGACTGGGATCTTATCACTCACCTCGTCCTGCTTCCCCCACTTGATACAAGCGAAATTACTCTCATGGAGACGTATCACCAAGGACAAGAGATTCTCCGGCATTTTCAAAGCAGCCAAAACCTGCCCAAGAGTAGAACATGGAACCAAATTGAACGCAGATCTGAAGTCAACAAAGGCGATGTGCGAGTCGCCCTTGCTGATAATAACAAAGTGCCAATAGATTGGTAAAAGCGGAAGGCCTGGTCGATAGTTTAAAATTTGGTCCTGATTTCTCAAATCCTGCTTGAAAGGGGCTAAGAATATCCAGCTCCAGCATCCAATCCTGGATCTTTGTGCGAAGACAGCGCAGAAGACTTTTTGGGCACAGTCAATTAGGCTTGTTGGCCTATAGCTGTTGGGTTGTGATCTGTTGCCTTTTTATGGATGGGTATTACAGTGGCGCCTTTCCATGACTCAGGGATGGGAGCCCCACCAGCGATGGCATTCGCGATGGATAAGATGTAACCCGCCCAAGGCTCAATATCAGACAGAAAAACTTTATCCAGCATGCCTTCTGGCCCTGCAGCTCTCCCCCTTGCAGTAGCTAACAAAGATTCAACCACGTCCCGGGTGTCAAAGAGGGGCAGAGGAGACGGCGAGACTGATATTTCCACCGTAGTGCCAGAAGGTCTACTTACTAGAGCGGATGAATACAGATTGCTAAAATACTCGACCCATGCGGAGGGGGCAACATTATTAGCAGGTCTCAATGCAGTCGAAGCGGCATTACGTGATATTCGCTGCCAGTATAGAGTGAAATCTCTGTCTGCACATGCATCATTTAGGGCATTGCATCTCTGATATGCATTATTTAGGGCGTTCCATCTCTGATCTTCCCAGTTCTTTTTGGCATGGACAATTGCCGTTTTGTAAGCTTTCCTGGCTACAGGGATTTGAATCATGTCTCTGGCTTTGATGGCTCTGGATTGCGAGTGCTGGGCTTTACGACAGTTAGTTTTTAACCATAAGCTGGTCTTGGGAGTTCAACGTTTTTGGCTGGTAGCCGGGACAATAAAATGCCTTGCCATGCCTTCAAAGAAAGCAGCGAAGATGGAGATCAGATCTTCAGGAGCAGGATTAGCTCCTCCCTCCATTCCTATCATATCATCACTGAGATCAGCATTGAGAGCTGCTAAGATGTCCGTTTGTTCTGCCACATACTCCACTTCAAATGGCGTTTATCAGAAGAGAGTCCAATATCGTTCGTAAGAAGAAGTGGGGCAGGGGATGGGGTAATGGTAGCTGTTGCATCCCCAGGGCCCTCCGGCAGCAGGTGGGCCCAGCCGCGTTGCGCAGCGTCGCGGCAGCAAAGAACTGGACGCGGACACAGTAGTGGGCTGAGCGCGGACTGCCGTGCACGGCTCCGTCCACTTTTATTTATACAGGCACGCTCCGCATTCCGGCGCGAGCACGAGGGCAAACCTTTCCGTAGCGTGCGCCGGAAAACAACTAGCCCGCTAACTGTCACATCCCATCCCAACTCATGCCTTGACTGCGCCCCCAAATGTCTCAGGGTTCACTCACGTGGCAGGCGAAGTCCTCCAGGCGAGTGCTTGGCCGGGGGTTGTCCCTCAGGGCATACCGAGACTGGCTCCTGCTGGAGCTGCGTTCAGCAGCTGGGGCTTGTGGCACAGGGCCCGCTGTGGGGGACTCTGGGACGACTTCTGGAGTCCCCGGTGATGCAGCGGGATCAGGGTGGCATACGTCTACTTCGCCGGGCTCGGCTGGGCTGGCCCGTGGCTCCTCTGTGTCATTGGCCCCATCAGCGTACTGAGACGGGTTCTCCACTTGCTTGAACCATGATATGTTGCGGGTCACGGTCTCCCCTTCTTTATTAACAGTCACCATGGTTCGGTTCACGTCGATCACTGTCCAGTATCCATGCTCATAGCGAGTCCGGAACTTTCCTCCTGGCCTCCGGTACCGCATGATGACGGTATCTCCGCGGTGCAGTTGGCGAGACACGGCCCTCCTGGCTTGGCTGGCTGTGTTGTTGCGTTTCTCCCTCCTCCGTAGGGCGCTACCTTCATCGAAAGGAGGGGGTGCCCACCCCGGGACAATGGGAAGGCCGTCCCGGCGAGCACCATTAAACATCAGCACCCAGGGCGCCTGGCGTGTGGAGCTCTGGGGGGTGCTCCGGTACTCTCTCAGGAACCCTTGGAGGTATTGTTCTGGGTCGGCTTGTTCAGCCACGGCGATGCGAAGGGCTTTGTTGATGGTCCTCATAAAGCGTTTGATCTCGCCGTTGGCTTGAGGCCATTGCGGGGTGATTCGCCGGTGCCTGATACCATGGCGTTGTAGGAACTCCTTGAACTCATGTTCTTGAAACGGAGGCCCGTTGTCGCTCCTGAGTTCTTCTGGACACCCAAACATTGCGAATATCTTTTCCAGCGCTGGGACGACATGCGAGAAGGCCGTTGAGTTGACAACCTCTACAACAGGGTACTTGGAGTAGCTGTCGATCAGGGCTAGGGTGAGTCGGCCATCCGGGAAGCTTCCGAAGTCCACACTCAACTTCTCCCAAGGACACCTCCCTTGCTCTTCCGTGTGGATTGGTGCGGGCCTCTCGGGCCCACTCGTCACTTGGCAGGATGGGCATCTTCGGACTATTTCGTCGATCTGTGCCCCCATCCCCGGGAACCAGACTTTTTCTCGCATGCGGGCTTTCATTTTCTCCACACCTTGGTGCCCCCGTGGGCGAGTTGGGTCGCTAGTAACTGGAGAGACGCGGGGATCACGATCCGGGACCCCCTTAGCAGGATCCCCTCTTGGGTAGCGCTCATTTAATCTCTGACTCTCCACATATGTATCAGGCTCTCTTTCTTGGGGCCGGACCACGAGTTGGCTGATTGTAGGAATTGACGCCAGTTCCCTCCCTGAACGGCCGTTCGGACCTTGGCGAGAACTAGGTCCGCCTCCGCGGCGACCGCCACCTCCTTAAGGGTCAGTGCTCGGGGGCACGTGAGTGCTGAGATCATGTTCAGATGTGCTTCCGTGGCGTCGGTACCCGGTTCCTCCTTCGTGTCTTCTCCTGTGAGCGGATGTCTTGAGAGAAAATCAGTGGGATTTTTGGCGCCCGGCCGATAGGCTACGTCCATGTCATACTGTTGGAGTCGAATGGCCCACCATTCTATGGTGGTGGTGGGTGGGGTGCCGAGCCTTTAGACAGCGGTACTAGGGGTTCATGGTCCGTGATGATCGTGAACGGGTGTCCGCACACGTACAGATGGAAATGCCTGCATGCCCAGCGGATGGCCAGGGCTTCCCTCTCAATCTGAACGTATCTCTTTTCGGTTGGGGAGAGCGCCTTGCTGGCATAGACTAGAGCGGCCCATCGTCCAGGCTCTTGCTCTTGGGTGAGGACGGCCAGAGGCCTACTGGGCTGGCATCCATGAGGATCTCTGTCCGCTTGGCGGGGTTGAAGTACACCAGCGTGGTGTGGTCAAAGAGCGCTTGCCGTGAAGGCTTGGAAGTCGGCTTCTTCGCTCTGGCCCCATTGCCACATGGCATCCGTCCGGGTGAGATTCCGAAGTGGCTCTGCGATGGTAGCCAAGTCCGGGATGAACCGGCAGCAGTATGTGGCCATCCCAAGAAAACTGCGTACTTCAGCTACAGTTAGGGGTGCTGCTGCGTTCTTGATAGCTTGGGACTTCCTGGGGTCGACCTGGATCCCTTCCTGTGTGAAAGTGTAGCCGAAGAATTCTATGCGTTTCTGGAACAGTAAACATTTCTCCCTGTGTAGGGTGACCCATGGTCCCGAAGCCTTTTCAACATGGCCCTCACGTGCTGATAGTGTTCTTCTGCCGTTTGGGAGAGGATGAGGATATCATCACTTACGTTCAGTACGCCTGGGAGCCCGACCAGGATCTCCTTGACTGCATTCTGGAAGATTTCAGCTGCTGATGATATGCCGAAATTGAGGCGCTTGTACCTCCTCAGTCCCAGATGCGTGCTGAACGTGGTTATGTACCGGCTCTCCTTTGCCAGCACTACTTGGTGGTATCCAGGGTTCAGATCCAACTTCGAGAACCACCTGGACCCGTTTAGGTCGGCCACGATGTCATCCATGGTCGGCGTTATGTGGCATTCCCGCCGAATGGCCTTGTTGGGGAGGCGCATGTCAATGCAAAGTCTTATTTTCCCTGGTTGGCGGGGTTTTTCCGCTATCACCATGGGAGACACCCAGGATGTAGGTCCAGATACCTTTTCGATGACTCCCTGATCCTCTAGCTTCTGCAGCTCTTCTTCCACTAATGGTCGAAGGTGGAAAGGAATCCTTCTGTGCCTCAGTGCTGTTGGTGCGACTGTCGGGTCTATATGTAGTTTGATTGGGGCTTTCTTGATCTGGCCTAGCCCTTTGAACAGATCCTCAAACTGACTGAGCAATTCTTTGGTCTGGTCCGCTTGTACACTCCTGGTGAATGTTACCAGTCCTAGGTCTTCTGCCGCATGGCTGCTCAGTAGAGTGTCAGCCTCCTGGTTGATGACGTGGACGTCAATTGTGATCTCGGTGCCTTCCGACCGCACTGGTACGGTCATCTTGCCTCGGAGGGGCAGAGGTGTATCACTCCCGTAGGCGAAGATCTTGGTCTTTGACGGCTGGAGCTCAGGTTTTGGCTTTAATTTGTTATATTGTTGTATCCCTATGACGGTGACTGACGCCCCTGTGTCGATCACAGCGTTGACTTCTGATCCGGCTATGTGTATTGTGCATCGGGGCTGAGGATGTCGTCGCCTCTTCAGAGCTTGAGTGAAAGAGACTAGGTATGTCTCCCTTTCCTCGTCCGACGATGAGTCGGCTGCGTGGTATACGGGTTGTTCTTTCCTTTTCCCCACGGACGAGGATGACAGCGAGATGTTCGACAGTTGGTGGACCATCCTTCGTACCTGCTTGGGTCCTTTCCCCTCTCTCCGCTGTGCCTTTTTCCTGCACACTGAGGCGAAGTGGTTCGCGATACCACAGTTGGTGCACGTCTTTCCTTGCGCCAGGCATGATTGCGAGGGGTGTTCTTCATACCCGCAATACCCACACTGGCCTTTTGGGTGTGGCGGTGGGCGGTTTCTCGAGCGATAGGTCTTGTCTCGCAGCCTGACCGCATCAGCGCGTTCAGTTTTGACGGTGGCGCTCTTGTCTGTGTTGCGCATCAGGGCAAGGTCCATTTCCTCTGCCCGCGTGGCCGACAAGTCGTGGGATCGTGCTAGCACTAGTATGTCGTTCATCGGTATATTCGGCTGCCGTAGAATGAGGCCTCGCAGGACTTTGCTGCGAATTCCAAGTATTAGCTGAGCTCTGATTTCCTCTGCGGCTCTGTCTCCCACGAGGTGAGTGCTGGCCAGCTCCCTCAGTCTTGCATGAAATGAGTCAACCGATTCTCCTTCCCTCTGTTTGGCCTGCCTCAGTTTAAAATGCTCAAAGTCCAAATTCAGTTGAGAGTCGAAATGAGCGTTTAGGGCAGTCACAGCTGCCGCATAGTCCTCAGGGGGCCCGGTGTTGGGGAGATGTTTGAATAGCAAATATATCTCCTCTCCTGCATAGTGGAGGAGCAGGGAGCGCTTGATGGCGCCGTCCGTCTCTCGGGTGGCAACGAAGTAGTTCTCTAGGCGGCCTAGCCAGACCTGCCATCTTGGGGTCCGCCGACTCACTGAAAGGAGGCAGGACTCCCGTGGGGGGGGTGCTGAATTGCGGCCCTCACCGGGGCTGGAGTCCCTCCATCCTGATCACCCATGGGACTGACGGGGGTTTGTGGTCTCAGCGCGTGGAAACGCGGTGCGTAAGCACATGTTCAGGCCTTACCGAGCAGATGTGCGCTAGGGTTGTGCCACCGCGCCTTGTGCGCGACTCACCCGTAGTGATGAGGGTGTTGTAAACTGGGGCCTGTCTCTGCTGGATGCTATGTGGCGAAAATCTGCCTCTTCTCGATGGTCTTGTGCCCCAGGAGACCTCCTGCCGTGTTGCAAAACCCAGCGCCGCCTTGGTGATGGATCCTGTGGCCTCCTGCTGTGCCGCCAGGTCTGCCGACCGTGCAGCGTGCGTGGGCACGGGGGTGTGCAGCAGTCCCATGTATCAGGTGTATTGAGGGGCGGGGGTTTCTCCGTCCCTCGTCGCCAGTGTTGCATCCCCAGGGCCCTCCGGCAGCAGGTGGGCCCGGCCGCGTTGTGCAGCGTCGCAGCAGCAAAGAACTGGACGTGGACACAGTAGTGGGTTGAGCGCGGACTGCCGTGCACGGCTCCGCCTACTTTTATTTATACAGGCGCGTTCCGCCTTCCGGCGCGAGGGCAAACCTTTTCGGAGCGTGCACCAGAAATCAACTAGCACGCTAACTGTCACAGTAGCAAACAGAGCCTGCATAAGCATAGAAAGAGATTTGTGATCACTCTATGTCCTTTGCGGGGCTCTCATATCAACCAGGAATGGAGAAAGCCTGAGATCGACTAGGAAATAGTCAATTCTGCTACAGTGAAATGGTTTGCTGAACAGTCCTGCCAAGTTTCACGCATCAAGCGTGACTCTAACGCATTTCAATGTGGTGTTCCGCATCACCGCACTGAAATGCATTGTCACGCATTTTAATGCCACTGACTGCACTCTGCTGACAGCGCTGGCTGAAACTGGCTACGTAACGCCAGGGTGCTAGAGCGTGCGCCGGCGCCTCTGGCACCTGTGTGCACCGGCTGCTGCTCAGCTCCCCGCAAACTTGCCAGCAGGAGACACTTAATTAAAGATCCGATCGTGCTCTGGGTGAGAGTCTGACAGTGCTACAATGTTACAATCTGCCAGGCAGCAGGAGGCTGCTGCCTCTGCCTGCATAATTGAAACAAAATTCCCGCCAGCGGCGCGCTGTCACAGTGAGTCACTGACTCACACCTGCCCAATTACCGAGCGGGCCTGCCCTCTCAGTCGTTGCGTTACTGGCTGTGGCGCCAGTGCCGTGTGGGGGAATCATGACCTCACGTCCTTTACAGGAAGGAAGTGAGGTCGGTCAGAAGCGGCGGCCGGGGACTCGACGCGGACTGGAGTTGTGAGACTCTGCGCTGTGCTGAGTGCGCGGTATCACCCAGCCTGCGTTGGACCACCACGGCGGGACGGGGCACTGCAGCATCGACCTGACAGACTCACTGTCTGTCTCATCATCATGGCCGCGCGGCATCAGAGGCATCGGGCGCTGCGTGCGGGGAGACTGCTGCATGTAGTGCTGTGCGGCCGCCGACGACCGGCCCGTGCGGCTGGGCTCACCGCCGCGGCAGCGGACCCGGCGCTCAGAGAGACAGTAGTGCCTGCCTGTGCCACAGTCACTGGACTGTCTGAGACTAGTACAGAAGTTCACAACAGTAAGTACTACTACTACTTTCTTTGGTCACTGAGGCAGCCTGCCACTTTGACTGTAGTGTGTCAGTTGTTACCTAACATTGTTGTCTTGTCACACAGCACGCACTCACATTGATCTTCAGTGACTTACGGTGCGGTGGTGGTGCGTGTAGTTTTTGCCAGGGCTCTCAGTGCTCTCTCTCATTCTGTGGGGGCGGGGGTGGGGGGGCCGGGGTCCGTCGTCACGACTCGCGCGTCATCCTTAGAGGCCCCTGAGTCCTCTCATCATCCTCCAGATTTTTCAGGCAGAAGCTGGCCAGGGGGCGGGCGAGGCCCTGCTACTAGCTGGCAATAAACTTGTGTACTTTACTAGTCAGTGTTGTTATTCTGCCGGCCCGCCCGGCAACACACTGACTGGCACCGCTGTGTTGACTAACTTGAGGCAGGCTCCTCTGCTCACACAGGAGGGAGCACTAGGGTTAGTGCCCTTCCATTTCTGGTGCTCTGCAGCAGTTTTAAGAACTTCTTGGCATTTCTTGTTGCTCAAATGGCTGTAATTTCTGATATTTAGAAGGTTCCCTCGTCTTCATTGCATGATTTTTGCTTGCGAGAAAGTGTCACACATAGTCGTTGAAATGTCACTCATAATTTCACTGAAATTATGAAAATGTCACACATGACAATCTGAAACCTTGGCAGCTATGGTTGAAGGTATGTTCCGCCTCACGATCAGACTTTGTGCAGCCATTGGCAGCCCTAAGTCCGAACTCAACTGTTAGTGCCTTCAATTGGAGGACCACTTGTGACCACTTATGGTTTGGGGGGATGTCTAAATGTGGTAGTGCCCAAAGCTCGTCTTCATTTTGTGTTGAATAAACATCTTCATCATCTAGGGGCTCAAATGTGGTATTAAAGTCACCCACTAGTAACATTTATTGATTATCATAAAGTTGGTCAAGATGTCTTCCTAAAGCTTGAAGAGTGCCCGAAGTAGCCCCTCCTCTTGTCCCTCTCACATAGATATTACACACAATTATCCCAGGGTGGGTCTTGCTTCTAAATTCAATAGCAAGGATATCTGGAAAGCTTGTGTGCAATTGGCGAATTTGGGAATTTATAGAGGCCCTGACCCATATCACTAGGGCACCAGATGACAGGTACCTGTCAGATGGGGATGACAGGTATAAAAAAAAAGTTAAGATACCTGGGTCTATGTATTGGTTCTAGAGATCACGTCTCTTGGAACAGGCATACATCGTACTCATCCACAAGGGTGTTCAAGTCAGGTAGCATTAGCGTAGGTCTGAGCACCGCCACATTCAAAGAAAGGAGGGACAACTTGGTTCATACAGAATCTGAGGCAGTGTAATTACAAAGTTGTGAGTCAGCAGGACTCAACACTATGTTGGTTTTTGTTCAAGTCATATAATTTGTATTTAAATTAGATTCGAATCGGACATGGGGCGGCAAGAGTGAGATGAGGGGCTGCCCTTCCAGAGTCCTCTAGCGTACCCGTCTGATCAGAGGATGGAATCCCTGTTGGCAGGAGATTTAAATATGAGCTATCAGCCCGCATGAGTCAATCAATCTCACTGAGGGATGACGAGCGGATAGTCATTGGCTGGTGGAGAGGACTCTCCGCATAGTGCACTGGCCTGGGATAAATAACTGAATATTAGAATGACTTGGAGGGCATGACCTAGCATCAAAGGTTAAAAAATTGTCAGCCAAATCCTTATCACGTAGGGTTAGTTCTATGCTATCAAAATTCGAATCAGGAATGCCTGATCTTTTGGCATTGATAATGTCATCCCGTATAACTGAGCGGCGCTCCCTGACATGCTGGATCCAATGATCGCTTTGTTTTTGGGTGACTCTTTGCCTTCTACAGTAGCAAGGGGGCTTAACTTAGGGATATTGATCATCAGAATGGAACCGGGGAGGGCATGCTCTTGCAAGCTGGAAAGTGTAGTGGTTTTGAGAATCCTACTATGACCATCCTTTGGGCCTTGGCACTGACATGTTTAGTAGAATCATCATATTGTTGGAATGGAGACTGCTGTGGGTGATTATATTCTGCCTCCTCCCAAAACCAGCTCTATACACATTGGGCCTGGATGAAGGGGTCACATGTCTTTCAGATGGGTGAGCGAGTGGCCCGAGTTTGGTCAAAGCCGCCTGTGTAGAAGATGGCAAAACCACAGGCCTAGAGGAAGAGGAGGAGGTGTGGAGGGGAAGGGAAGGTGTTATTGAAGGGGGCAACTAGAAGCTGTTAGCTGTCTTACAATACTAGTTATAGAAGAGACGAGTAGTTTTAGTTTGCCCACCTCATCCTTCAGTTGTTAAACAAGGGAGGCGAGGGCAAGCTCATTCGAGATGGTAGGGCTGGGGACCAGCAATTCGCCGGTAGGGTGCAGAGGGTTGGAGCTTGCAGATTCGAGGTCAAATGTCTCCTCAGAATTAAAGTCGTACAGAGGAGCAAATCGATTTGTGCAAGTAAGAGTGGAAGCCCCTCCCGGAGAACCTGAAGGTGGGAAAGCATGGGGGACAGGAGGGGAAGGCGGGCAAGGTGCAATTTGGGCAATGGTTGGAGATTGTAGTGCTGCCTCTGCTACCTTGATCTGGTGAACGTCCCAGGAATTATCTGCTGGTTCCGGGCAGCAGTCGTGGCAGGAGGTGTGGGGGAAGTGGAGTGGTGTGCAGTTGGGTCTGAATCTAAAATTTGTTCACATTCCGACAATAAATGATCTATTCTATTTAGAACACCAGCAGTTTTGTGATTTTTCCTAAGTATTTTATGTTTTCACTGCCCCCGACCCACCCTCCACGACCTTCCTTTTCCCCATAGTCAAAAACAAATGGGCCTTAAATCAGAGTGCGACTTGACTTTTTCAAAGATCAATGTTGGGGTCGTGTGTGGAAAATCAGGTACCCACCATTAGTCCTGGCAACTGGATGGCGTGATGGACGATGTTACACACAGAGGGGAAACAAAGTAACAAGCAACAGTAACTTTAGAAGTGAGTCAAGCATTAGAGGGGGGGCCCAGCCCAGCCTCCTCTGAGCTCCGACGGGCCCACCCTTGGCCCGGCCTGCGCTGTGGAAAGCAGGGAGTGCTTTTCAATGCGTTGCTGGCCCGCCCCTTTGAGCAGCACTCTGCAGGTGCGCCTCCTGGTGCGTTTGGGTGGGGAAATCAGTGTGGGTAGAAGAGCTAACGTAGAGCTTGGACAACACAGCATGGCACTGCATGATACAATGATATGCACAGACCACATGTGCATCATATGTGCTGTCCACAATAAAACAATAAAACATTGATTGTTTGGATGTTTCAAGTCCTTTCCCTATATATTTCTTCTTTCCTCCAGGTTGATTTATGGATACATACTGGGGTAATCATGACATAGATTTATGTACGGCGGACCAGCCAAGGAACGATTTTAGTATCTCCTTCTTTCTTTACTCTTCACTCTCTAGTAGCAACGACAGATCACTTCTACCCTACTCACAGATAGAAACTAAGGGTGGGCAGAGTAACACTAAGGTAAAAACTCTGCTCTGTTCCGCTCCACCCTAATTATTAACACAGAAACCTCACACACCTTTGGTAAAGCAACAAGCAACTCTACCTTTACATGCTAAACAGCATACAGTTATCTCACAAATGTGAAATTGCAAATATAGGAAACAGTGAGAGAGGTGATGATTTTGGGGTCCCCCCTAACCTAGGGAGAGGACCAAGCAGATGTCTTGAACACAGAGCACATCATGCTGAACGATAAGGTGGTGGTCCCATCCTCCTAGGACCACCCCAAGCAAAGTTATGGGCAAAAATACAATCCCAACCAAAGGCACCGCAAAGCATTATGGGACAAGATTCTAGAATGCAGTGAATATTATAGTATCGGCTCTCCTGCTGAGCCGGGGACAGCCGCTGCGGCTCGAGGAATGGTTTCCTCTATGTCTGGTGGGTCTGATGGAGGTTCCCATCCCACCGGGCACCTCAACAGTGATCCTTGGTGGAGGGCAGCTTGGGGCCTGCTCTGGTGTCGGGCTGCCCTCCTCCTTACATCTGGATTCCTTGCATCCTCAGGACCCCATCCCCGGCTCCGTGTGTTTCCTCTGTGCTGGTGTCTGAGGGGATCAGGAGGCGACCTCAGAGGACTGCCGTCTGCCCGCTGTTGCCTTGCCGGCTCCTGACTGAGGCAGCACGCATGGGTGCTGCTGGGGCAGGGAGCCGGCGAGGACAGCCGGGGGTGTGCTCCCTGAGCTGCCCTCCACCAAGAATCACTGTTGAGGTGGCCGGTGGGATGGGCACCTCCATCAGACCCACCAGACTTGGAGGAAACCATTCCTCAAGCCTCAGGGGCTCTCCCCGGCTCAGTGGGAGAGCCAATACTATAATATTCACTGCACTCTAGAATTTTGCCCCATAATGTTTTGCGGGGCCTTTGGTTGGCATTGTATTTTTGCCCATAACCTTGCTTGGGGTGTGTAGGACTTGGCCTTTTTGGCTAAAGTTCCCTAAACTTTTTGCTTTCCCCTTAGACCGTTTTCCTGACATAGAGTTGCCAATTTAGATGCTTTGGGTACTTTGCCACTGCTGATCAGTGTCAAAGTACAAGTGTTCCCTGTGTAAAGTGTAATGGTAATTGGTTGGCCATGATTGGTATGTTTGCCTTACTAGTAAAGTCCCTAGTGATGTGCACTGTGTGTGCCAGGGCTAGTAATGCAAAGGTGCGCGGAGAAGGGAACTCAGGCCTGCAGTGTAGGGCCTGCGCGCAGTTTGCTAAGTTAGCATGTTGTCCTGACAAGTGCAACCACTTGTCAGACCTTACTTTCCCCTTTGCGTACACAGTGGGCACCCCTGTGGTAGGTCCCGGGTAACCACTGGGCAGGGTGCAGTGTAGGTAAAAGGCAGGACATATACTGAGGTGTGTGTTATGTCCTGACAGTGAAAAACACTTCATTTCGTTTTTCACTGGTGAAAGGCCATCCTGCTCAAAGGACAGAATGGGGGAGGCTGGGTATTGTGTTTGTTAGCCTAGTTTCCCATAAGTTTAAAATGGAGAGGTGAAGTTTAGTATGTATGAACTCACAGCGTCATAACACATCTTTCTATGAAAGTGGTTTTGTCACTGTGTGTTCAGAAGCCACTCTTTTAGAAAGTGGCTGAGTTTTGTGCTTTAAGCATTTCTGTGTGTCTCTGCTGAATGTGGATTGACTGTCTGGATCTGAGAGGGGAGAGGAGCTGGGGGAGGTCTTGACCCAGCGAGGGGTTGAGATGGCACCAGGCTGACCTGCATCTGGAGAGTAGGCGAGGAAAAGCACCGGGAGGTGAAGAGGCTTGGGTTGCGGCTCTAAAACAATTGACCCATCTCCTGCTGAGTAATTAAGGATCCAGACCCCCAGTATCAAAGGGAGAAAGGTGACACTGGGAGGGAGACACCCAGAACTGATTTAGGCAGGGGTCAGGGACCCCTGAGCACAACGAACTTCAAAGACATTTAGGGGTATAACTATGAGAGCTGAGACCCCTGAACATTGGAATAGAAATGGATTGAGACTGAAAAGGCTTGGACCCATTTCGTGGTCAAGAGGAACCTCTGGTAAGGAAGGAACAACTGAAGAGACTGCTGGGAAGGACCGACCCTTGCTTCGTGATCTGGGGCTGGTCTGCAGTTTGCTGTTTTTACCAAGGAAGAGGCTGTTGGGACTGTGCTGTGTGCGCTTGGTCCCCCTGCTTGAAGAAGACTGTGCTTTGTGCTGTGACTTGTTACCCCAAGGGCCCGAGGTGAGCTGGCTCCCTGTTTGGAAACACAGGAACATAAAAGTTTCCGAGGAAGTTTCAAGCAACGTGGTGGGCTCGTGTTGTGGCAGCTTGAGACCCTCGGAAGGTGTGCCCTGTGATCTTGGACACACGGAGGAGAAGTGAGACTCGGACGCGCTGGGTGCGTGTCGTAGTGCACAGGAGGCGTTGGTGAAGAGCGCCTGGTCAACGTGTGCATCGAATGTGAAGTGAGTCTCGGACGCGCTGGGTGCGTGTCGTGGTGCACAGGAGGCGCCTGGTCAACGTGTGCATCGAAGGTGAAGTGAGACTCGGACGCGCAGGGTGCGTGTCGTGGTGCACCGCAGGTGTTAGTGAAGAGCGCCTGCTCAACGTGTGCGTCGAAGGTGGAGTGAGTCTCGGACACGCTGGGTGCGTGTCGTGGTGCACAGGAGGCGTTGGTGAAGAGCGCCTGGTCAGCGGGTGCATCGGAGGTGAAGTGAGACTCGGACGCGCAGGGTGCGTGTCGTGGTGCACAGGAGGCGTTGGTGAGGAGCGCCTGGTCAACATGTGCATCGGAAGTGGAGTGAGTCTCGGACACGCAGGGTGCGTGTCGGGGTGCACCGGAGGTGCTGGTGAAGAGCGCCTGGTCATCGAGTGCACCGGAGGAGAAGTGAGGCTCGGACACGGTGAGCGTGTTGGGGTGCAGCCGAAGGCGTTGGTGAAGAGCGCCTGGATATCGGGGCACCGGAGTTGGAGTAAGTCTCAGTGAAGCAGTGTGCGTGCTTTGGTGCAACCTGGGACTGTGGAGGTGATCGGCTGATCATTGTGTGCACCGGAAGAAAGTGAGTCTCTGCAACGCGGTGTGCGTGTCTTGGTGCCAACTGAGACCGCAGGAAGGAGTGCCTGGTGAACGTGCACTCGTAGTCGACGTGGAGTCCCATCAGCGTTGGGTGTGTGGCTTCGTGCCAGAGGAGACCCAGAGGGTGCTGCGGTAAACGTGCACCCGGAGTAACGTAATTTCAGGGGCGTGGGGTACGTGTGCCCTCTGGCCGCCTGAGACCTTCCTAACGGACCGGCAGCCCCGGAGGAGCTGAGCTGCCAGGCCGAGCTGCTGAGGCCCATATAGAAAGTTCTACACGGAAGGCCCAGTTCGCTGAAGGAGGAGAGGAGAGTGGGGTCACGCCCCCAGGTAACGTGGATCACTGCCTGGGTGGGGTGTGGGCTCGGAGGGACACTATCTCGGCCTCTCAGTCCTTCTGGTGACGTGAGCCTTTGCTTCGGCTCAGACTGGGGCCCGTACTGCGTTCAGGAGTGGCAGTACTGGGGCCAGAGTGAGAAGCTGTACTTTATGTCATCGTTGATACGTGTGGGGGGCAACTGTTATCGAAGAGGCTGACTGTCGTAATACACATTGCCAATATTGCTGCTAACGAACTGCCGGACTGTCTTATGACGCCTGACATTATTTCTGCATAACGAAGTACACGATTGTAGCGCTACGCATTGCATTATTTCTCCATTGCAAACTACAGGATTGTAGCGGCCGGCATTGCATTATTTCTTCATTGCAAAGTACATGATTGTAGCTACGCATTGCATTCTTCCTTCATTGCAAAGTACATGATTGTAGCGGCGCACATTGCATTATTTCTTCATTGCAAAGTACGGGCCTGATTCACAGAACTAACAAGACAAAAACCTAAACTTACTACCATTTTGGTATTCACAGAAGGCACTTACTCATTTTGGTATTCACAGAAGGCACTTACTTACTCATTTTGAGTAACTCATTTTGAGTAACTCACTCATTTTGGTATTCACAGAAGGCACTTACTCATTGATGAGTAAGTGCCTTCTGTGAATACCAAAATGAGTAACTTACTCATTTTGAGTAACTTACTCATTTTGGTATTCACAGAAGGCACTTACTCATCAATGAGTAAGTGCCTTCTGAGAATACCAAAATGAGAAAGTTACTCAAAATGAGTAAGTTACTCAAAATGAGTAAGTAAGTGCCTTCTGTGAATACCAAAATGAGTAAGTGCCTTCTGTGAATACCAAAATGGTAGTAAATTTAGGATTTTGTCTTAAGTTAGTTCTGTGAATCGGGCCCTACGTGACTGGGGTGTGACGCATTGCATTATTCCTTCATTGCGCAGTACATGATTGTAGCGGTACGCATTGCATTATTTCTTCTTTGCAAAGTACGTGATTGGGGTGTGACGCATTGCATTATTCCTTCATTGCGCAGTACATGATTGTAGCGGTGCGCATTGCATTATTTCTCCCATTGCAAGGTACCGGGGTGTATCGTTACGCATTGTATTATTTCTCCTTTGCCCAGCACAGGATTGTATCGTTACGCAGCGCACTATTGTTTGTCCATTGCAACATGTGTGATTCTAGCATTGCGACCAGCATAGCATTTTGAAAGCGGTGGTTGGGATTTGAACCTACCAGCCAGCCGGAACGAATATTACCCTTTATTATATGTTGGCTTATGTATCGTGTGGTCTGATCGTATATCTTTTTACATAAAGTTTATACTCGTTTTATCAAACTCGTGTGGAGTCCATTTGTGGTGTCACCAGTGGGTTGTTGTGAGTGTGGTTGCACATACTGTACACTCGTGCCTTGGAGATATGCCTGGCTGCTCGTGCCAAGCTACTAAGGGGGTGAGCAGGGCTATCTCAAACGGTGTCCTTACTTGGCCTAACGTTGAGTGAGGAGTCCCGGGTCTCGCATTTGGTGACAGTGGTGCGGGACAGGGACTCCGGCTTCCAACAGGGTGGTCCTAGGAGGATGGGACCACCACCGAATCGTTCAGCATGATATGCTCTTTGTGTTCAAGGCATCTGCTTGGTCCTCCCCCTAGGTTAGGGGGGACCCCAAAATCATCACCTCTCTCACTGCCTGAAATGTTTCAAAGTTCACTTTTGTGAATTGGCATGTAAAAGTAAAGTTGTTTTACCAAAGGGATGTGGGTGCAAGAGCTAACTCTGCTACGCGGCAGAGTTGGAGTTTTTGCCTGAACTCCGTGTTCCCAACAGAACGTGGAGTTGGTAAAACTCCGCTAGCGGAGCAGAATTCACCGCCCACCGCTAATAGAAACTCACAACCATCATGAAGGATCAGCAGGGATTAAGCTATGATAATGATATAGTAGCAGAAATCTTAAGAACACCTTCTCTACTAGGGGCTGAAGGCCTCACTCCTACAGGTAGCCAGACAGATGACTGGGTTGCAATCAATAAAATGAAGAAACAACTGGTAAAGATAGCCCTACATGGCTCAATAATGACAGAATACTTAAGGGCCAACATTGCCCTGAATGGTCTACTGGTCAACATAACACCACGCATCTTCCTCGAAAATATCACCTTTAGACGGGAATGGTCTAAAGTAGTGTGGAAATGTACCAGACATGTACCAGAGATTGGCTGGTCCTAATCACCAATACAGCCAAACGACTATCAGATGCATTACTAATAAAAATCACCATAGCGGAGAATGCACTCAAAACAGGGATAAGCATTGCAGTATTTATATCTAAACTGGCAGAAGTCAATGAAGAGATGAACGAACATGAAGAATATCTCACTCAACAAAGGATTTTGATACTGCAGAAAAAATATATAAAAATATTCGACAGAGAAAGAGTCTACCCGTATACTAAGGAAGACTACCAGGCCACAGGTAGCGACATCTCTTCGGACGAAGGGTCGGTGACATCAAGCAGGAAGAACTACTCAATTAGCAGTACTTCCAGTAATGAGAGTTGGGGGACCAGCAATAACCGACGAGGAAGGAACCAACCACCATTATTTAACTACCCTGTGACACCTTTCCATGGACATCAATAAATGACCTCATTCCCTGGCCAACCTCCAATGTGGCCTCAGATGTATTCAGTGCCACCGCATGTACCGATGTACCAACAACCCTTACCTCAGCCTCCTTTTTTCAACAGAGGATGGGGCA
Organism: Calotriton arnoldi; assembly: GCA_963921515.1. Lineage (NCBI taxonomy): Eukaryota > Metazoa > Chordata > Amphibia > Caudata > Salamandridae > Calotriton > Calotriton arnoldi. The sequence goes on from CAWUFW010014394.1 coordinate 153,685, forward strand.
GAGGAAGAGGCAGAAGAAGGGGCGGCAACAAGACGGTCTAGTGGCAACAACAAGAACCACAGATGCGGCTGAGGAGCCAAACCACGACAACAACGTACAATTAGTGGTGAATCTATTAGACAGGGTACTGACCACAGAGGAGGAGAACACTGGGGAAAAAGGTCTGGGTTTTGTACCGACCACCCACTTGGATGAATTTTGTCTCCATGGGGAGTTACATCAGTTCTTCTGGAAGATCAGCCTCCGTGCCTTCTTCAAGGACAAACCCTATACAGATTCAGAGGACTCGGGATTACGAAGACCATCCAGATTCACACCGATGGCAGCAATGGTACTTTGTGAAGTGATCACTTTTGATAAAGCTGTACTTACGGAAGTGGGGGACCTCACACATCCTCCTGGATTCAACAACCTGTCCAGCAGAGAAAGGAATTTCATCCAAAGTCTCACTGAAGATCCCAGCATCACTATAAAACCTGCTGATAAGGAAGGAGCAATAGTCTTGAGGTCAACATCTGCTATGACAAGGAATGCTTACGACAGTTATCGAATGATCAATACTATCGCCCTCTCACCACTGATCCGACCATCCACTAAAATCACCGAATTGGTGACTGAAGCAAGTATAGAGGGCTGGATTACCAAACGAGAATCCGAATTTCTCGTAACTTCCACGCCCGAACACAATGCTTCTACATACCACCAAAGATTCATAAAGAGACCACACCACCACCAGGATGCCCCATGGTCCCAGGTATCAACTCGGTACTGGAACCACTCAGCAAATTTTGCGACCAATTCCTCAGACCTCTGGTCGCAGAGACAACTACTTACCTCAAAGACACTACAGATGTTCTAAATCTGCTCAAAGATCTGGAACGCCCACAGGAGATAGATCTACTGGTGACCTTAGATGTAAAAGCATTGTACACTAATATCCCTCAAGATGCCACCATTGAGGTTATGGAAACCTGCCTACTGGCTAAACCACACTGGGAATCAAATACGCCGGTCAACTTTATTCTAGAATGTGCAACCCTAACTTTGAAAGAAAATTTCTTCCAATTTAAGGATCAAATATATCACCAGATAAAGGGCACGTCTATGGGGAGCACCTTTGCCCCTAGCCTACCGTGCCATAATATGGCTGACTTCGAGAACAAACACATCACTGCAGAGACCTACCTCTATCATGACAACATCAGAATGTGGAAACGATTCATTGATGATCTGTTGATCCTGTGGCATGGCGAGGTAGGGTCATGTGAAACATTCTGCACCTGGATCAACAGTCTCAATCCATATCTACACTTTACCAGTACCATGTCAAAGAAAGCAGTGCCATTTCTAGACCTGTTCATTTCCCGTAGTGATGGTGGATTGTCAACAACAATTTATAAAAAAAGCTACAGATCGCAACAGTCTCCTACTCTATGGGGGCCATCATCCTAAAGCACTTAGGGATAATCACCCTTTCGATCAGTTTCTTCGTCTAAGACCCAACTGCGATACCCTCCCAGAGTATGATGTCCAAGCTAAAGAACTTTGTACTAATCGGACCACCTGGGATTATCCGAAGAGAATAGTCAAACAGGCATATAAAAGGGACAGAAATAATCATCGTGATGCCCTACTGGAGACACGCAATAAGGAGACGAATAATCCTCTTACCTGTGTAACGACTTTTACACCTTCATCCAACAAGATCCTGAAGATCATAAAAAAACAGTGGTCAATTCTCAGAAGTGGTACCCTTGATATTCCAGAGCCCAAGTTCGCATTCAAATGGATCTAAGAGATCTTTTGGTCCACACATGCCCACTGAAAACGAAGAAAATGACCCAACAAACCCTCTGGGGACTACCTCCAATTAAAGGACACTACCCATGTGGAAACTGCACAGTATGCACACTGACTAAAATGAGCAAAGAGATCAACCTTGGAGAAAATCGTCCATGGGTTCAGAGAGGACATACCAATTGTAATACAAGGAATTGTAATACAAGGAATTGTATTTATCTCATTACCTGTCCATGCGATCTTCAATATGTAGGGATGACCATCAGACCTATCAAAACGAGAATCACGGAACACCGCAGCAACATCCGGTGTAAGTGCATCACGACTGAGATGTCCACACACTTTGCAAACATCAACCATGCTCCAGATGACATTAGATGGACAATACTAGAGGCAAATGATCACTTGGACCAGCGATTGCTATTCACGAAAGAATAACAGTGGGTGTTCTGTCTAAAAAGCCATATACATGGACTAAATGACGACATGCCGTGGCTTGATTGTAACATTTAAAACTACATGGGACACTTCTCTATGAACCCAGAGCCAGATACCGAGGTGGGGAGAACACCACGATGTAAGAGGGCTAGAGTCAACTCATTCCACACTGCATTTCTTGAACAATAAATCAGTGCCATCACGGATTCCTGGGGCGATCATGAGCATTTTTAATTAGTAAATAACATGGCAGCTATTGGAGTTCCCAACCATCTAGGTTCACATACCATAGCCATTTACCTTAATTGGGATAGCCTGCCAATTATACAATACCAGAAAATACTGGAGGGCTTACCTCACATGGCCAGCATAGACTACCTAGGTCCAGATACCATAGCTATTTCCTTTATTGATGGTAGTTTGACAATCAAAAAACATCAATAATGTTGGGGAGGTCACCTCACATGCCTACCATAGACTACGATAGACCACCATCCCCTATCAACTAAATACCCTGATTGATTTAAGATTCTCCCAACTACTTCATCATGGCCGCCACTATATGCCCCAAGCACCATAGTCACTTTTATTAGCTTGACCATATACTACGCCGGACTGTATGCAAACCTAGGTTCAGACCATCCCGGTCTAGACATCTCAGCAATCCAGCTTGTTGGGAATAGTCAAACCAGTATTACATGGAACACATCTCAATATACACAGAATATAAAGAGTGACATAAGATACCCATAACAATTCACTATGGCCACTATTGGATATACGCCAACCATTGTAGTCATTTAACAAAGAATGTCCTTATATAACAGAAATTTTAAAGAGCCCACTGATTAACGGAAGCTCCATAAGAACATGAGACCCCTCTGACCATTTCAAGATGGCCGCTACCAATTCACGTTATCTCCGCAGAACATCTTCTACAGAGAATGGAGCCTCTCCAAGATGGCCGCCACCATACACCCCAACCACCTTGGTCTCACATGTACCCACAATGCTCTTTGACGTAGAGAGTACATTGGGTCTCTGCTGCAGGTGAGCCTCGTTAACCGGGCTCTGTGTACTTAACCAAGCCCCCTTTGGCCATACACTTCATCTGCAGGCAGGCAGGACGAGGGGTAGGTGATGGGCTGCTGACCGCGCATGGAACTGTGAGTATGATATTGATCGCGGAGGAGAAAGTGACACGTGAGTACCAATTGGTGAAACTATGCATTGACCACTTCCGCCTTTGATATTAATTTTTTACAGAAACCGCTATAATCTTGCAGTCCCCTGCCTTGACCTAGGGCACATTATGGCCTATGAGTAGGGGTAAGATATATAAATACCTCATGGGAGTCAGTAATGACAATGCATTTTTATCTGTAATAATAACACTGTATGTTGTGAGTTCCTGTTTGTGTAGTCTCTATTTTATATTTTTTAATAACACTTGCTGTTACACAGTGATTTGACGAGTGATTAAGGCATTAGTGGCACTCACCAATAGAAGAGCTAATGTAGACCTTGGACAACACAGCATAGCACTGCATGATACGATGATATGCAGAGACCATACGTGCATCATATGTGCGGTCCACAATAAAATATTGATTGTTTGGATGTTTCAAGTCCTTTCCCTATATCTTTCATCTTTCCTCCAGGTTGATTAATGGATTCGTACTGGGGTGAGCTTGACATAGATACCTAGGATCTATTGAATCACTACCAGGGATCGAGTATAATAAGACTCTAGATACCCACCCTAATTCAGGGGTAGGGAACATATTTTTTGGTCTTGAAGAAACTCCAGGGATCCAGTACTGGACCAACATAGTGTGAAACATGTCGACCTGAATAGTGAAACCACGATAATTCATTACAACACACTCACTGAGTAGTGGCTTCGTTTTTAACCATACTGAAGGGTCTCTGAATAAAATGTGATCTCCTTTAGGTAATTTTAAGATCACACTCTCCACCTTACACATTATACCCCACACACCCGCATGCACCATCATGGCTGATACAAAAAAAGATCTCTGACAAAGATCCCTCTCGCGGGGCCTATGGGGCATTGCAGCGCCGAACCCACAAGGAGCAAAATGCCCGATGATGCAGCATGACACCGACATGGGTGTGTGAGGGCAACACTTCCAAATTTAAGAAGATCCCCCTGGAACCATATATCCCAGCCAGACCTTTTCTTTAACGTTGTCTATACCCTCTTCACATAGGGACAAGTACCCACACTGATTAGATGTGACAATGTGGTATTAACACGGTCAAAACATCTTCACATGGACAAAACATGGTGAAATTCTTAAAAGCCACATTACCATTGATTTCCGTGAGTCTCTAGTTTTAAGAAATGTTTGCATTGGTAGGTTCACCGGGTGCCAGCGAAATCCGACCACAATTTCTGCAGTCATCCACATGGAAGCTCTGCTCAAACAAAACTATCTGTGCCTTTTAGTATGTGGATCACTGCTCGAACCCTACAAAATCCACATATGTGTGGTACCCCCCAAACTTAGGAGACCTGGGGGAAAGCAGACAGGGCTGGGTTTTGACAGAGAGATGTTGTTGCATGAGTAAAACTGAAAGGAATTACCACTGCGTGTGGAAAAATGTGACAAACCTCATGCTCAACACATGCTCTTGGACCGCCAAACATGGCAAAGGAGATCTGGCACACAGCGATTGAAACCTTACGATGTGTAAAGGTGAAAAATAAGGTTGTGGTAAGATTCCATGCAGCCAAGAGGTGATACCTCTGAACAAAGACAGGTACCCTAAACTGATGGACAGTTACCCTAAACTGATGGACAGTTACCCTAAACTGATGGACAGGTACCATAAACTGATGGACAGTTACCCTAAACTGATGGACAGGTACCCTAAACTGGTGTTTTGCTTTTCAGTTGCTTTCAAAATATCCCAAATACAAGCAGTCTTGATCAACTTCTTTAAAAAAAAATTGATTTAGGGGCAAGATGGCGGCCACAAGTCGGTTGGTCGATTAGCGCTCCTGGATTTCTCTCCCCCTCGCGGGCAGCCTGAATCTATTGTAATCCCCTCACAGCCCATGTACACAAAAGCAAAAGGACATACCGGAGGTTCCTGAGGGCATGCTCTTTCTGGCGACGATCGTCCAGGCAGCAGAGCGGCGATTCCTCGGCTTGGGCTGGCGGCTCACTCGACCTCTACACTCAACGCGGAGCGGCTGCAGTTTTGGGGGCGGAGCCAATAGCTCGAGAATTCTGGCTACGATTGCTACGATGCCTCTGAAGGCAGCTCGAGGAAGAGCATGCACCCCGATGGACCCGACAGGCACGGGAAGAGCCGGTCAACTGCAGCAGAGTGGAAAGAATGGCACTGTAGAGAAAAATGGAGAGATGGGGGAAAAAGGACACGAAAAAGGACACAAACTAAATAACGAGGATTGCGGTAAGCGCAGTATACCTGCTCTGTTTCTATCTGGCAGAGGGAAAAAACAACTCAACCTGAATGGTGTGGGGGGTCAACAGGAGGCATGTGTAAGGGGGTGAGCTCCACTTCAAATGCTGTACAAGATGAGACCAGCAAAGAGTACCCCAATGATAACCAATGTAAAGATCAAACAAACAAAGCTGGAGATACTCCCTTAAACACCTTGCTTACTGGCGTGACAGGGGAATCGCTCAGCGCTGGGGCCCTCATGTGGCAAACAAAGGAACGTGTAATGCCCAACACAGCCAGGAGTGACTCCTTGGGCAAAGATATACAGAAGGATGTTATGCTGAATATGGACAAACTAAGTGAAGAGGCGGAGGGGGGATGACAACACTTTGCCAACCATGATCAAGGAGATTGACTCTGGCGACTACTTTTTTTCTCTCTCAGACCCCTCGAATTCATCGGGAGATGAAACGGAGTCAAAGCTCAGGTTCGGCTCCATTGGAGTGGGCGTAGTGAATCAAGTAGTATACACCCTGAAGATCAAGATCAGGGGACAGATACGTTGGAAACTACCCCTCGGACAGTCCAAAAGAAACTGGGCCATAGCGAAAATATCATTCAGGACGGGGGGAGTGAGGCTCTGACATGGGACTACTCATTTTCGGCCGGGACAGGGATAAATGAGGGTGCGGTGACTAAGCAGCTGACGGAAACTGCAGCAGGGAAACCTGAAGAGATATCGCTGACTATGATTTATGAGACGATCATGGCTCATAGAGAAGAAACCCGCACAGAAAGCCAACGGACCCAGGGCGCATGACGTAAGCTACAAAATTCAATTCAACACATTGCGAAATCTTGCTCCGAGTTTGCGGAAAGAATCACTGAGGCAGAAACACGAATATCTAATCTGGAAGACGAACTGGCAGCTCAAAAGGCAATAACGGAATCAATATAGGCATCCAAGGAGGACACACAATGGAAGTTGTCAGATCTCAAAAACCGCCTCCGACGTAACAATCTAAGAATATTGGGGGTCGCAGAAGGCATGGAAGGCCAGGATATAAGAAAATTTGTTATAGATCTGTTTTCAGAAGCGCTTCCTGAGCTCTCACAGTGGGACTGGAATCAAGAGATACAGAGAGCAGATAGATTCCCATTTACACAGCGAGCAAAGCCAGGGCAGAACACTAGACCCAGAGCAATCCTGAATTCGGTCAACAATTTTCTAGCCCGTCAAGCTGCATATGAGCTAGCACGCCCCAATAAAAGGAGAAAGGGGAAGGGATCAGAATTTTTTGTGCGGCCTGACTTTTGCCGTCAGACGGTAGAAAAACTGTGGCAATTAAGACAGATTATTACTACACTCCAGGTCAAAGGTGCCCAAGCGTTCTTACTCAACCCGGCCACATTGAAGGTCATCTATAAAGAACAAACTTGGTTCTTTACCTCAGAAATTAAAGCAAAGGAATACTTGCAATCCATTATTTAGGACTCAAGAAGAAACACATATCTTGTTGTGAGCTGTACCAGATTTCGTATTTAGATAGGGCGAATTGCTTGTGTGGGTTATCCATCTCTCATGCTTTTAATTATATGTATAATGGATTGCTCAGACATGCCTTCTTGTGTGTATATATGTCACTCAAGTAATACTGAAGCTAGAAGTGAATGGGGAAAGGTTGGTGGAAGGGAGATAGAAGAATAACCGTATGGGATCTCATAGAATGGAACGGGAAACTAATCGGAGATACAAAGGTCCTGTTCTGGTTTGGCTGTATTGTTTTATATTATTTCAGGCTACTACGCCCTTTGCCTATTTGCTGTATAAATAAGCTAAATACGCAAGGGGGGGCCTCTGGGAGGTGTTAGCTATCCATCACCGGGACCATGGGTCCTAAAGCCTCACTGCAGGTTGGGAGGGGGATGGGGGGGGAGTCAGGTTGCTGACTTCGGAAGGAGTAGAGGAGGTGAGGGGGTGGAGGTGGGTTCGGAGGGGGGGCTTGGGGTGCACGAGGGGTGGCAGGTAAAGAGGGAGTGAGGTAAAAAAGAAAATGCAATCCATAATAAGTGGAAGATAAAGACATGGAGGTATACGAAACCAGGAGGTAAGGTTATAAACCGGAGAGATACAACAGTGTATGATGGGGGATAAAAGGGTACAATCCAGTATGCGCATATGCTCATTCAATGTATGTGGAATAAACAATATTGCGAAATGGCAACGGGTGGCAGCAGAATTGCGGGTGATGCAACCCGACCTGGTATGTCTACAAGAAACGCATGTACCATGGAATAAGTGGAGGATTTTAAATGAGATAGGGTATACATTATTGGCCTGCACAGAACAGGCTACCATGCATCACGGGGTAGCCATTTTGGCTAAAAATGGGATATAAGGTACTGGCAGGACATTGGTGGATAATCAGGGTCGCTAGGTGGTTATTGAATGTGCAAGGGGGGCTTTTAAGTTCACTTTGTGCTCTGTGTATGGGTCCAATTTAGACGAAGCAACAGTATTGGAGGGTCTCAATTTAGAACTGGCATCATGGCCTACCCCATTGATTCTTTGTGGTGATTTTAATATTCATATAGGTTGCCAAGAGCTTCAGAAGGGGTGGAAATTCTATAAAGGTGTGAAGCCCAAAGTGTTTAGAGCACTATATCACTTGGTGGAGGATCACGGTCTGATGGATGCATGGTCTACATTACAGAGTCCAGACCCTGGCTTCATGTTTTTCTCTTATCCTCATACTAAACTGGTCCGGCTAGATTATTTTTTTTGTTGCCATCAGCAATGCTGTCGGGTGCTAGAATACAAGTCTATCCAAGAATTACAGCAGACCATGGTCCACTAGTGATAGACATTCCGATTAGTAGCAGTAATAATTTTCCTTCTCGGAGGTCTTTCTTGTGTGACCGGAAACTTTTAAAAGACTCTAACTTTATAAACCATATGAATAGTTGGATCCGGCAGTTTCTGGAAGTTAATCGCAATTCGACCTCACAGGCCTATGCCTGGGACGCCCTGAAAGTGGGATTTAGGGGAGAGGTGCTGAGTTATGGGCTTCACAGACAGAGACAACTGAGAGTCGAGATCCAAGATTTATATGGGTAACTTAGGCTAGCGGAAGAAGAGTTAATGCGAGAGATACTGAAGGGAGGGGATGTTATCTCTTTACAAACAGAGGTTGCCCGTAGCAAAGCCAAGATTAATCTATATTGGAGCAAAGAGATTGCTATTAAATACAATCTGTTCAAAGAAGAGAGGTACAAGTTTGGGGAAGCAGCCGGGCTATGCTTGGCACAAAGGCTTCGCTCCAAAGAAGCTGCACAGAGAATTAGAAAGTATGAAGGATATATAGGGTAAACTAGTGGAAACCCCGCGTGAGATACTGGAAGTATTTCATGCATTTTTTAAAACTCTATATACAGAGGACAGCCACGAGGAGGAGGGGGTTGAGACGTTCCCTAGGGACATATATTGTGAAAAATTGGGCTGGGCAGAAGCAGCTACCCTAGATAATCCTATTACCATGGAAGAACTAGAAGAGGGAATAAAGAACTTGAGCAATGGTAAAGCTGCGGGTCCAGACAAATTGCCTCTAGAGGTTTATAGAACCTTCTTCCAGGAATTAAAATCGGAGCTGTTGGTCACCCTGCAACAAGCTAAACCAGCAGAGCTCCCAGGGTCCTACCAATCTATTTCGTTAGTAAACTGTGACGGGAAGATCTACACTAAAATCCTAGCTTCCTGGTTGGCTAAAGTTATCACCCAGCTTGTATCATTGAGACAGCACAGGTCTATACCCACCAGGAGCACTGTCAATCATATCAATAGGGTGGTACCTTGTTGGATACAGCAAATGTGCAGGGCACCACCCTAGGTCTGGTCTTGTTAGATGCCGAGAAGGCGTTTGACCGCATCTCATGGAATTTTCTATGGGGTACACTACGTTCCTTGGGGTTTGGTCCTGGGTTTATTAAAGCGATCCAAGTGGTTTATAGGACCCCCAAAGCCCGAATTTGTATTAATGGCTTAGAGTCGGAACCAGTACATATATCAAGAGGTAGGAGGCAGGCTGCCCGTGCTCCCCACTGCTATTTACACTGTATATAAACCTGTTTTTAACTATGTTAGAAGGGAGCCCGAGAATTAAACCCGTAGACTGTGGACAAGAGCAGCTCCGAGTGCTAGCGCATGCAGACGACATCGCGGTCGTAACATCTGACCCAATGGTAGCAATACCCGAGATAGAACGAATGGCACACAGGTTTGGATCTGTGTCTGGGTATAAACTTAATGCATCTAAGACACAAATTCTATGCACTGATCAGACCTGTATTTGAGACCCTAGGGTGACCAATGAAGTGACATATCTGGGGATTAGGATTAGGACATGTTTAAATGAATTCGTAGAAGTTAACTGGAATATTATCCTCATAAGCGTGAAGCAGCAACTAGATAATATGGAATGCCTCCACCTTTCAATGGTGGGGAGATGTAACGTATTAAAAATGGTGATCTTACCTAAAGTTCTATATTTTTTTAGATTTGTACCACTGGAGCTGTCTAGGGGACAACTGCAGCAACTGCAATCATGTTGCACTAGATTTTTATGGTCTCAAGGGAAGCCGCGGAGAGCAGTGCGTCTCATGTCACTACCCCGAGAGAAGGGCGGCTGGGCTGTACCAGATTTTACATTTTATTATTATGCATGCATCCTACAAAACATACGGATAATGCTGACTGGGGAGGAAGTAGGTAATCCCGCAGAGCGTCCATCTATATATCAGATGTTACACAGCGTGGAGGTTAGGAACTGCCTATTTAGAATATTGGAATTTAATTATTACAAAAAAAAACGCTTCAAGGTGATAACAGCTGCTTATAAGGTATGGAAAGCAGTACGGAGAAAGCTACAGATTGAGGGGGTTTGTCATTACACACCTATAACTACACCCATTTTGTTACCAGCTGTCTTTTCTGATAGGATAGTTCATAAGTGGGAAAACAAAGGGATTTTATATGTAGGCAATTTATATAAGGACGGGTATCTGCTTTCTTTCTCAACATTAGCTGATAAATACAAACTCCCTATAACAGAATTTTTAAATTTCTACAGATGAGGGACTTCTTGAAGAAAAGACAAAGGGTAATCGAGCCGAACTAGACTATTGAAGCCATTAGACGTAAACAGCGGATTGGTGTGATATACAACTGTTTATTAGATATACAGAAAGATGATCTAGAGGCTCAAAACATAAGATGGAGGAATCGATTGAGGTGTCAAGATGTACATATAGAACAATCAATCGATATCGCAGGGAGGATTTTAATTTCCGCTAACCTAAGAACACAGCATTTTAAAAACATATTTAATCTATACCATACCCCTGAGAAAATGTTGAAATGGGGGGGACTTAATGACGGGAAATGCTTTCGGTGTAGTGCAGACTCGGGCGATATTGTACATATCTTTTATATGTGTAGGAAATTAACTCAGTTTCTGGCCCATATAGAAAAATTTCTCTCGAAAATCACTGGGGTTGAAATAAATATTACATCATCCGTGATGCTGATGGGTATAGGGGACGACATGACAAAGGGACACCCAGCCTTTGAATTCCGATATTTTATTTTTATTGCAGTTGCTGTAGCTCCTCTTTGTATAGCCTCTATGTGGTTGCAAAAGGAAACCCCTACGTTTGAAATTTGGTGAGCCAGATTTTATGTTACTTTTAATCTGGAACATGGTCTATATGCTCTCAGGGGGGCACGAAAACGGAAATTAGGGTTATCAATCTGGGGGCCTATGATTGAGCACATGAAGGATTAATATGAACTTATTTATATATCAGGGGTTTTGTACTTTGCTTATGAGGGTTTTATCCGGTTTTTATGTCTAATGAATTTGTACTAACCTTTCTGGAAGAAATATGGTGGTTTTGTGATGTATTTCTCATTTATGATATGAATTTGTATGTACTTAAGTATTGGATTGCAATTAAAAAATAAAAATATCCCAAATACACTGCACAAGTTTTATCTCCTGTTGACACACCAAACAAATACATAGAAAACTGATACATCTCTGGTACCTCTAGACTTCAGAAACCCTAGGGAATACAGATGTTGGTCAAGCCTAGAAGGGGTTTGTTCCTGCTCAAGGAGACCAGAGAGAATTGCGATCTGAAAAATGTTATATTCAGTGCGTTCTCTGTGTCAACCAATCAGTGCGAGGGAGGTTTGACACCCAACAATTGCAACTTTAGGATGTGAAAATGCTGAAAACATGTTGTAGTTGGTTTCCACACCGTCATTTTGCTTAAAAAAATTCCAAATGCATTACACCCATTTACCGCGTGTGGGCACCCTAAACCCATACAAAACCCATACATGTCTGGTACCCACATGCTTAGCAGACCCATTGTAATACAGATGTGGGTCAAGGTTTGGCAGAAATATGTTCAAGCTTGAGGGAGACTGGATTGAATGCAAAACATCTTAAATTGTTCTCATATTTAATGTACTGCCCTTTTTTATCTTCATGATGAAGAATTTGGGCATTGCAGCCTATCTATATAGGCATTATTTGTCTTTTCTTAAGTTTCTTTACAGGCCTTCCTGAAGAAAGGCGAAAATCTCCACTTAAGAAAATATATTAAAGTAGTACTCCGGGCTCCCCGCACGTGGGCGGGACTATTCAACGCTTATGATTTATCATGGAAATTTCCCTATGAGAGAAGGAATAGTTTCTTATCTGTAACTCCAGTTCTCTCGTAGGAGAATTTCCATAACTCATAATGCTCTGTAAAACAATTCTGAACATCAGAAAAATGAAATCATCCACACATTCTCCCAGCTAGCCAGGACAATGGATGTGTGGTTTGCAACAGTAGATTCTTTAGATAGCACAGAATTATAAAATATGTAGGGGCATATTCTCAAGGAGCTATCGCCAAGTTATCGCACTTTAACGCATCCAAAGTCGCGCTAAATATATCGCCCCATTCACAAGCTGGTGCTAACAGCCCAAAACACCTGTTTTCCTGCGAAAGCAGTCGCAAAAAACATCGCCACAGATGACCCCGGCAACTAACGCTAATGAGATGCAGAGTAGGCGTTCCCGAGCAAAAAGCTGCGACAACACCACAACGCAACATTCTCAACGACCAGCCTCATCGGCGATAGGAACACAAAACAGGTGATACGGCGCGTTACCAGCAGGAAATTAACACCCGCTCTGACCTGGTGCATGTCTGACATCAACCTGCACAAGAAAAGGGAGCCCAGCCCACAGCCACACCTGAAGAACAACAGATGCCGTGGAGCAACTCACCATGCACCCCGGAGCCCCGAGAGGGCAACAACACCCACCCCCCCCAGGACCGCCACCCCCCCAATGGACGCCCCCCTCCCCTTCTCGGACCACCACAGAGGCAGCGCAGACAAAGACAGCGGACCTTCAGGAAATGCACCAGCCCCACAGACCTAACACCAGACAATGCCAATGCCCACTACAGGCCCAAAAGGACAACCATCCTCCGCATCCTGAACATCATTGCCCACAGGCAACCAGCATCCCTCCGCAGACAAAGTTGCTGGCTGTGCTGCACCTGTTGGCCTCTGGTATCCTCCCAAACAACAACCGCCCGAGTCGGAGGAGTCTCACAGCCAGCCCCATCCAAGTTCCTCACACCTGTCCTGGATGCCCTCACCAGCTAGGGACCCCAGCACCCATACGTCCCCCACAATGCGCAGGAACAGCTGGAGACCAAGCAAGGACTATACGCCATAGCTGGATCCCCGCACGTGTCGGGGAAATCGACTGCACACTTGTCCCACTTGTGCCCCATGCCAACACCACACACAAGTACCGCAACAGAAAGCACATGCATCCCATCAACGTGTAGGCAATAGTGGATCACTGGGGACTCCTCACCAATGTCATAGCCAACTACCCAGGCAGTGTGCATGATTCCTTCATCTTCCGACAGTCCAACATCAACCAGCGCTTCCAGGATGGCACCCATGGGAATGCACTGCTCGTTGGCAAGTACCAAATGAACACACCACACACCTCAACCCCACAATCATGCAACTGACAACTCTGGCACTGCAGACGTCACAAAATCACATACAACATGCCAAACAACATGACCCCCCACCAGACACCACAGCACAACTTACTGTGGCAACCTTGGTCAGCCATATACATGAGCAATCGACGGCATGGCACCTCAGCCACACAATACCGGAATGTGGGGAGAGGTGGGAACCAGGCATGTGCAAAGGAGGCAAGTGACCCATGAATGAGTATGTACACAATGCCAAGTGTGGCGGAGATGTGCTGGACAGACTGCAGTATGCAGACCACAGACATAGCCATGTCTACATGCACTGCTGGTGTTTGAAGTGTAGTGGACAGTGGACGCAACCATGTCACCCCAGCCAGTGGGGAAGATCGCGGAAATGTAGCTGTGAGAAGTTGGCCTGGTATATGCTGTCCACTAATTATAGTGGGCACCTTGCACCAGTCCAAACAACCCCTTATTGGAGATAGGTTAAAGACAACCTTTATTGAAAGCTATCCTAGTGGTAGCTATGGAGAGCAGCCTTCAGGCTAAGTCTTGAAGGAATGTAAAGCAGCTTGTTTTACCAGTCTATAATTTCTTGAGTGACCAAATGAAAGAGGACCACACCAGGTATATATTCAAAATATATGTATTTATTGCTAACACACCCCTCTAGTCTCTTTATGAGGCTAGAGTTCAAGTACATAAGTTATAAGTTAGTTATCAACAGTAATAGCACAAATACACGTTTGAGCCCTAGGGGCGTACCAAACCATATACCAATAAAGTGGTATAAGAACCACGACTGAGCTAGACACAAGGCCTAGAGCCTGTAGAAGTGCTTGCACCACAAGGAACCACCCAAGGTAGTGACACAGGGGACCCACGGGGGACGCGTGCAGTGTAAGAACACAGCCGCGAATCGCCATTAACTTCTATGGGGAAAGTTCCGGTTGGAATTTTAAAGAAAAGGGACACTTAGAGGAGGACTTGGAGCTAACCCCTTTAGAACTGGGTTGTTCTAGAGTCTATACCCATGGGAGCACCGGAGTACTCGAGTTACCTCACCCAGGGAAGCCGGGTGCATAGGTGTCTTTCGGGGTCGGGTTTCGTCGTCGTTTCAATGGCGATCTGCTGCAAAGTGCTGCTGGCGGCCAAGTCGAAAGTGTTCGGGTGGATCCAAAGGTGGATCGAAGATCTGAAGAACCTGAAAGCAGAGGGGACAGAGTCTGGGTCACTAGCCAGTGACCAGGAAGGCGATGAGCGGATGCCCACGGATGTCGGGTGCTTCAGGTAGGTTGACGGTCGTCTTGACTCTTCAGCCACGAGGTCCAGGAGGCGTCGATGACGACCAGGAGCTGGATTCGAGCTGTCCCACAACGTCTGTCGATTGCTGAGGTGTCGGCGACCGGATTGGACCCAACAAGCATTGGCAACGGCAAGTCTTGTGGAAATAGAAGAAGGACGGTGGTGCAGACCAGCAAGGTCTGAGGGACTCACCCAGCAAGGGTAAGTCAGGGCAAGCCTGGAGCAACCAGGGAAGCTCAATTAGAATAAGAGTTGCCTTCGGGATGGCCCACTAGCCAATGGACTAGCGACCACAAAGGAGCCTCGAGTGGACGCACTTGGAGCTGGCTCACGGGACACTCGTGGAGTGGGGGCCAGTGATCTTCGGTGCCGTCGGTGCTGGAGGCGGGGGCTACTCGGAGCCCAAAGCACAACTTCGTGGGAGCCCAGAAAGAGGATGCACTTGCAAATGTGCTCGGTGTCCAGGGGTCACGGTTCCACATTACCCACGCCAGCTACGGGCCTCAGCTTTGCTGGGGACTCAGGGCAGCCTCGGGGAAGTCTGGAAATCCACCTCTGGTGCTGCAAAGACTTCGGCATCCGGCGGGAGCTTCAGCGACGCAGACCGGACAATTGCTTCTTTGGTGCCTGCCAAGCAGGGGGGTCACTCCTTGACCCCAAGGGAGATTCTTCAGTCCTCTAATCTTAAAGTAGAGCGTCGAAGGTCCAGGATTCTGTGTCAGAGTTTCGTCCAGGTAAATCTAAAGTCCTAAGGACTGGGGTCCCATACTTATACCAAGTTAGGGGGTTGGACATACTCTGGGGACCCACCTATGGGAGGGTCAGGGCAGAGGGGTGGTTACACCCCTTTCCCTTTGTCACCCCTTTCCCTTTGTCCAGTTTCACGCCAGAGCAAGGGCTGGAAGCCCCTGAGCCGGTTTGAACTGGGGTATGCACAGGGACACCAAATGTGCCCCCAGTACAGGACTTCAAAGCACCAGAGAGTGTGTGGTGCAGCGGCCAGGGCAGCTGACTTCGGAGCACAGGGCTCACGGTTCGATCCCCGGCTCCGGTGGCAGATCAGCTCAGCACCATGTGACTCTGGGCAATAGCTCACTTAATTTCCACGACGGCCCCCAGCGCCTTGAGACCCGTAAGGGTGAGTAGTTCGCGCTTTACAAATACCGGATTATTACTAGTGCTCCCGCCCAGCCCCAATACACACTATCCTGTCTGGGGAGGTGGTTACACCTCCCTGGGACAGGAAACCTATTGTCCAGGCCTCCCCTGCCGGAGTTTCGGTCAGCAGCAGGAGGCCAGACTCGTGTCTGTGGCAGCGGCATCCATTTTGTGATGCCAGGGCTCTGGAAAGAAGTTACCGGGTAGGCCGGTGGGTACATGTCTCTCCCTCTAGAAGGGTGGAATGCTACCCCCGCCGCCAGAACTGGCGGGGGGGGTAGTATTCCAAGATGTTTGACACCAAACTCGACATGTTTTGGTGCAGCCAGTCCAAAGTTAGCATTCTACAGCGAGGATATAATGCACTTAAGAGTATATGGTCAGGCTGCACTGCAAACAGCATCAGAGGAGGTACTCCGAATGCGGCAGAGGGGCTCTGCTCATGCAGGGGCACCCTCTCACATAAAAACCAAGCACTCTGCCTTCAGGATTGTCAAGGCCTGCCATAGGAGTGACTTATAGGTTTATAGGTGTGTGCAATGGTAGTGATATAGGTAGCCTATACAACTGTAAGGGGTGCATGCACCACCTTACTCAGGCTGCAGTAGCAGGCCTGTGGTGTCATTTTGGCTGGCCTTCCAGGGGTGGCATAATACATGCTTCAGCCCCTGGCAGGCCTCTGAGGTACCTACGCCCTGGGTACATAGTATACCATATACTAGGGACTTATAAGGGCAATCCAGATTCCAATCAGAGATGTGCCTAGGGCACATGGAAACCATTTTAGAGAGGAAGCAGCTAGGCTGGGGTTCTGATTAGCAGGGCCCCAGCCAGACTAAAGTCGAAAAACAGTGAAGCATCAGCAAAAAGTGGGGGTACCCATGTGAAGCAGATCCTACTCTCCTACAGTAGCTTGTGACGTCCCCCCCTGTAAGCGTGTGAGGAGTGGGCTGGCCCGGCGTACGCCAGGCCAGCCCAGGGGTGTGAATAAAAAGAACGTAGCTCTGGGCGTGGTTCTCTTCCGGAATGCCCAACGTGTCTGCCAGGGCGGCGCCTCCCACCCCGCCATGAGGACGACGCCATCGCCATAAGCGGTGTGGTCTGCGATCCTGTGCGCCTGCTGCACCCCGGGCAGCTGGTCCCCGGACCCGTCATGCCCGCCCTTCGCGGCCAGGCCTCACTGCTCACCTGCCGACACCGGCGTGTGTCAAAGAGGGCCCACCATGTGCCGGCGCAAGCTCTAAGCCCGAGGCCCGCGACCTTCGCAGCCTCCTCAGACCATCACGGCCTCCGCAACACAGGCCCGCTTTACTCCTTTTTCGTTGACGTACTCCACCGCTGCCTCGGGCCTACAGTACACTCAAGTAGGTCACACATTTGGAACTGAGTCTTGATTATGCTATGGCAGAGTACACACTTTATGGCAGCGTTTATATCACTGTACTCCCTTCGATGTGGTGCCACCAACTCTGTGCATAGCATCCCTCCCACACGTGTCTGTGGGCCCCTGATGACTACGCCTTCGGCCTACACTGCGGACGAGTAGGTCACACATTGGGAATTCAGTCATGAATCATTTATGGCAGACTTGACATCATTGTACTGGCCTCATCGCAGACTGCATCCCCTTTCAGCTCCGGTGCCACTAAGTCTGTTCCCCGACATCCATGGACACTTTCTGGTTGAACTTTGGTGGCGACTGAGTCTATGGACTGGGGCTTGTCTTCATCATCATGTCGGTGATACTGACTTTGTGGCAAAAATGAGGCTGTGGCATTCCACTCCTCCATTTGCCACTTCCGGCCGGCTTCTGCCCTCTGCATCATGCCCTGGAGGACACCTTCCACTGTCCCCTGCAAACCTCCGCTACATTCACCTTCGACATCGACGAGGACCCATTCACCTCGCGTGGCCCTATCTCACTGCACCGCAAGTCACCGTCCTGTGGAGATGTGCCTGTGCCAGCCGCAGTGCATCCGGGGCCACTAACTCTGTGCAGCTCAAGTCATGGCCCTTGCCTGATAGCATTTTGGATGGCCTCTGGGTCGATGGACTGGGGGTCATCAAGGCCATGTGTCTGTGGCCCTGTGCTGTCCGCTGCCTCCGGCCTCAACTGCGGCCCACCTGGACTCACACATCAAATCGAGTCCTGGCCTACCCGGACGTCGCATCACCGCAGGATGCACACGCCACCACCGCCAGGACCAACTCCAAACAACAGGTGCCAGAGACGTAAGTGTCTTACTGCCAGACTATCAGAGTTGCTCACACCAGTCGTGGGTGCCATCATCAGCTTGTTCCCTGCTTAGCTCTTCAGGTGCCACTAACTCAGTGCACCACACATCATGGACCATTCTGCTTGCATGTTGGGTGAACACTGTACTTTCTCCGGCTACCACCATGATGCTTCACAGTTATTTCTGTTATGCTGGTGTTTTCTGTTTCCGCTTTAATTGGGATCACTGTTCAAGTTGTTGCCAGCACCAACGACTCCATGAGGGCTGGCTTACACTCACCCCACACACATCCAGCACATGTGTCACTGTACATGTGCCCATGCCAATAAAGGTCTCGAGCGCACGTGCACGTGGCCAGTTCAACAAACTATCTGAGTGTGTCCGTGTGCTCATGATGTATGCATTTGTGCCCCGGGCACAACAACATTACATTGTGCCGTGTACAGAGGACGCAGCCATGTCACCGCAGGCAGCAGGTGAGAGATTGCACATGTAGCTTTGTCGACCCCCACTCAATAAGTAAGAGGAGTGAACTGGGCTGGCGTACGCCAGTCCGGCGTGGGGGTGTGGATGATCATCCCGTGGCTCTGGGTGTGGTTCAGTACTGGAAATGCGCAAAGGCATGTGTCTCTGTCGCAGTGTGGGTCTCCGTTGGGGAGTGTAGGTGGGCCCTGGTGGGACTTAGACACCCACGTATGTGATCTGGTTCGGCTTCCATGAGGTAGTACCCCACCCGCACATGTTCGGCCACCCCCTTCTGGAAGTCTGACACCTGGCCTTGGAATGCTATGTGTGCTTCGGTGGGCTGCTGGGAGCCAGCCGGGGTGGTGGTGTGTTGTCTGTGCAGGGGGTGGGGTATCCTCGATGCAGCGGTGCTGCCCTGCTCCTGGAGGTCGATTGCCTAAGATGTCCATGGACTGCTGTGGGGCGTAGGTGTCGGAAGTGTGGTGGTCCTCTTCAGCATCACTGTAGAGTTGTCTGGTCTGCTCTGCTGGAGGTGTTGTTTGTCCCTCTGCAATGTGAAGGGGAGATGCTTGTTGACATTGTGTTGGCATGTATATTGCCGCATTGTTCAAGTTTACATTCAGACAATGTACATTGTGACCGTTTGGGAGGGGCGGACTATTTGATGCGGGTCAGTGGACATTTGGACTACATGACGTAGGTGAGGTTGTACACGTACATTTGCATCTCACAGTTTCCTGCTATGTCAGATGTGATTGGCTATTTTTTACGCACAGGCGGACCCAGTTGTGTCCTCTGTTCTGCAATGTAGGTGTTGGACTGTGTACCACATTGTCATCCATGTGGGTGTGCTGTAATTGCTATGTGTGTGTGGTGCTTTGTGTGGGAGTCGCACCTGCAGCTGTGATTTTGCTGCCCCTTATCCCTTGGAGGAGGTGTGCCTTTGGCTTTTGTGCTTTTGAGGTGCTGTGATGTTGGCGACTTGGGACATTTGTGCTCTTGGACGGTTTTTGTACTTTTGTGCATTGTTTGTCTGCAGATGTGTTGTTGACGTCAGTGGTTGTTTGTGCAGGTGGATGTGTCAGAGTGTGACCTGCTCCTTTCCGTATGTGGTCCACACTCAGCCACCTCAGTCTTGTGGCGTGCACAGTGTCATGGTGATTGTACTCCAGCCATGCTGCTGGTCATGTGGTGTCACTTGCATTGTCAGTGTGGCTCTCACATACGCATCTTTGCTGTGTTTCACACGGGTGCATGTGTGTTTTGTGTAATTGGTGATGTGTGGGGTGGGACCCCTTTGGGCACATGGTGAACGGGGGCCTACTTGATGTTTGTATGTGTGCTGCAGTGTGCCACGGGGATCAGGGACATGACCCAGGGTTATTGTGGGTGTGCGGTGTGCTACACGTTGTTGTGCATGTGTGCCATTGTGTCCGTCCCCCCCGTCCCCACAGTCCCTGTTCGTTACTCACCCTGTTGCTGTTGTGTCAGATCATGTCGGGCAGTGTCCGGACTCCCGACTCCTTGCACCGTCTCCACACTGATGACTGGGGGCGCCATTTGCTCCAGCTCCTCCTGTGGCGCAGGACTCCCACCTCCATTGGCCGTTGCTGCTTTCATGTTGGCATCGGGTTTCTGCTTGGTTTGACTTTTCACATCGTGCCAGCGCATCTTGGCCTCCTCGGTACTCCGACTGCATTCACGATGGGATGCCATTTTTCCGTCTGTATTGCCAATGACACGGTGGTGGTGACGGACAGTTGTTGTTGGTGCTCTGTCACCTCCGTGACGACGATCGGGTTTTCCTGCGGACTGTACCCCGTCTTCCTCTTCCTCTTCTCCTTGGCCTTCCCCGACCCCGAGGTTCATTGCTGGTGGTCTGTGGGGCTTGTGGGGTTCGCTTTGACCTGGGCACTCGTTCCGGGTGCATCCATGTTGCTGTGCAGTTTGATTTGTTTATGATGTGTTTTTCTTGTTCAGCTTTTATGGTGCATTTTCCCGCAAGACGCGTGGAAATTGCAGGCCTATCGCTGGTTGTCGCTGGTTTTTTTTTCGTGGTTGGCCTCATCGCAACTTTATTCGCGTTGTTTTTTTTTTATTATTTCGGTGTCGCGTTATTTTTAACGCGGTTATTTGACGCGTTATTGTGGGACTATCGCATGGTGACGCCAGGTTGAGAATGCTACGTTAACACAGCGTTGTTTTCCCGTGATGGGCTGCGATGTGAAAAGTTGCGTTAAGCTAAAATTGCCCCATGTAGTTTTTATAGTTTCCATATAATCCTGAGTTTGATATATCATTAAATGAATAGTGCATCGTAAACAGTGATGCTGTCACAGATAAGTGATCTGTGCTTACATTCCTTACTTGACTTATAAACCTTGGGCCCAAATCACAAAAGTAATCTGAGACAGAATCCTAACTTTACGACTTTCGGTATTCACAAAAGGCATTTAGGAGTAGTAAAGTTAACTTTACTACTCCTAAACTGAGACAAAATCCTAGCTTTACGACTTTCGGTATTCACAAAGGTTAGGAATCCTAACTTTACCCCTCATAAATGCCTTTGGTGAATACCAAAAGTCGTAAAGCTAGGATTTTGTCTCAGTTTAGGAGTAGTAAATTTAGGAATCCTAACTTTACTACTCCTAAATGCCTTTTGTGAATAACGAAAGTCGTAAAGTTAGGATTTTGTCTCAGATTACTTTTGTGAATCCGCCGCTTGTTACATTTAAAAAGCAACAAGTGTTCAGTATTGCCGGGCTCCAGACATTCAGACAGCATTTTCTTAATTAGCATTCTGGAAATTATGGGTCTAATGCAGTAAAGCTTTTGCAGTCACAAACATGCTATTAGCTTAATCACAGGTTTTTCGACTGCAAAATGGCATTTTAATTATTTGGTAAACCCATTTTGTGATTTGAAAAAGCCTTTCTGATTTGGAAAAGTGGTTTTGTGGCTCGTTCCAAATCGTAATTAGGAGGGGGTGTGAAAGGGGCACCCCCTTCGAATTGGAAATCGAGGTGAGATGTATCATTGGTGCGCAGCTGTAGTTGTGAACCAGTGAAATATTACCGACTCCTCGAAAGAGGTAGCAAAGATTAACAAATGGAAGCTGTTTCCATTGGCCAGCTTCCTTTTCGGAATCGTGTCAGGCGGCTTCAGGGGGGGCAGGCAGTGGTCCATTTTGTAGGAAGGTGGAATCTGACTATATGGTTGCCCCCACTTTTTTCTGGTGTTTTGCTGGTTTATGACTTAGTTGGACTGGGATCCTGCTATTCAGGGCCCCAGTCTATCTGCTTCCTCTATAAAATGGTTTCCATGTACCTTAGGTACATCTTTGATTGGAATCTGGAGTGCCCTTATAAGTCCCTAGTGTATGGTATACTATGTACCCAAGGCATAGGTACCCCAGAGACCTACCAGGGGCTGCAGCATGTATTGTGCCACCCCTGGAAGGCCATCCAAAATGACACCACAGGTCTGCTACTGCAGCCTGGGTAAGGTGGTGCATGCACCCCTTGCAGTGGTATAGGTTTCCTATATCACTACCATTGCACACACATATAAACCTATAAGTCACTCCTATGGCAGGCCTTTACAATACTGAATGCAGAGTGCTTGGTTTTTATGTGAGAGGGTGCCCCTGCATGAGCAGGGCCCCTCTGCAGCGTTCGGAGTCAATCCTCTGATGCTGTTTGTGGTGCAGCCTGACCATATACTCTTAAGTATAAAAACAAGTTGAATGAGAGGCAATATATGTACACACACAGTTCGTACAATAAGGAGCATATCAATAAAAGATTATCAACAGAAAGTCGTTTCTGGTCTTTTATTTTCAGATACTTGATATGCAATTGATGAGACCAGCCAACGCGTTTCACCCAAACATGGGCTTCTTCAGGGCTGTAACGGCATACAATAAGGGTGTAATTTAGAATATTAATAAATGACCACGCGAAACACATTAATGTGTGGAAAATAGCAAAAGATAAAGAAAAAAAGAGAAAAGAAAAACGAGAGGAAAGAACGCGACCAATAAGTGACGAATTTATAAAAGAATGGTGAAACCGTGAAGGGGATAGACTAACGTGCCATCAAAAAGAAAGAGTGAAAACACCCGTGGCATCAAAAAGGTGTATTTGGATATAAGCGAGTGGTGAAAACCCAAAAGAGTCCTACGAGATGGTAAACGTAGTAATTCACAGTTAGAACTAAAAGAAAAACGAGAACCCGTGCTCAGAGAGACACTATTGCAATACAAGGGTAGCTGGCTTACCATTAAGGTAGAAATATAGGGCAATCAGCAGTAACTGGAGCAAGAACGAGAAATAAATCCGTTCTGAAAAACAGATTTAAAAAATATAATGAAAAAAGTCCCGTTGCGCACGGAAACATTTTTAACGATGTAACGGAAGCACAATTAAAACAGGAGTGTGCATGCGACATACCTACGTTGCATTGAAGAAATCTCGTGGTAGAGAACAGTATTGTTTTTAAGCAAGATACCTATGGACAAAGAAGTAGAGCAATGAGCGCAAGGACAAGTATCAACGCTAGTAGTTTTACACACCGCAAAGTAAAACCAATCTATAGGTGTTGTTAACAAAACTTAAAGTACGGGAGAACATTCAAGGATCCACTGATGGAATACTTAAAATAAAGTGATGTCACACTTAAGCAAAAACCACGTGTGAATTTAAAAAAGGAAACGGTAGTCAGAAGCAGGACTAAATTGCCTACAGTTAAAAACAGTCATGTATGGTGCGCTAGGATGCGCAAGAACATTAGAAATACATTAAATATGTAACTGGAAGTGGAGCATAGAGTTTTGTTAGAGTATGAAGCCTAATCTATAACGGAAATGACCACCGTTTAGGGTAAAATTATACGTCGCGCATAAGGCGTCCATAATGAAAAGCACAAAGTGTACAAATCTGCAATGGAGACAACGCCAAAACTAAACAACGTAATAAAAACACACTAAGGATACACAGTGCGCGTGGTGCAAAAGAGCACAAAGGTACACTGTGTGTCCATTTTAAGACTACTTAAAATACAAACGTCTCTACAAGTAATTACGTGCAATAAATCACATACGGAAGAGTGGTTGATCTTACCGTGTAAAGTAATGTTCGTGAAATGAGTCAGTGCCGTGTCCGGAACGCGTTTGTAACCAGCGTGTCTGTGATCTACCCTGCGTTTAGATGCGCCGTTAGTAGCGCCAGTCGATCTCGGTAAATTAAAGACTAGACTGCACAAGATAACTGAGTAAGTACTCATTTCCGGAATGTAACTACGCGCGGCAAAAATCAGCACGAATTACTTGCTGATTTTTGCCGCGAGTAGTTACATTCCGGAAATGAGTACTTACTCAGTTATCTTGTGCAGTCTAGTCTTTAATTTACCGGAAATAGACTGACGCTACTTAACGGCGCATCTAAGCGCAGGGTAGAGTCTACCAGACACGCTGGTTACAAGACGCGTTCCGGACACGGCACTGACTCATTTCACGAATATTACTTTTACACGGTAAGATCAACCCACTCTTCCGTATGTGATTTATTGCACGCCGTAATTACTTGTAAAGAGACGTTTGTATTTTTTAAGTAGTCTTAAAATGGACACATGGTGGTTTTTGCTTAAGTGTGACATCACTTTATTTTAAGTATTCCATCAGTGGATCCTTGAATGTTCTCCCGTACTTTAAGTTTTGTTAACAACACCTATAGATTGGTTTTACTTTGCGTGTGTAAAACTACTAGCGTTGATACTTGTCCTTTGCGCTCATTGCTCTACTTCTTTGTCCATAGGTATCTTGCTTAAAAACAATACTGTTCTCTACCACGAGATTTCTTCAATGCAACGTAGGTATGTCGCATGCACACTCCTGTTTTAATTGTGCTTCCGTTACATCGTTAAAAATGTTTCCGTGCGCAACGGGACTTTTTTCATTATATTTTTTAAATCTGTTTTTTTAGAACGGATTTATTTCTCGTTCTTGCTCCAGTTACTGCTGATTGCCCTATATTTCTACCTTAATGGTAAGCCAGCTACCCTTGTATTGCAATAGTGTCTCTCTGAGCACGGGTTCTCGTTTTTCTTTTAGTTCTAACTGTGAATTACTACGTTTACCATCTCGTAGGACTCTTTTGGGTTTTCACCACTCGCTTATATCCAAATACACCTTTTTGATGCCACGGGTGTTTTCACTCTTTCTTTTGATGGCACGTTAGTCTATCCCCTTCACGGTTTCACCATTCTTTTATAAATTCGTCACTTATTGGTCGCGTTCTTTCCTCTCGTTTTTCTTTTTTTCTTTATCTTTTGCTATTTTCCACACATTAATGTGTTTCGCGTGGTCATTTATTAATATTCTAAATTACACCCTTATTGTATGCCGTTACAGCCCTGAAGAAGCCCATGTTTGGGTGAAACGCGTTGGCTGGTCTCATCAATTGCATATCAAGTATCTGAAAATAAAAGACCAGAAACGACTTTCTGTTGATAATCTTTTATTGATGTGCTCCTTATTGTACGAACTGTGTGTGTACATATATTGCCTCTCATTCAACTTGTTTTTATATTCATTTTTGTGGTCTACAAGTGACAGATCATTTGAGGTGGGCAATATCTCTTTTTTGTTTACGTAAGTGACTAGTTCAGGAGGTGCAGTCTTTCAAGACCCAGCCGCTTTCATTTTTGTCTTTCTATATACTCTTAAGTGCATTATATCCTCGCGGTAAATGCTAACTTTGGGATGGCTGCACAGAAACATGTCGTGTTTGGTGTCAAACATCTTGGAATACTACCCCCCGCCAATTCTGGCGGCGGGGGTAGCATTCCACCCTTCTAGCGGGAGAGACATGTACACACCGAGCTACCCGGTAACTTCTTTCCAGAGCCCTGGCATCACAAAATGGATGCCGCTGCCACAGACACGGGTCTGGCCTCCTGCTGCTGACTGAAACTCCGGCAGGGGAGGCCTGGCCAATAGGTTTCCTGTCACAGGGAGGTGTAACCACCTCCCCAGACAGGATAGTGTGTATTGGGGCTGGGCGGGAGCACCCTCTGGTGCTTTGAAGTCCTGCACTGGGGGCACATTTGGTGTCCCTGTGCATATGCCAGTTCAAACCGGTTGCAGGGGCTACCTGCCCCTGCTCTGGCACGAAACTGGACAAAGGGAATGGGTGTAACCACCCCTCTTCCCTGACCCTCCCATAGGTGGATCCCCAGAGTATGTCCAACCCCCTAACTTAGTATAAGTATGGGACCCCAGTCCTTAGGACTTTAGATTACCCTGGACGAAACTCTGACACTGAATCCTGGACCTTTGACGCTCTACTTGACAGTTAGAGGACTGAAGAATCTCCCTTGGGGTCAAGGAGTGACTCCCCAGCTTGGCAGGCACCTAAGAAGCAATTGTCCGGTCTGCATCGCTGAAGCTCCCGCTGGACGCCGAAGTCTTTGCATCACCAGAGGTGGATTTCCAGACTTCCCCGAGGCTGCCCTGAGTCCCCAGCAAAGCTGAGGCCCGTAGCTGTCGTGGGTAAAGTGGAACCGTGACCCCTGGACACCGAGCACATTTGCAAGTGCATCCTCTTCCTGGGCTCCCACGAAGTTGTGCTTTGGGCTCCGAGTAGCCCCCGCCTCCAGCACCGACGGCACCGAAGATCACTTGCTTCCACTCCACGAGTGTCCTGTAAGCCAGCTCCAAGTGCGTCCACTCGAGGCTCCTTCGCGGTCGCTAGTCCGTTGGCTAGTGGTCCCTCCCGAACTCTTCTTCTGCTTGGGCTTTCCTGGTTGATCCAGAGGCGCCCTGACTTACCCTTGCTGGGTGAGTCCCCCAGACCTTGCTGGTCTGCAACATCGTCCTTTCTTTGTTTCTTTGAGATTTGCCGTTGCCAAAGCTTGTTGAGCCCAATCCGGTCGCCGACACTGCAGCAATCGACAGACGTCGTGGGACAGCTCGAATCCAGCTCCTGGTTGTCGTCGACACCTCCTGGACCTCGTGGCTGAAGAGTCAAGACGACCGTTAACCTACCTGAAGCACCCGACATCGGTGGGCATCTGCTCATCGCCTTCCTGGTCACTGGCTAGTGACCCAGACTCTGTCCCCTCTGCTTTCAGGTTCTTCAGATCTTCGATCCACCCTTGGATCCACCCGGACACTTTCGACTTGGCCGCCAGCAGCACTTTGCAGCAGATAGCCATTGAAAACGACGACGAAACCCGACCCCGAAAGACACTTAGGCACCCGGCTCCCCTGGGTGAGGTAACTCGAGTACTCCGGTGCTCCCATGGGTATTGACTCTAGAACGACCTAGTTCTAAAGGGGTTTGCTCCAAGTCCTCCTCCAAGTGCCCTTTTTCTTTAAAACTCCAACCGCGACATTCCCCATAGAAGTCAACGGCTGCTCGCGGCTGTGTTCTCACACTGCACGCGTCCCCCGTGGGTCCCCTGTGTCACTACCTTGGGTGGTTCCTTGAGGGCCAAGATCTTCTACAGGCTCTAGGCCTTGTGTCTAGCTCAGTCGTGGTTCTTATACCACTTTATTGGTATATGGTTTGGTACGCCCCTAGGGCTCAAACGTGTATTTGTGCTATTACTGTTGATAACTGACTTGTAACTTATGTATTTCAAACTCTAGCCTCATAAAGAGACTAGAGGGGTGTGTTTAAGACTAAATACATATATTTTATATATATACCTGGTGTGGTCCTCTTTCATTTGATCACTCAAGAGATTATAGACTGGTAAAACAAGCTGCTTTACATTCCTTCAAGACTTAGCCTGAAGGCTGCTCTCCATAGCTACCACTAGGATAGCTTTCAATAAAGGTTGTCTTTAACCTATCTCCAATAAGGGGTTGTTTGGACTGGTGCAAGGTGCCCACTATAATTAGTGGACAGCATATACCAGGCCAACTTCTCACATTGGTGTGCAGCGTGTGGGATTCCAGCTTGCTATTGTTTTACCAGATAATCTCAATTGAATTGATCAACTGAAAACCACTAAGGGTACCTTAGGTACATATAATTCAAGCTTAGGATACAGTAAGTTCTACTGAACTTAGAGTTGTGTGTTAAGGGATAGCACACCCTTTCTACAACTCAAGAGAGTTTAGTAGGCCACACTAGAGTAGGTAGTGCATACACCATACCACACTAGTAATGTCTTCACTGCCAGGAACCGGTGAGCTCCTGCCATCCAGATATGACAACCTCTCATTCTTTGAATTAAGAGAATTGTGCAAAGTTAGGAAGTTGAAGACAGGCAAAAGTGCCAATACCCAACGTCTCCTGGAGATGCTTCTGCTAGATGATCTTAGAAGACCCCTAAGGTCTGAAAGGGTAGGCAGAGAGGGTGGGGCAGAAGATGAGGGAGGGGCCAGGGATGAAAATGCCCAGGACCTGACCTCTGAAACTGACCAGGGGGATGACCCTTAGAGCAAAGTGCAACTCAGTCATGGAAAGACAGGCATACATGGTGACCAGTGATCTGAGGAAGCTGAGAACAACCTTCCTAGGGCCTCACTTCCCTACTCAGACACCTCACCAGCCTTGTACTTTACCAAAGCACACCACAGGTAGTAATTCCCCATGGTGGAGACCCTCTCATACTCTTAGGGTGAGGGATTGCTTAGTGGACCATAAGACAGGGGGCAACCATGCTAGTGCAGGTGCTTCCTTATATGGCCACTTAGTCAATAAAGGCTCAACTGGCCCAGGTTAGCCTTCTCTCCTTTCGTTTGGGGGGGAGGGGAGGGGTTATGTAGAAAGGAGGAATCTGACTATATGGTTGCCCCCACTTTTTTCCTGGTGTTTTTCTGGTTTATGACTTAGTTGGACTGGGATCCTGCTATTCAGGGCCCCAGTCTATCTGCTTCCTCTATAAAATGGTTTCCATGTACCTTAGGTACATCTTTGATTGGAATCTGGAGTGCCCTTATAAGTCCCTAGTATATGGTATACTATGTACCCAGGGCATAGGTACCCCAGAGACCTACCAGGGGCTGCAGCATGTATTGTGCCACCCCTGGAAGGCCATCCAAAATGACACCACAGGTCTGCTACTGCAGCCTGGGTAAGGTGGTACATGCACCCCTTGCAGTGGTATAGGCTACCTATATCACTACCATTGCACACACATATAAACCTATACGTCACTCCTATGGCAGGCCTTTACAATCCTGAAGGCAGAGTGCTTGGTTTTTATGTGAGAGGGTGCCCCTGCATGAGCAGGGCCCCTCTGCAGCGTTCGGAGTCAATCCTCTGATGCTGTTTGTGGTGCAGCCTGACCATATACTCTTAAGTGCATTATATCCTCGCGGTAAATGCTAACTTTGGGATGGCTGCACAGAAACATGTCGTGTTTGGTGTCAAACATCTTGGAATACTACCCCCCCCGCCAATTCTGGCGGCAGGGGTAGCATTCCACCCTTCTGGAGGGAGAGACATGTACACACCGGGCTACCCGGTAACTTCTTTCCAGAGCCCTGGCATCACAAAATGGATGCCGCTGCCACAGACACGGGTCTGGCCTCCTGCTGCTGACTGAAACTCCGGCAGGGGAGGCCTGGACAATAGGTTTCCTGTCACAGGGAGGTGTAACCACCTTCCCAGACAGGATAGTGTGTATTGGGGC
Organism: Calotriton arnoldi; assembly: GCA_963921515.1. Lineage (NCBI taxonomy): Eukaryota > Metazoa > Chordata > Amphibia > Caudata > Salamandridae > Calotriton > Calotriton arnoldi. The sequence continues at coordinate 183,255 of CAWUFW010014394.1, forward strand.
TGGGCGGGAGCACCCTCTGGTGCTTTGAAGTCCTGCACTGGGGGCACATTTGGTGTCCCTGTGCAAATGCCAGTTCAAACCGGTTGCAGGGGCTACCTGCCCCTGCTCTGGCGTGAAACTGGACAAAGGGAATGGGTGTAACCACCCCTCTTCCCTGACCCTCCCATAGGTGGGTCCCCAGAGTATGTCCAACCCCCTAACTTAGTATAAGTATGGGACCCCAGTCCTTAGGACTTTAGATTACCCGGGACGAAACTCTGACACTGAATCCTGGACCTTCGACGCTCTACTTGACGATTAGAGGACTGAAGAATCTCCCTTGGGGTCAAGGAGTGACTCACCTGCTTGGCAGGCACCTAAGAAGCAATTGTCCGGTCTGCATCGCTGAAGCTCCCGCCGGACGCCGAAGTCTTTGCATCACCAGAGGTAGATTTCCAAACTTCCCCGAGGCTGCCCTGAGTCCCAGCGAAGCTGAGGCCCGTAGCTGTCATGGGTAACGTGGAACCGTGACCCCTGGACACCGAGAACTTTTGCAAGTGCATCCTCTTCCTGGTCTCCCACAAAGTTGTGCTTTGGGCTCCGCGTAGCCCCCGCCTCCTGCACCGACTGCACCGAAGATCACTGGCCTCCACTCCACGAGTGTCCTGTAAGCCAGCTCCAAGTGCGTCCACTCGAGGCTCCTTCGCGGTCGCTAGTCCATTGGCTAGTGGGCCCTCCCTAAGGCAACTCTTCTTCTGCTTGCGGTTTCCTGGTTGCTCCAGAGGGGCCCTGACTTACCCTCGCTGGGTGAGTCCCCCAGACCTTGCTGGTCTGCAACATCGTCCTTTCTTTGTTTCTTCGAGACTTGCCGTTGCCAAGGCTTGTTGGGCCCAATCCGGTCGCCGACACCGCAGCAATCGACAGACGTCGTGAGACAGCTCGAATCCAGCTCATGGTTGTCGACACCTCCTGGACCTCGTGGCTGAAGAGTCAAGACGACCGTCAACCTACCTGAAGCACCCGACATCGGTGGGCATCTGCTCATCGCCTTCCTGGTCACTGGCTAGTGACCCAGACTCTGTCCCCTCTGCTTTCAGGTTCTTCAGCTCTTCGATCCACCCTTGCATCCACCCGGACACTTTCGACTTGGCCGCCAGCAGAACTTTGCAGCAGATCGCCATTGAAAACGACGACGAAACCCGACCCCGAAAGACACCTATGCACCCGGCTCCCCTGGGTGAGGTAACTCGAGTACTCCGGTGCTCCCGTGGGTATTGACTCTAGAACGACCTAGTTCTAAAGGGGTTTGCTCCAAGTCCTCCGCCAAGTGCCCTTTTTCTTTAAAACTCCAACCGCGACATTCCCCATAGAAGTCAACGGCGGCTCGTGGCTGTGTTCTCACACTGCACGCGTCCCCCGTGGGTCCCCTGTGTCACTACCTTGGGTGGTTCCTTGTGGTCCAAGCACTTCTACAGGCTCTAGGCCTTGTGTCTAGCTCAGTCGTGGTTCTTATACCACTTTATTGGTATATGGTTTGGTACGCCCCTAGGGCTCAAACGTGTATTTGTGCTATTACTGTTGATATTTGACTTGTAACTTGTGTACTTCGAACTCTAGCCTCATAAAGAGACTAGAGGGGTGTGTTTAAGACTAAATACATATATTCTATATATATACCTGGTGTGGTCCTCTTTCATTTGGTCACTCAAGAGATTATAGACTGGTAAAACAAGCTGCTTTACATTCCTTCAAGACTTAGCCTGAAGGCTGCTCTCCATAGCTACCACTAGGATAGCTTTCAATAAAGGTTGTCTTTAACCTATCTCCAATAAGGGGTTGTTTGGACTGGTGCAAGGTGCCCACTTTAATTAGTGGACAGCATATACCAGGCCAACTTCTCACACATTTGTTCTTTTATTAAAGCAGCCCAGGTTCCTTTAAGCAACAAGGCTACTTAAAAAAAGTATCCCCTTTGGGAATGCAAACATTTGCTGCTCCTTGCAGGCCGCCATGTCTGTGTTTAAAGCTAATTAGAGGAAGTATCTAATAATAATAATAATGCCATAAATGAGGCCCTTGATAATATTCATCAGGCAGGTCGCTCTGTGACCCTCCTGGCTATTTTGCCACACGGCCAAATAGAAGGCCTAGAGGAAATTTAAACTATGCCTGTATAATCCGTGTAATTTTGGTGTATTTTCGCAGTACGCTTGTCATGCAAAATTCCTGAAATTACGTCGTTTGACCACTTTGCATCATTACGTGTAATTCTAGGTAAAAATCTACTGCGACTGTGCCATTTATGGTACAAAATTTACCGCAGAGGAACAATAGAATGCAACTGTTGTCTTTTGATGCGAGGACACATTTTACGCTAAAATAAAGCATAAAATCACATATTTTCATATTGCAGAATTATGCATAATTTTGCCCTAATTTCATGTAATTACGCAAAAGCAAATTACACAAATTTTGCACACCCCTACTGAATAGTACATGGATTACATTGCAGAATTGCAGGGAAGTTGTAAATAGGCATGTACAATGTGCACGTTCTAGTAAGGACCCCTCTGATACTGCATCAAAGCAAACGTTTGCCCATTTGAGAACTGCAATACATTATTGAGCAAATTAGTTTTGAAAAATATTAAGCATTTCCTAATTTTCATTATATCTTCGGGATGCAAGGAGATATCGATGAAGGGTTTGCACCAATACATAGCATGTATGTCCCAAAAAATACCATGTAGGTTGTCTGAGTGCACATAGAGGCCAAAGAGTTGCATAGTTTTAAATAACCTAATGATTATTTTTTTTTTTTTAAAGCTCAAGCAGCGAGTTCCACAAACAGCCAGCACTGAAAGGGTTAAATATCAATGAATGATTACTGAGAAGCGTTTAGCGGTATATTGATGAGTGCATGGTGCATATCCAGTTAAAGTAACTAGTATTTTATATAGATAACCTATAAGGAGCTAAGGAGCCGGAGTGGTGCACCGCTGCACAGAGAAACACATTTATGTCGACCCAATATAGAAATCGTAAAACAGATGGGTAAGCAGCGGGGTTCTGTACGACATTATATAGACATTGAGAGCAACAGCAAACTATAATGTTATGTTGGAAATGACCACCAAAAGCCTCTGCTCCTACTTCCAACAATTACGCAGGACAGAGGAGTAATGGTGGAACCATATATAGTTGGAACAAAAAAAATACAAAAACCTGGTCTACTACACCCACTCCCCACCACCCTCAACATATACCCTTCCCCTCTTCAAATTAAAAAATAATTACCTGGAATCCTGCAATCACCCTTACTACCCTCTGAAAATCCTCCCTGCCAATCTCTAAACATAAAAAAACAAGCATTGGCATAGCCAATAGGTCTCGCCTTTGGGGCCTTATAAGTGTTTAGCCAGAGCTATTGACTTTGCCAATGTCTTCAAGCTGTGCTGTAGAGAAGTGTGGCTGCTGTGCAGCATGCTGAAAAGTTATAATAAAAAGTGTCAGAAACATTTTTGTTACTTTATATATGACCAAGAAGGCATTATGTAAAACTGAACGACCATATTAAAAAAGTATTTACAATAAAAAATTTCCTCAGTTTTCTTTTGTTCTTGCAATGCTGGCAACTTTTTTCTGCCTATTGCAATGGTTGTTTGTTAAAGCTTTTTTTTGAGGGGGCATAAACAATTGGAGGGTGAAGGTTGGGAACTACTACCTGTATTATAACACTAGCAGCGGCCAGACGCTAGGGAGAATCAACAGATGCCAGATTCCGAGAGCAGGCTGAGGTGGTGCTGAGTGATGCTGAGGTGGTAGTGGTGGTGGTGGTGGTGACTGTTGCGGAGACGAGGCTGAGGTGATGCTGAATGATACTCAGGTCTTGCTGAGTGATACTGCTGTGGTGCTGAGTGATGCTGTGGTGGTGCTGAGTGATATTGTCTTGGCGCTGAGTGATGCTGTGGTGGTGCTGAGTGATATTGTCTTGGCGCTGAGTGATGCTGTGGTGGTGCTGAGCGATGCTGTGGCAGTGCTGAGCGATGCAGTGGCGTTGCTGAGCGATGCTGTGGTGGTGCTGAGCGATGCTGTGGTGGCGCTGAGCGATGCTGTGGCGGCGCTGAGAGATGCTGTTGCGGCGCTGAGCGATACTGTGGCGGCGCTGAGCGATGCTGTGGTGGCGCTGAGTGATGCTGTGGTGGCGCTGAGCGATGCTGTTGTGGCGCCGAGTGATGCTGTGGTGGCGCCGAGTGATGCTGTGGTGGTGCCGAGTGATGCTGTGGTGGCGCCGAGTGATGCTGTGGTGGTGCCGAGTGATGCTGTGGTAGCGCCGATTGATGCTGTGGTGGCACCGAGTGATATTGTTGTTGCGCCTAGTGATGCTGTGGTGACCCTGAGTGATGCTGTGGTGGTGCTGAGTGATGCTGTGGTGGTGCTGAGTGATGCTGTGGTGGCCCTGAGTGGTGCTGTGGTGGCCCTGAGTGATGCTGTGGTGGCCCTGAGTGATGCTGTGGTGGCCCTGAGTGATGCTGTGGTGGCCTTGAGTGATGCTGTGGCAGCGCTGAGCAATACTGTGGTGGTGCTGAGCGATGCTGTGGTGGTGCTGAGCGATGCTGTGGTGGTGCTGAGCGATGCTGTGGTGGTACTGAGCGATGCTGTGGTGGTGCTGAGTGATGCTGTGGTGGTGCTGAGTCATCCTGTGGTGGTGCTGAGTCATCCTGTGGTGGTGCTGAGTGATGCAGTGTTGGCCCTGAGTGATGATGTGGTGTCGCTGAGTGAAGCTATGGTGGTGCTGAGTGATGCTGTGGTGGCGCGGAGTGATGTTGTGGTGCTGCTGAGTAATGCTGTTGTGGCGCTGAGTGATGCTGTTGTGGCGCTAAGTGATGCTGTGGTTGTGCTGAGTAATGCTGTGGTTACACTGAGTGATGCTGTGGTTGCACTGAGTGATGCTGTGATGGCGTTGAGTGATGCTGTGATGGCGTTGAGAGATGTGTTGGTGCTGAGTGATACTGTGCTGGCTCTGATTGATGCTGTGCTGGCTCTGATTGATGCTGTGGTTGCGCTGAGTGATGCTGTGGTGGTGCTGAGTGATGCTGTGTTGGCTCTGATTGATGCTGTGCTGGCTCTGATTGATGCTGTAGTTGCGCTGAGTGATACTGTGGTGTTGCCGAGTGAGAGATAGAGTGAAGATATAATGCCCAATTAGAGAGGGTGGTGAGAGAGAAAGAGAGAGAAAGGGTGTACATAGAATAAAGAGTGGAGCGGGATAGAGAGAGAGAAAGAAGGGGAGAGAGAGTGAATGAAGGAGTTTGAAAGAGAAACAGATAAAGGGGTGAGAGAATGAAAGGCTAAAAAAGATAGAGAGGGGAGAGTTAATTAAGTAGAGAGAGAATTAGAGAGGGGAGAGAGAGAGAAGGAGAGAGACAATAAGAGTGGGGGTGTGGAGTTTAAATAGAGTGAAGAAGTGACGCGGAAAAAGTAACCTTAAATATAGCTTTGTGCGAATAAATATTTTAAAAAAACAGTGAGAGACAAAAATACTGGTAATTAGGCTGTGACTCCCAATATAAAACAAATAGCGATATAAGGTGAAATCAACCCACCGAAGCAATATTTCTAACTAGACAAAAAAAAGCTTGCATTTCAATGCTAATCGCTGTTGTTTTTCATGTGACTGTAGTCCAGGGCCCTCAGTTGGTAATGTGAGCTGCTGCTGCGATTGAAACATCAGAGTCCAGAGATTTAATGAGCCATGACGAGGAAATGAGGAAGAGATAGGAAACCCAGATGGCAGCTGCGCGCGTGCACGCCATCGTGAACGCAAGCTGGTCGCCAGCCGAAAGCCAGTGTTTGCACTTCCAAAACCCGCTTACTAAAACTCTCGGCCAGACCAGCTGCGCAAGCGCTGGTGGAGGCCGAGACCTAAAAACCTTAACTGCCTTTCTTTCCATGCCTTCCATCGTGCAGGGCCCCCTGGGTGCATCATGAGGAGCTGGTATCAAACGCAAAGGGTGGGGACATGGGCGCAACAGCTGTGATTTGTGTAAACTGTTCCTGCAGATATCACCTCCCCTCCCCTGTTTGAAAAAAAATCCTCACAAATTCCAATATGACCTCAAAGGGTGCCATTTACATCCCTATCTGCTTTCACATGGTCTCTGACAACACACGAGTTGAGCATTTGGAACATGCTAAGCACACAGGGCTTGATTCACAAAGGTAAATTTACACTTAGTTACAAGTTTACTCAGTGGCGTAGCTAGGCACTCTGCCGCCCGTGGCGGTCCCTGCCTTTTGCCGCCGCCGAGCGCCTAAGAGCAGGGGGGGGGGGGGGGGTGCTGGCGATAAATTTACCTGCCGCCCCCAAATCTCGTGCCGCCCGGGGCGTACCGCCCCCTCCGCCCCCCCCTTGCTACGCCAGTGAGTTTACTACTAGTAATTTTACGACTGTGGAGACTCTGCCTTAGTGGTGGAGATTCTGCAGTAGTAAAATTACTAGTTGAAAAACTATACTTGTAGTATGTGATTACCAAAACTTACTACAAATTGTACGTTTACCTTTGTGACTCAGGCCCTTAGAGGAAAAATCATACCCGTATTTAAGAACGTATTACATTGTCAGACCCACGTCTGTATAGAAAGGCTATTACAGCAACTTTGAAAAATCCTTGCTGTTTTTTAAATGTGTGTCTGGGAACAGCCCAATCAAACCATGAAATGCATGTACTACCGTGTTTATTCAAAAGAAAAATATTTGAAATATATATAAAACATTATGAAGTATTTGCATGATGTGCATTTTAGGTACTTTAATTATTCTGGTTCATAAATAATAAGCCACGAAGTGAAGTTGACCTACGTCGCGTGACTTCTTCAGTTAGTCTAGCCTCCTAAGAAACAATTAGTTGCATTCTGGGACTTGTAGTTTTGAATTTAGTATTCCTAGTATTAGATTGTATCTCGTGATATGGAAAGCACTGTTTTCTTTCAGATTACTAATAAAATACATAGATGTTCAGAAACTGTTTTCATTGTATCGTTTTCATATACATGTGAAATATATTAAACATAATTTATATTCTATATTTTTTGTGATTTACTAAATATTTTTTGCAACATTCACATAATAATTCTATTGAGAGTTCGGCTCATGCTTGAGCTCTTAAAGCCAATCCAAACCACTGGTTCTGGCTTTGCTCTGCTCATGAATTATGTTGCTAGCCTGCTTCTAATTCACTTTGAGTTCCTGCTCTTTTTTCCCCTTAAACACACCTTGGCATTTAGAGGTATGGTCCTATCCTCTGCAAGAATCAAACATCTGCACACACCAACAGCATCAGTGATTCATACCTTGGGTGCAAAGCAGAGCAGGAAATGAGGGGGATCCAGACGGATCCTGGATCAGACAGATTCTATGGCGTGTGATTATGCACCCAGCCGAGCCCAGTGAGATCTGCTGAATTTCTCCCAAATATAATTTATCAACGCTAGAACGCATTCAGCAATGTTGTCTGCTTCCCGATGCTGCAGGGGCGAGGGAGGGTTTCTTATTTTCATTTTCAGCTGGGCCCAACAGAAAGGCCTCACTTAAAGCGCCATCAGCCCCCCCTATTGTAGGTGTGTCATCCTGGCCGGGAGCTTTCTGGAGCCTAAAACCTAGATGACAATGCAATGGAGGGAAAGGCACCACCGGTACGTTACTTTTTCCCATATTAAAAGTGACGCACTGGTGGCGCAAGGAACTTGTAAATAAGCCGCTTAGCTTTTTATCACTTCGTAGGTGCTTAAAAGAAAGTATGATTTGGAGGCAGGTTTTTAAAGAGCTATGCATACAGTGTGAGATTGTCAGATGTATCTGTCTTTAATTGTGAATAAACTAGTAACCATTTAATAACCATTTAAATAGCACTTACTATTTATTATTTAGGTTCTTTTATAGCACTACTCAATTCAATTCAATTCAATTCATCTTTATTCGGATAAGAAAATATCCATAAAAGAACAAAGTAAAAATACCAGTAAAATTTTAAAAACAAACAAACAATACATACATGAATAAAAATTTAAGACAGCCATCACGAGGCTAAAGAACAGTAAATACACAAAACATATACATACGCAATGCTCAGGGGATTTGTCTTACACTTATAATTTGTTAGGGGCAATAGTATAATAATTCCTTGAATCAACTGATACAGGCAACCAATATCCACTGATTTGATAAATAACATCAGACTAAAATAGTAACACATATTAAAATGAGAATAAAAAATTCATTAAATATAGCAGCATAATGATTTAAAATGCGGACAATTTATCACATTAGACCAGCATTAAAATCAGACAAATTCATTAAATCTAGCAGCATAATATTATAAAGTGCGGGCAGTTTATCAAAAATTATGTAACAATGAAATACACACAATACAATTATGCAATTATGCAACCTACATATAAATGAGAGGTTAAAAATGGGCAATCAAGGCCAATTATACCAAACTCATAGAAGCGCGTGAGCGGACAGCCAAACGCAAGAAAGTGCTGACGCGGAAAATTACATTTTCGTCTTTGAGCTCAACAATTTCTCTATATGCCACCTTATAGTTGCGGATAGCAGCTGCCTTAAAAAACGGGATCAGCAATTGTTTACTATATAACTGATAAAAGTTACAGAAAAACAAAAAATGTAACATAGATTGATTGCCACGATTACCACAGGGACAAGGGGTTTGCTCAAGGTTACTGGTGTGCCCAAGGGGAAAACATAATAAATATTTTAAAGTACCAGCCCTAAGGCGAAAGAGCAAACTTCTTTCCCAACGGTTGGTCGCCATTAAAAGATAACGGACTGGCAATATTATCGGTGGGCCCTCAGCGTCCGACATCGTTATGTAACGGGCAACTGAGCTTTTCGAAGCTTCATGCCTAAGTCTCATACTGGCATAATACCCATACAGGGTCTCCTGTAAAGTCTTTTTATTAATGCCTGATATATCACTTGGATTTGAGAAAATGTGTGGCAGATTTACGGCGGGCAAGCTGTCCTTAACAGCTGCCAGCCAAGGTATGCTACTGCCCTTGTCACATTTAAGACAATCAGCTATGATTTCTCTAGTGAAGGTGGTTGCCGGATTTTGCCATACTTTTATCCAAAAAATAGTTGGACGGGCCCTGATATAATCTTCAATATAGGACAGTTTTTGCTCCCGGTGACAAACAAAGGAAGAGGAGCTAATCGGAACCCCCAGAACTCTCCGACAAAATCTATTTTCCTCTATTTGAATATTGTTACAATTCGCATAGCCCCACACTTCAGCTCCATAAGTTGCGGTTGGTCTACATTGAGTTCTATATATCTTCAGTAGGGATAGCACTACCTCAGTTCTTCTGGGTTGAGGGAGGCATAAGATTGAGTTGGAGGCCTTTAAGAGTTTGTTCCGACTATGTGTCAAATGGGCAGTCCAGGAAAAGAAAGTATGATTTGGAGGCAGGTTTTTAAAGAGCTATGCATACAGTGTGAGATTGTCAGATGTATCTGTCTTTAATTGTGAATAAACTAGTAACCATTTAATAACCATTTAAATAGCACTTACTATTTTTTATTTAGGTTCTTTTATAGCACTACTCATTCCAATGTAGGGTATTAAAGTGCTTCACAACACACATATCATACAAACAATGAATCATACAAGTGGGTAAATCAATGTACAGACAATGTTACATAAGACAATGAGCGATACAAGGTGTAGGAGGCACATATAATTCATACCTTTAGGCATCATATGTTAAGAATGCTTAGCTTAGGAGAGGAGTTGGTCTAACGGCTAGAGCGGTCGACCTCACAGCTGTGGAACCCGGTTCGAGTCTCGGCAGGGACGCTCAACATCCTGTGATTCTGGGCAAATCACTTAATCTCCCCGAGCCTAACAAAAATGATTGTGTCCTCATGTAATGCAACTGGTGCTATGTAAAGTGCTCTGATACCCGATTCGGGTCAAGTTCGCGCTATATAAAGCTCTATGAAATAAAAAAAATCACCTGCATTATTATCCCCTAAAAATTGCTGTGCACACTCAGAATTCTGAAGCAGGTGCCTTAACCTCAAAAGGAATTTTAAATTGCAGCTCGTTTCTGACAAATTAATTAAACCAGGTCAGAATGTACTGCTACATGTGACCTTGTTGCCAATCTGTCGCTTTGCAGAAGAGGATAATTTGACTCCCCTTTTCATGAATCCGCCCCTCGTGTCTCCACCCCTTTCTGCTGCCACACCTTGACCCTCAATTGATGGGATCCCGCAATGTGTTTTTCTCCTTTCCAGCACTGATGCATTGTGTAAACAATATTATGTTTCTTTTAATTGAACCTCACTCCTCTTTTGGCAGTTCCCCTTTCTTCCGGGTTCGCCCTCTGCTCTGGGCAGCATTGAGCAGATATCATGGGGGACGAGAAGAAGCCGGCAGGCGGAGGAAAGACTCCTGCACCCAGGGGTCGAGGAGCACAAACCAAGGCGACTTCGCAGACTGATGGGCATGCACGGGATACCATCAAAAGGGGTAGCAAAAAGGGGGCAGCAGGGGCTAAGAAGTCAACAAGTGAAGATGAGACAACAACCAAAAAAGCCAGTTCGAGGGCTAAAGGCAAGTCTGTTCCCGCCAGCACAGACGAGGTGGCTAAGATTGCGGTTCCGATATCTTCCGGCAGTGTAGCAAGTTCTACCACCAAACCATCAAAGTCCCCAGTGTGCTCATCACCCCGGGAGCCGAACCCCGCCTCTCCAGTTTCACCCCGACCACCACCTCACAGCAGCGAGGATGATACAACAGCCAAAAAAGCCAGTTCGAGGGGTAAAGGCAAGTCTGTTCCCGCCAGCGCCCCCTCCAGCACAGACGAGCTGGCTAAGGCTCCGGCATCCTCCGGCAGTGCAGCCAGCTCGGCCACCAAACCATCAAAGTCCCCAGTCTGCTCATCACCCCTGGAGCTGAACGCCATCTCTCCAATTTCACCCCAACAACCAACTCACAGCAGCCGGGGCAAGTCTTTGAGGGATGTGGCGAACGGCGTACGGCTCCGCGCGGACGAGATCTCCCGGGCTGTGGAAGACGTGAACCCCTTAATTAGCGACGTTATTCGCGGCATCAAAGAGCACCCCATGTTTGCAGATATCGAGAGATTGCCCACGGGCAGCTACTACGAGAAGGTGAAGGTGAGTGCACAGTGGGGAGGCTGGGATGGGGTGGCTTTCTATCTCAAGGAGCAGATGTGGTCTAACTGCGGAGCTGCCGACTTTGGGACTGGCGAACCAGGTTCGAGCCCCGGCATTACTTTTTTTTTAAAAACTTAGCCTGTGATTAAGGGCAAATCCTGTGCGTACAACAATTGAGTTTGTAAAAAATGTGTTGGCCTTACACCTGCATAAATATGATGCAACGGCACACACCTTAAATGATAAACGCAACTGAAACCAATTCTTGAGACATGCATTGTTCTGGTAGGAAAGCTCACTTGGTTACTGCAATAATTTTAGATTTGTGTGTTTCACGTGAAAGTCACTAGTTGGAATAGTGCTTGGTGCATTAGGGAATAGTGGCGTGTTTCTGTAGTACTATGAAGTCCCAGCCTTTGACAGAAAGCACTGAGAATACGTAAAAGATTAGTTTAAAAACGGTGCAATACAGTCTCCACATTTAAAACAAGCACTGAAACACAAGTGCGGCCGCGGGCGCGAAAGTGAAACAGTACTCCGGGTTAAAGAAGTGGGAGGGGTGGGGGGAGTGCGATTCCCTTGCGGGAGCGAGCGGCGCCAGGAGCGATAATTGCTACCATATGGCGCCAGCTGCTCGCTCCCGCAAGTGAATCGCCAAACGTGCACGCGTTGCCATTGAAGGCAATGGAACGCGTGCACGTTTTTGGCTGAAAAGCCGAATCGATTGCAAAAGGTCTTTTTGCCTATGCAACGCATGCGCGCTGCGTAGGCGAGACCTAAAAACACTAGGCCGCCTGACACCCACCACCCTTATCAATCGCCAACCTGACCAAAGAGAAAAAAATTACCTGCAGCCTGTAACACATCCCCACCACCGCTGATTGGTTCAGCTTTCCGTCCATCCTCTGTTCTTTTTGCACACATCCCCACCACCTTTTGTGCAACCCACGCTCTCCCAGCCGAAAGCTGCACCCGCTCTCACAGTGATGGCAGCCGGCACGCCGCTTGCAAAGGCTCTCTGAGAGCCGCTTGTCTGCGCAGCTTCATTTCCCCTCTCGGCGCAAGTCTGCAGAGATTGCACTGATAGAGGCAGGAGCAGAGGCGTAACAAAGGCCCCCGCAGCCCCCGCGGTGCGGGGGGGCCCCCAGGGTTACCCATACTGGAGGGGGCCCCCTCAGCCTGTACTGATGTGAGTGTGAGGGTCCCCTTCAGCACATCTTGCAGGGGTCCCTCTCACGTTTTGTTACGCCACTGGGCAGGAGGACTGGGGGTAGCGGCATCTGGCGTTTCCCCCAGAGGCTGGAAGGGTGGGGGACGGTTTTGCAGCGGTGCTGCAACATCAGCTTCCAGTAACAAAAGCAGCAGTGCTTTAAACTTGCACCCCTTCCCCGGGGGCCTGGTCAGACAAAATTGCCAGGCTACTTTGGGTTCCCAGTCCGCCCTTGACAGAGGAGAAGGTGGTTGGTGTAGGCACAATGCGACCTGCGTTCTCCTGTCTCCCTCGGGTCTGTGGGGACCTGGGAGCAGGCGGGTGGGACTGCCAATCCGCTGCAGCACTCCAAAAAATCTATTATTGCCCTTTCCACCCTTGAAAGGCTCGGAGTTTTACCAGAGACGGGACAAAACCCTAGAGGCCCCCCTTAGGTGTCATGAGGGGGGCCCCATGACATCACCATGCCAGTCAGCTCTTCCCTCCACTTGTCCCATTGCAACCATCACCTGCAAAATCAACAGGATACATTAACTGCCACAACCCAGCTTCCTCTCCTCTTATTCCGAGACTTTACGCCCCTCTTTGGCCATGTACAGCGCTCCGCTGCCTTTTCACTAGGTTTGTGCTACGGAAGTCCCGTATTATGATAAATACAAACAGCGGGAGTCTCATTGATAGAGTTAAAACACTAAAAGGTGTGTTTACAAATCTTTTGTTGAGGAGCTGACTGTGTTTGGCCTCAAGGAAACCTTTATGAAAAGGGGGCCTCATTTATGAATTTTTGGCGCAGGGCGGCACCAGGGCTGGACTGGCTACCGGGCGTTTTGGCATGCTGCCGAGCTGGGGGCTGATGTCACTGCGGTGGGAGCTAATTTCGTTGATGGAGACCTGCGTGTGCTTCGAAATCAACAAAGCAAAACGAATTTCGTTCAGCACACGCAGGTCCCCATCAACGAAATCAGCCCCCAGCTCGGCAGCATGCCAAAACGCCCGGTAGCCAGTCCGGCCCTGGGCGGCACAGCAAGTCCCTTTGCCGTGCTGCCCTACGTCAGTAGGAAAGGGCAGGAATGCGCTATGTTTATGATATAGAGCACATTCCTGTCCTTAACCCACTGTGCTGGCCCCGTTTTGACTGCCTTGTGCCAATGCAGACACCTTTGCATCATGGTGCAAGGGTGCCTGTGTTGTTGGCAGGATTGTTTTTGTGCAGGAATGGGCCCCTTCTTGCACAAAAGCAATCCTGAGAGGCGTTTTCCTCGTTTTATGTGTGCTGCAGAATGAGGAGGAAACGAGGAGAATCGAAAACATTTCTCCTCATTACGCCTGCTCTGGGGGGCGTAAGGTTTTGGCGCTGCCCCAGGCTTACGTGATTTTGGAAATCTGGGGCAGCGTCAAAATCCATGGGTGTTACGTGGGAACACCCACAGCAACGCCAATGGAACGCCTCCTTGACGCAGAGTAAGGCATGCAGCGCTTTGCGCTGCCTTGCCTTACTCCATATCTATGAGGTCATGTGAAGCCAAGCAGAGTGGCTTTGTGTCGCCTCATAGATATGATTGAGAGGCCTGCGCCACCGGAGCGTCATATAAAGTGACGCTCTGGCGGCGCAGGCCTCTTGTAAATAAGCCCCAGGGTTTTATGGGGCTACTTTTTAATGGATGTGAAGATGCAAACGAAAGACAATGAACAAGTAGTGGAGACTAAACTGTCATCATCACAACCTTCCCTATCTGAATATTACCAGTGTTTCTTTCCTTTCTATGCTCAATTTCCTAGGTCAGTATTTCACTTTTGGTCGAACAGTAGCCCAGGCGGTGCGGTGCTAGCCAAATCCACTGGTGAAGAAGTTTGTCCTAGCGTGCCTTGGTAGCTAAGTGGCGAGAGTTCAAATCCAAACTTCCCATTCACCAAAATGTGCCATCCTGGGAAAGACAATGTACCTACCTGTATCTAACTGTACCTACCTGTATCTAGCTGTACCTACCTGTACTTTACCTGTACCTTACCTGTACCTACTTGTACCTACATGTACCTTACATGTACCTTATATGTACCTACCTTTATCTAAGTATACCTACCTGTATCTACCTGTATCTACCTGTACTTACCTGTATCAACTTGTACCTACCTCTGCCTACCTGTATCTACCTATACCTACCTGTGCCCACATGTATCTACCTGTACCTACCTGCACCTACCTGTATCTACCCATATCTACCTGTACCTACCTGTACCTTACCTGTACCTACCTGTACCATACCTGTTCCTACCTGTACCTTACCTGTACCTAGCTGTACCTACCTGTATCTACCCGTACCTACCTGTACCTTACCTGTACCTACCTGTACCTTACCTGTACCTACCTGTACCTACCTGTACCATACCTGTACCTACCTGTACCATACCTGTTCCTACCTGTACCATACCTGTACCTAGCTGTACCTACCTGTATCTACCCGTATCGACCTGTACCTACCTGTACCTACCTGTACCTACCTGTACCATACCTGTTCCTACCTGTACCTACCTGTACCTTACCTGTACCTACCTGTACCATACCTGTACCTACCTGCACCTACCTGCACCTACATGTATCTACCCATATCTACCTGTACCTACCTGTACCTTACCTGTACCTACCTGTACCATACCTGTACCTTACCTGTACCTACCTGTACCTACCTGCACCTACCTGTATCTACCCATATCTACCTGTACCTACCTGTACCTTACCTGTACCTACCTGTACCATACCTGTTCCTACCTGTACCTTACCTGTACCTAGCTGTACCTACCTGTATCTACCCGTATCTACCGGCACCTACCTGTACCTTACCTGTACCTACCTGTACCATACCTGTTCCTACCTGTACCTACCTGTACCTTACCTGTACCTACCTGTACCATACCTGTACCTAGCTGTACCTACCTGGATCTATCCGTATCTACCTGTACCTACCTGTACCTTACCTGTACCTACCTATACCATACCTGTTCTTACCTGTACCTAGCTGTACCTACCTTGATCTACCTGTACTTACCTGGATCTACCTGTGCCTTGGTTTCCTTGTTGTTAAAACTGGGAGTGCCTAGAGGTGACCAATTCGTTTGCAGTTGAGATATTTAGGCCATAAATCTCATCCCCATGTTGCAATAAGTAACTCAGCCTGATTATTGTCAAAACAAGAGGGGGTAGAAATAGGTCTCGCTGTGAGAAAATGGAGAAAATGTGGACAAACTGATTTTTTGTAACATAGTTTTCCAAAGAAAGTAGCTAGCAGTCCACATGTTTTGCAGCCCATTCTGAAGGCATTCTCGTGGTACATCCAGTACTTGAGGACCTGCCACAGTACCTCACAGCATTATTTGTCCGCAGCAGCAAAGCACATATGTACCTTTCAGAAATCTGGGCACTCATTAGAAACCCTTAATGCACGGAAAGCAAAGAATTGTGCCACATGCGGAGCAGAGCCTCATACTGGCTGCTCCTTCCTAATCCAGTGTGAGTTGGTACTGCATCCAAGTGTTCGCGCCAGGGAATAAAATACCATTTGTAGACACATCTATATGTAAGGGGGATGACGTCAGGGCCAGACTATTTCCATTACACGTGCCTGCTGCTTGAATTTCCAGAGTGTTGCTCAAATAACCTCGGGTGTTGCTGATAAGAAAGTGTGACGTGTTCCACACTTCCTGCTGGGACTGCTGATTATTAAGGACAGAGATTCTCACCTCAGCAGTGCTGCTGCTGAAACATGCTTGGGACGCTGATGGTTTCCAGAGCTGCTGAGAGCTAGTGGCTCTCAGCATCCTTTCCTTGTGTCACAGATCTTATAGCAAGCAGCAGTTTCATTCCTCTAGGTCAGATATACTGTTGTCCTAGTGTGCACAGCATCCACTACACCACACTTTATCAGGCAACTGCCACAGTGTGCACAACACACTTGGCATGGCTCACGGCAATGATGGAGGACAACTGCAGCTAAAACTTGTATCAAAGCATCCAACTGCCATGTAATTATACACATTACAAACAAGTGACACGCCCCTTTGGATAGGGGAGGGAACTCCAGTGTGTTCATCCAGGGCCTCATTTTACCTTTGGCAAGAGGATGGCTGTCAGTCACAGATTCCAAGCTCTGTACTCTCCTGCTATACAACTTGCTGACTTCACTCTTCCTTCTCGTGGCTAGAACTGTGTAGTGGGGTTTTCAGGGGACTCAACATTTCATTGTCTATCAGACACTGAGCCCAAAGATGAAAAGTTCTCTCGCTTAGGTCATAAATAAAATGAAAGATGTTTAGATGGAGATGGGAAACAGCGTTTACAACGCTGCTGTTACCACGCAGGTAGGTAACAACGTGGTCGTTACAACAACCGCGTTGTTACCATGCGTGGCTTTACACCGCAAGTCGTTTTTACGACTTGCGCTAGATTGCGTGCAACACCAGGGAATGTGTTGGATTTTAAATCCAACACATTCCCTGCTGTTGCGCTAACTGGAGTAGGAATAGTAATTTATACTATTCCTAAGTCCAGCGCGCCATCTAGCGCAAGTTGTAGAAACGACTTGCGATGTAAAGCCACGCGTGGTAACAACGCGGTCGTTGTAACAACCGCGTTGTAACCTACCACGTGGTAATAGCACACGTAGTAACATCATACATTCGATGGAGATGCTTATGTTTCATTTTAAGTTTTAGGTTACTGCCATGCAAAATAACAGACAGCAACCTGTTTGGAAACTATAAAATGCATCACAAGCCATATCAGTGCAAAAAAACTGAAGTACTAACATTTGCTACAATCTACATTCTGCAAAGCAGGTTTACCATTCCTTCCCAAGCCCTGAAGCTAGCCCCTGCTGTGCCAGTGTCCTTCTGGGCAGTGTCCCCTGGTCGCCCCAGTGAGGCGATCTCAGCCCTGCTGGGCCACGCAGTGCATAAGGCTGACTGCGATAGCAGGGAGGAGCGTGCAGCTCATGTACGTTCGCATTCATGGAGACTGTGTGCTTCCTCCCCGCCGATCCTTTGAGGCCTCAGAGCCTTTCTGGTGACTCTCCCTTGTGTAGTGCCTTGTAATAAAAGAATGCTGGGACTCTTTTGGTTCCCACTTTACACCGTAGGCCTGTCACATAAGCGTTGGAGGGATGGGTTGAAGGCAGGCTTAGAATGTTATGTTCTTCACTGGCTTCCCATCAGGAAGCGCATCCGCTTCAAGGTCCTCTGTCTGGTTCACAAGAGAATGTACGGAAATGGGCCAAGCTACTTTGCCCAAAAACTCAGCTGTTATCAGCCTAATAGGACGCTTAGGTCAAGTACCAAATTTCTCCTTACCCCTCGTAGAATCCGCACCGTCAGGAATGGCGGTAGATCTTTCTCCTTCCTGGCACCTGCTTTTTGGAATAATGCTTCCATCACAGATCCTCTCCATCACAAAGATCACAAGCTATTCCACAGGGAATTAAAAACCTGGTTAGTTGATCACCTATAACGACCGCTCTATTTCATCTGACCTTTTCAGCCCCAGTGGAGTTTTTACGCAGCGCCATGAGACCTCCGGGTGATATGTGCGCTTAATAAATCTCTTTGACTTAACTTGACTTGACTTACATGCACTGGAATAAAGATGCTTAAAATTACTCTCTGTGTGTGACATATTATTGGCAAGCGCCTAGTCTGGTAGGACACTACAACTGGCAACGAGACATGGGATGCGAAGCCTGTACACTGAAAGCGCTCTTCCAGAGAGTTTTCCGTGGTCCAGCAAACTGCTCGTGTGTGCCGCAGTTGAAGTGCAAAATCGACGCTAGCACAGGTAGAGTCTCAGTGCAACGGCAGGCTGTATAAAACACTGAAAGATAAAGAAAGAGACATTGAAAGTCTATGTGTCGGTGGCCAGGAACTGAATGAAATGGCTGCAAATAAAAGGTACTGCATCATTACGCAGATCAATGACATATGCTATACGGAGTAAGAATGCTAAAGGCGGATGCACCCAAGTTACGAAAGAAGCACAACAATGGTTCAGTACAGATTAAACTGAAATTCATGTGCTATGAAACAGAGATAAACCAGGTATTTGTGAAAAAACATTTTAGCACAAAGCCGTCCCAATATCATAATGTTATCTGCTTTCATGGACTAGTGGAATGCAAGGTTTCTCTACTTACCAAAACCATTAACGAATCGTTGTGCCACAACATGCTGCAAAGCGGCCCCAGAAGGAGGGTCAGGAGTTGTGCATGCGGCGTTGTCCCTTAGATGAAGTGGCCCCCACCAAAGCTACCACATAGGGGCCCAGAACAACTCTCGAGACAGCCATCAAGTAATGAGCTCCAGTGGAGATCAAGGTCAAGATTCAGACTTCAAAAGTTGTCAAAGCTGATCCCAAGGCCAGCATGTGACAAGGCGCTAAAGAAGCATGCGTGAACAAGTTCCACAAGAAGCGCCTGAGAGACCACTACAGTCCCTCACTGTATATACGGCTGCTGCATTCTTGAAACCACCAACTGCATTTGATACTGCCAAGAAACACAATATCGGCAATAGATGGACAGCATGGATAGAGACTTTTGAAGATTTCATAGATGCAATAGGAACATGGCTGGTGAAGGAGTGAAAGAAGCCATGAAAAAGATACAACAAGAAGGTGAAGTTACGTACGATCAAATCAAAACAGCCTTGAAAGTCAAGTTTAATCCAGTGAGAAATGTAGATTACGAAAGACACATATTCAGTCAAGAACTCCATAGACCAGGAGAAACCATCAATGAGTTTGTGGAGAGACTGGATGTTCTGGTGAAGCACTGTAAATTCAATTAATTTAATGATGAGGAAGGTACCCATCTCAGAGTAATCGACGGTTGTCTGTCAGATTCCTTTCAACAACAAATTCTGAAGGGACCCCAAGGCTGCTCATGCTGAAGAGCGCGCTGATCGTCAAGCGACTGACATGGAGGCCGGAGGCACCCAAAGTGAGTCAGTTATGAGCATGAAAAGTAAGCCAAGCTACAAGGCAGAGGGAGATAAGGAGATGTCTCCATGTAAAAAGAGAACAGGTTAAAGGTGTGCATTGTCATTTCTACACAAAGGTAAATGTCCCGCCATTGAACAAACATGCTTGGGCAGTGGTAAAACGAAACATTTCGTGACGACTTGCCGGGCGAAGAGAAAAGTAAGTGCGTCACAGCATGAAGACAAAATGGCCAACCGAACGCTACCTCACTAATGTTCAACGCGCTCCCACAAACCAAGCAGTCACACCAACTGAGACAAATCAACACCAAATGAAGTCGATCATCGTCTAAATCATTGACAAAGTGTTCCTCAGTCTCAGTTTCCAGTGAGAGTGACAATGATAAGTGTGCAGTGTCGAGGTTTACCTCAGAAAGGCATCCACATGTGGGACTGGACAAAAGTGAGGAAAATTCTAAGTGAAGAAAAATTGACATGAAGAAGCACCAAAGACATTCAAACATTGTACGAAGATCACTCTAGAAATAAACAAGTGTTCAATACCATTCACAATTGATAGCAGTGCGTCGATAAATATCATGTCTGAGAAGTATCAAGAACTGTCTCTGTTACCACAACGTACAAAGTCAAAGACTAAAGTATACACACAGGCTTCTACGACGCCCTTAAAGAGTCAAGGATCCTTTGTAGCCAATGATGAAACATAAGAAAACAGTGGTACAAGTGCCCATTCATGTACTTCAAGGGACGGCTTCAAGTGCCTGTTTGCTCAGTTTCGTCACTGCTGCTGGTATGGGACTGATATCAGTGAACTACAACATGAACGTTCATCATGGAATTGTAAGTCAATTTCCTTCGTTATTTCATGGACTAGGAAAACTCAAAACAACGAAAGCAAAGTTACACATAAATGAGGATGTTCGTCCTGTTTCACTTGCTGTTGAAAAGGAATTTAGGGTCTTATTTATGAAAGATCTGCGTCACTTTTGCACCACGTAAAGTTCACACAGGGCTCTCATGCAGATTTATGAAGTGCACATAGCTAACCTGCATGGCTTAGAGTGGCCTCATAAATCATGAGTAAGGTGATGCAGCGCGAATGTGAGGCGTAACGAGGAGAAATATGTTAATTTTTCCCAGTTTTTTCCTCTTTCCATGTGTGCTGCAGATAGGAAGAGGAAAATTCCTCGTAGGATTGTTTTTGTGCAGGAAGATGCCCTTTCCTGCACAAAAACAATCCTGCCTGCAACAGAGGCACCTGTGCACCATAGTGCAAGGGTGCCTACATTGGTGCTAGGCTGCTTTTAGAAATGGGAGTTCTGGTTGGCTAGGGCTTGCGCCTAAGACAGGCAGAAACCACCACTCTAGTCAGGGCAAGGGAGTTACACGCCGAAGATAAACCATGCTCACTCCCTTGGTAGCTTGGTACGAGCAGTCAGGCACGAGCAGTCCTAGAGGCAATGTGTAAAGCATTTGCGCAACACACACACACAGCAGCAACACACTAGGCACACCACAAAAGAGACTCCACACAAGGTTATATAAAAATAGCCTTTGTATTATCCAAAACACATTAGAATCATAATCACACAATGTACACTGTGCTAACTGGCACTAGGCAATATTTACAGGGGATTATATACACACGACAGGGCCAATCGGGCCACTGTCAGAACCTTTTAGAAAGCACTAGTAACACATATGAAACATGACCAGTAACTACTGGTACAATAGTGACCTCAGAAAACACAACCAGTTACTACTGGTAAAATATTGTACTCAGCATTATATCACCTAAGCAACATAAACCCATGATGCATGAATCACATTAGATCCAAACCTCATTAGCAGAAACATATTACGCATTAGGCATCACATTGGGCATAGGAATAAACCACATAAGCATAAGGACCATGGGCATAAATCACATTACGCATCAATCACATTGGGTATAATCATATTAGGCAGGAACTCAGTAGTGCACCACAATAACACAACTACAAGGTGCATACATCACCTTAGAGCCTTGCGCCCTTTCACCATCACAGATAAAGTGCACACAGCACCTTAGCGTAAACCATGACCCCAGGCCAACTGGCCTTTCACTAGGGCTCAGATGCCCTATGTCCCGCAAAGTCAAGGCGTAGCTGCAAAAGCAGCAGAAGCAAAGTGCGCAATGTGCTGAGGCAGGGGAGTGTATCTCACTCCTTTTTCATGGAAGAGAAAATGCCCCCGTGATGTGGCTGCCTGCTTTCTCTCGCGGTGCAGCTGTGGCCAATTAGCCTAGGCACCACTGTGCTCTGGGGCGGCCCCTCTCTGGGACTCCTAAATATCAACTTGCCCCAAAACCAAAATGCCCCCAGCAAGGGTGTTGCTGCTTGTCACCCGGGCCGAAATGATCAGAGGCTCAGCCCCACTCACCGGGACTCCTTCGGGGACTCCGGCGGTCTCACTGCAGCAGGGGGAAGGCACCGGTAATGTGCCTCGGGAGATCCTCCTGCCCCGGGACCACTGCTGACTTCTTCAGTCTCTCTGCCAGAGCCCGCGAGGCTCCGGGCGGTCTGGGCTGCATGCGGGGCTCTCCTCTCCAACACGGGAGCCCTGCGTGCATCGCGCTGACTCTTCTTCGGCCCCGCCCACAACCAGGCAAGGCCGCCTGGCTTCCGGGTCACTTGGGGAGGCGGCGGCTCTCTCTCCTTCGTCTCGGGCCGTGGCAGTGATCTCCTTGCGGCGAAGTGCGGGGTGGGCTCCCGCCGTTCTAAGCAAGCACACAAGCGGGGTGGGCACCCGCCACAAAAGCGGCAATGCGGGGTGGGCACCCGCTTTTCAAAAATGCATGAGAGCGGGGTGGGCACCAGCTCGGATCGGCAAAATGCGGGGGAATCCCCACGTCGGGATTCCCTCTAAATAGGTTGCAGCTCCGCGCTGCGAAGCCCCAGCACTCTCCCCGTCCTGGGAGAGATATTTTAGTGCACACAGGGCGCTCAGGTCCAAAGTTCCAGAGGGCAAAGGCTGGGCCCAGGCAGGCCAGCACACCGGACCCTCCAGCAGGGAGGCAGTCCCTCTTGGCGGTTCCTCCTGGGGCCCAGCAGCAGCAAGTCGCCTGGAAGCCCAAAAGTACAACATTTTTATGGGGTCACAGCCCCAATATTTATACACCATATTTGCTTTGTCTGTCCTGGCACAGGGCTTGGGGGAACCAGCCTAGACTGGTTCTGGGGTTTTTTGTAGCACTCTGTGTACAGGGCTCCTCTTCCCTATTGTCAGGTGGTGGCACGGTCATCAGACCACCACAGAGGGGCGGAGCCAGCATTCACTCAGGCAGGCACAACCTATTCAGGGTCAGGGGACTACTCCTCCCACTACTCCAAATGCAGATGCCCTATTCAGCCTAGCGCTGACTCACCCTGCCCCTCCTGGAGCCACACACACCTCACCAGCCCCTGTCACTCCAAAGCCAGACATGCAATCCACATCAGGCAGGCAGACAAATAGCACACAGAAATGCCAACTTCTAAAAGTGGCATTTCTAAAATAGTTATAATAAATCTGCACACACCATTGCGTAGCATTTATTATCACTATTCCAAATATACCAAACTTGACCACGCTGCTCCTCTCATATCAGGAATTACCACTGAAACACTTATCAGGGAATCCCCAATGCATTCCTATGGGAGGGCAGCCTCACAGTAGTGAGAAACCAAAATGGCTGTTTGTCACTACCAGGACATGTCACACACTTAAGGTACATGTCCTACCTTTTACCTACAATGCACCCTGCCCATAGGGCTAGCTAGGGCCTACCTTAGGGGTGACTGACAGGTAGTAAAAGGGGGGTCACAGACATGGCACACACTTTAGGTGCCACGTCTCAGCAGCAGTAACACTGCGCACACAGGCCCTGCAATGGCAGAGGCCTGAGATAGGTTTGAAAGGCTACTTTGGTGGGTGGCGCAATCAGCCCTGCAAGCCCACCAGTAGCATTTAATTTACCAGCCACGGGTATATGAGATACCACTTTACAAGGGACTGACAGGTAAATTAAATAAGCCAAACAGGTGTAGACCAATCTTACCATATTTAACACAGAGAGCACACACACTTTACACTGAACAGCAGTGCTAAAGTGCCCAGAGTCCTAAAGCCACCAACACCATGTCAGAAAAAAGGCTAGGAGGAAGGCAAAAAGTTCAGGGATGACCCTGCAAAACGGGCCAAGTCCAACACAACCACCTTCCAGCCAAAACGCACGGTAGACCAATCACCACCTTGATGGGCTTCCCTGCTTTGGGCGATAGAACACGGAAGCGGGCCCGCAACTGCAGGGACACCTTCTAGTTCTACGCCACTCTGAACCCATGTGGTTTCCTCTGTCAAAGCTCCCAGGACCAACTAGGCTACCCCACTGGTATTCCCTAGCTGTCCACGGCCAGGACCAGGCCCTAGGCCATCCAGATGTCTCTGGTCCTCGCCAATCCACAGAGTGGGGGGCAGTAACCCCTGGCACATAGTAACCATTCTCCACTCTTCCTCTCATCAGTGCAGTTCCAAACTGCCACTGATCCTCCAACCTAGGGTCCGTACCCTCAGGCTGACCAGAGGTCTCGGGCGAGGCTCTCCTCCCCATACCTCTCCTTCTGGGGTTCCGCACTCTCCTCCTTGTAGAGGCACCACCAGAACCAAAAACTGTCAGGACGCTGGAACCAGCCCTCCTACACAATTCTTCCACCAGTTCAGGGCCTTGACCCTTCAACTGATCTACGAACCTGGGATCTAAACCCTCAGGTTGCACCGGGGTCAGAGGCGAGGACTCCCTCCCTCTGCACCCCTTCCAGAGTTCTGCACCCTCCCAACTGGAGTGGTACCCCCAGAAGCCAAAACGGTAGGGACACTGATTACAGTTGTCCTTCCCTCCAGGTTAGGCATAACCTGAACCTGGCCCCCCAACCCAGGGACTAAACCATGTGGTTGAACACTTGCCTGGCGCACAAGGACTTCCTGGGGAGCACACATGCCCCCCCGAGGGTAACACATAACTCATGCGTTGTGTGACAGTCTGCGAGGCGCACGTCTCCCGACCCCTGTCCATCTGACAGTGCGTGAAGACCACCCACGACATAATTTGTATCACCATGGTCACTTCTAGGAGACTCAGCCCTTCTGGCTGGCCCCTGACCCACTGGTTCTTCCACTGGGGACTCTCTCCCCCTCTCACCCCTCAATCTGGACTTCTGCACCCTCCACTTAGGAGTGGCACTGCCAGACACCAGAACTGATGGAGGTCTGCTTACAGACACTCCCAGTTCTCCTGACACTAGGAGATCCCCCTCAACGGACGGCCCATCAGGACAGACTAGGTTCCCGACCTGGTGTTCCCTTAAGGAACCATCCAGGCCGTGAGACTGAGGTTGGGCACTATCGGGACACATCCCAGTCTCACTCCTTCTCCTAGGAGACAGGATGTGAGGCCCTACAACCTCCCCACTACCACAGGACCCAGCTGGGCTAGTCTGAACCTCTCCCACCACTCTGGGTTGGAAGATACCTGAGCCACCCCTCTTAGGGTCACTCCCCAATGCCTCTCCAGACTCTCTGGCAACCACCCAGAGGTCTGCCTCCTGTGCAAGTTCCCTGGGATCAGAGAACTCACACTCCAACAGGTGTTGGCGCAACCCCGGAAAACAATTACTGAACATGTGCTCTCTGATAACCAGATTGAACAGCCCTTCAAAATCATTTGCCATGCTAACCATCACCCAATCCTCCAGTGCATCACAACATTCATCCACAAACTACCCCCAAGACTGGTGAGACAGTTTTCAACTGCCCCTGAACCTCAACCTGCACCCTTCTTCCCGGGAACCAGGCACCATACTCTGGGATCTGGGAGTGGGACTTCCTGCACATTGACTCCATATTGCTGCCACCACTGGACCCCACCCTCACTGGTGAATCCAGACAACTAAAACTGCACTCAGGGGATAATCTACCCTCCAGAGCTAGTTTCTCTCTGGCGAAGGCCCTCTCAGCCTCCGCCATCCTCTCGTGCGCTAGGACCCTCTCAGTCTCTAGCTTTTGCTCTTCAAGGCCCAACGCCTTAAGACTCAACTCCTGGGCCAACAAGGCCTTTTTCTCCTCTAAGGCTAACTTCCTATTCTCCAACTCCAATTTCTGAGCCTCCACATTCTCATAGCTCTCCTTCTGGAGCTTCTGTAAAGCTAGCTCATGCTCCCTTTCTTCCCTCCTATCTACCAACTCCTCTAGGGACAGGGAAAGGAATGGGGCACTGCCCCCGGCACTGGACCCAGCAAGGGACTCCCTATCTATGGGGTCCTCACTCTCTACTGGCGTCCCTGCCCTGTCATCTTCTTCCTCCTCTTCAGACTCTTCAGGGTTACCCTCAGACCCACTACCCTCTTGGTATGCGGACTGGGAACCCTCCCTCTCCTGGTCCTCCAATGCCCATATTTTCTGTTGCCACCAGAGTAGGGTTTCCTGGAGGTCTAGTTGGGTGTCCCACCCATCTAGCACTGCTATGTCTCTCTCCTCACAGAACCACTTTAACTCCAACATACTGTATCTGCACAGATCAGTTATAATAAAGGCAGATTCCATTTTGGCAAGGCACCAAATACACAGGTGCAACACGGGAGACCTAGGTGCAAGAGCTGAAGCAGGAAAAAACAATTCCAAAATGACACTTTTAAGGAGAAAAAAAAAACTCAGGAAAAAGAATCCCCAGACATGTGATTCTCTAAATGCAGAGTTTGTAGTGCAACCAGTTGTCGCTGTAGTATTGCGCAAACGCAAGTCCTATCCTCACCGCTGACAACCAATGTTAGAAATGGGATTTCTGGTTGGCTAGGGCTTGCGCTTAAGCCAGGCAGAAACCACCACTCTAGTCAGGGCAAGGGAGTTACACGCCGAAGATAACCCCTGCTCACCCCCTTGGTAGCTTGGCACGAGCAGTCAGGCTTATCCTAGAGG
Organism: Calotriton arnoldi; assembly: GCA_963921515.1. Taxonomy (NCBI): domain Eukaryota; kingdom Metazoa; phylum Chordata; class Amphibia; order Caudata; family Salamandridae; genus Calotriton; species Calotriton arnoldi. The sequence goes on from CAWUFW010014394.1 coordinate 209,624, forward strand.
CAATGTGTAAAGCGTTTGCGCAACACACACACACAGCAGCAACACACTAGGCACACCACAAAAGAGACTCCACACAAGGTTATATAAAAATAGCCTTTGTATTATCCAAAACACATTAGAATCATAATCACACAATGTACACTGTGCCAACTGGCACTAGGCAATATTTACAGGGGATTATATACACACGACAGGGGCAATCGGGCCACTGTCAGAACCTTTTAGAAAGCACTAGTAACACATATGAAACACGACCAGTAACTACTGGTACAATAGTGACCTCAGAAAACACAACCAGTTACTACTGGTAAAATACTGTACTCCGCATTATATCACCTTAGCAACATAAACCCATGATGCATAAATCACATTAGATCCCAAACCTCATTAGCAGAAACATATTACATGCATTAGGCATCACATTGGGCATAGGAATAAACCACATAAGCATAAGGACCATGGGCATAAATCACATTACGCATCAATCACATTGGGTATAAACATATTAGGCAGGAACTCAGTAGTGCACCACAATAACACTACTACAAGGTGCATACATCACCTTAGGGCCTTGCGCCCTTTCACCATCACAGATAAAGTGCACACAGCACCTTAGCGTAAACAATGACCCCAGGCCAACTGACCTTTCACTGGGGCTCAGATGCCCTATGTCCCGCAAAGTCAGGTCGTAGCTGCAAAAGCAGCAGAAGCAAAATGCGCAATGCGCTAAGGCAGGGGAGTGTATCTCACTCCTTTCTCATGGAAGAGAAAATGCCCCCGTGATGTGGCTGCCCGCTTTTTCTTGCGGTGCAGCTGTGGCCAATTAGCCCGGGCACCACTGTGCTCTGGGGCGGCCCCTCTCCGGGACTCCTAAATATCAAATTGCCCCATACGTTGCAGCTGCCCGCAACTGCGGTGCAGCTGTGAAAAACAACCAAAATGCCCCCAGCTCTCAGCAAGGGTGTTGCTGCTTGTCACCCGGGCCGAAATGATCAGAGGCTCAGCCCCAATCACCGGGACTCCTTCGGGACTCCGGCGGTCTCACTGCAGCAGGGGGAAAGGCACCGGCAATGTGCCTCGGGAGATCCTCCTGCTCCGGGACCACTGCTGACTTTCTTCGGTCTCTCTGCCGGAGTCCGCGAGGCTCCGGACGGTCTGGGCTGCACGCGGGGCTCTCCTCTCCAACACGGGACCCCTGCGTGCATCGCGCTGCCTCTTCTTCGGCCCTGCCCACAACAAGGCAAGGCCACCTGGCTTCCGGGTCGCTTGGGGAGGCGGCGGTTCTCTCTCCTTCGTCTCGGGCCGCGGCGGTGATCTCCTTGCGGCAAAGTGCGGGGTGGGCTCCCGCCGTTCTAAACAAGCACACAAGCGGGGTGGGCCCCCGCCACAAAAGCAGCAATGCGGGGTGGGCACCCGCTTTTCAAAAATGCATGAGAGCGGGGTGGGCTCCCGCTCCAATCGGCAAAATGCGGTGGAATCCCCACGTCGGGATTCCCTCTAAATAGGTTGCAGCTCCGCGCTGCGAAGCCCCAGCACTCTCCCCGTCCTGGGAGAGATATTTTAGCGCACACAGGGCGCTCAGGTCCAAAGTTCCAGGGGGCAAAGGCTGGGCCCAGGCAGGCCAGCACACCGGACCCTCCAGCAGGGAGGCAGTCCCTCTTGGCGGTTCCTCTTGGGGCCCAGCAGCAGCGAGTCGCCTGGAAGCCCAAAAGCACAACATTTTCATGGGGTCACAGCCCCAATATTTATACACCATATTTGCTTTGTCTGTTCTGGCACAGGGCTTGGGGGAACCAGCCTAGACTGGTTCTGTTTTTTTTTGGAGAACTCTGTGTACAGGTTTCCTCTTCCCTATTGTCAGGTGGGGGCTCGGTCATCAGACCACCACAGGGGGGCGGAGCCAGCATTCACTCAGGCAGGCACAACCTATTCAGGGTCAGGGGACTACTCCAAATGCAGATGCCCTATTCAGCCTAGCGCTGACTCACCCTGCCCCTCCTGGAGCCACACACACCTCACCAGCCCCTGTCACTCCAAAGCCAGACATGCAATCCACATCAGGCAGGCAGACTCATAGCACACAGAAATGCCAACTTCTAAAAGTGGCATTTCTAAAATAGTTATAATAAATCTGCGCACACCATTGCGTAGCATTTATTATCACTATTCCAAATATACCAAACTTGACCACGCTGCTCCTCTCATATCAGGAATTACCACTGAAACACTTATCAGGGAATCCCCAATGCATTCCTATGGGAGGGCAGCCTCACAGTAGTGAGAAACCAAAATGGCTGTTTGTCACTACCAGGACATGTCACACACTTAAGGTACATGTCCTACCTTTTACCTACAATGCACCCTGCCCATAGGGCTAGCTAGAGCCTACCTTAGGGGTGACTGACAGGTAGTAAAAGGGTGGTCACAGACATGGCACACACTTTAGGTGCCACGTCACAGCGGCAGTAACACTGCGCGCACAGGCCCTGCAATGGCAGAGGCCTGAGACAGGTTTTCAAGGCTACTTTGGTGGGTGGCGCAACCAGCGCTGCAAGCCCACCAGTAGCATTTAATTTACCAGCCCCGGGTATATGACATACCACTTTACAAGGGGCTGGCAGGCCAAACAGGTGTAGACCAATCTTAGCATATTTAACACAGAGAGCACACACACTTTACACTGAACAGCAGGGCTAAAGTGCCCAGAGCCCTAAAACCACCAACACCATGTCAGAAAAAAGGCTAGGAGGAAGGCAAAAAGTTCAGGGATGACCCTGCAAAAAGGGCCAAGTCCAACAGCTGCCAAAACGGCACCAGGTCCGGCAGAAAGGACAGGAATGCACTGTATTACTTACATATAGTGCATTCCTGCCATTTCACTTTGGCGTAGAGCAGAGCAGCAAGGTGCCTTGCTGCACTGCCATAGTCCTTTTATTTGTTACTTAAACATGGCAACATTGAACGCTCAATTGGTCCGACACCATGAGGTTCTCCCATTGTAGAAGTGCCCAAAAGAGACAGTGAAGGAGCTGTATGTATATGCATTGACATGCGTCAGGCCAACAAGGCAACTGAGAGAGAGAGAGACATCCCGGTCCACACTTTGCTGATATGATAACTCAACTGAATGGTGAAAAGTTCTTCCCTCGACTCGATACAGGTACACTACAACCTTTTCTACGCATATTGGTCTGTTTCGCTGTAAGCAATTACGTTTCAGTGCATCCTCTGCTGCAGAACGTTTCCCAGAGGTCAATCAACGTATCATACAGCCTGCAGTAAATGCATTTAAATATAGTGATGACATATTAGTTTTCGGAGCCACACAGAAAGAACATGACGAAGCTCTCATGCAGCAATGTCGTTTTCTCACCAATGCAGGCTTAAATCTGAATGTCGACAAATATGAATTCCACAAGAAAAGCTTAAATTCTTTGGCCGTAGCTTTTCTGATGGGGGTATAAAACCTGATCCAGCAAAAGTGCAAGCATTGTCTACTGCAAATCCCCAACAAGACATTTCTATGTTACGATCCTTTCTTTGGCTGGCCAGTTACTGTTCGAGATACATACAAGACGTTTGCTATGGCCAGTGCACCATTACGAGGACTAACGAAAAAGAACGTGTCTTTTCATTGGTCACATGAGTGCGAGAAGAGCTTCCAACACATCAAACAAGTAATTGAGAGTTCCACTGAAATGGCCTAGTTTAATCCCAAACTACATACAGAGATTGTAGTTGACACTAGCCCTGTTGGGCTGAGCACAATCCCTGCACAGCACAGCGGACAGCCAAATCCCCGGGGACACATTGTGGCATACGCCAGTAAGAGCCTTTCATAAACAGAACATGCTTACTCGCAACCTGAGAAGGAACGTTTGGCGGTGGTCTGGGCTTGTGAATGTTTACATGTTTTCTTGTACGCAAAGCCTTTCACTGTATTGACTGATCATCAAGCACTGTTGATGATATTTGGTCATCCCAAAGCCAAAATGCCTCCTCGAATTGAACGTTGGGGTTTGAGGTTACAAGAACACTACCATATGATTGTTCATCGTCCAGGGAAAGATCAGAGTCTGGATGATTATTTTTCAAGAGTGCCAGAGCAGTGGCCTGGCACTCCTTCTAAGACAGCGAAGGCCGACATCAATTTTATTGTGCAATCGAGCACACCAGCTGCCATGTCTTTAGAACAATTCGTCATTGCCACGAGCCAAGATAATGACATGTTAAGATTAAAAGACATTATTGCTCATCAAGCGTGGAAACAGCACTCCAGACCTTTCACTAATGACTGTGAGCATTTGAAGTTCAAAAATGAAAGAGATGAACTTTCAGTGACTCACAAAGGCCTCATTCTACGCGGTACATGAATTGTTATTCCAGAGATTCTATGACACCAAGTAATCGATGTTGCCCATGAGAGACATCGAGGAATAGTTTTCACCAAGAGAGCTCTATGTGACCGAGTCTGGTTTCTGTATCTCAACGGCAGGGTCAAAAAAGAATTAAAGACTTGTCATATATGCAACTGTCTTTCATCTCAAGTAATTCAGCACCCCTTGAACATGTCAGAAGTTCCACCTCATGCTTGGGAAAAAATTGCTATTGATTTCTTTGGTTCTCTTGAGAATGGACATCATCTTCTAGTCATTGTTGATGAATTCTCCGTTTTTCCATTGTTGGAAGACCTTCATCCACTACACATGAAAAGGTCATTCAAAAACTAGATGGCATTTTTGCAATATGGGGTGCACCTGCAGTATTAAAGTCTGACAACGGCCCACCTTTCAATAGTCGAGAATTTAAAGAATTTCTAAGTCACCTCAATATAAAGCATCAAAGAAGAACTCCGAAGAAAGCTGTTCAGCATGCTGCATTGGAGAAGCTCGACCTCAAAGCTGTTTTAAACACTGCTGTTCAAGCTTACAGTTTGATCCCACGCTCAACGAAAGGGGAAAGCCCTGCAACTGTCATGATTGGAATAGCCATGAGGGCCAAGCTACCCCAATGGACTAACCTCAAATCTAACAATGAGAAAGACATTCAAACTACAGACTTTGGTCGCAAACAGAGGATGAAAATATATCCTGACCGATGATGTCATGCGAAGGACATCCCTTTTACAAGAGGAGATCGAGTGCTTGTTAGCCAACACAGAAGAAGGAAATCTAATGCTCCTTTAAGGCTGAATCATTTACTATCACAAACACCCAAGGACACATGGTGACGGCCAAGCATCCTGGGAAGTCCCTTACGAGAGATTCCTCTCATTTTCGACATGTGACCCATCACTCACCAAACATCGATGTCAATGTAGGGACTGGGTCCCGACAGACTGTTAATGACTCTCTATCTGCTGATGTTTCCGCCTCACTTGTGCAGAACACTGACACTTCGACTGCCAGATCCCGGTTTCCAGTTACCGAGCAGGACGTGTGATTCAGGCACCACAACGCTTAATTGAAGAATTGTGATTGTTTGTGTATCTATGTATTTATTAATGTATTTATTCGTATACTTATTTATTTGTTTGTCTATTTTTGAAAGTTGTAACTTTTTATTTAACAAAGCGGGAGCTGTAGTGTCTTGTAAATAAAAGAATGCTGGAACTCTTTAGGTTCCCACTGTACACCGTAGGCCTGTGACGTAAGCGTTGGAGGGATGAGTTGAAGGAAGGCTTAGAATGTTGAGGTCTGAGTTACACGCAGCAAAATAAAGACGTGTACAACTACACTACGTGTGTGGTGTAGTTAATGGCGAATGCCTAGGCTGGCAGGATCCTACACCTTGGTGATGTTCAAACCCAGGGGCCAGACTGCTACTTTCTGGAATTCACAAACATTCCCAGGAACACACATGGAAAGCTGCTCCAGGTGCAGGATTCCAATGTGGATTTTCAAAACGGTCATGTGACGTCCCAAACAGCCACCAATTCCTGCTGTGCACAGTTCTCCATACTGGAGAACTCCATGCAGTGGAAATAGAATCTCCTGTTCAAATGCACATTTTTTTTCTCCAGCGGGGAAATATTTTTCCCCCGGAGAATCCCTTTCCCTTCCATCATCATCAAATCTGGGAGTGAGATCTATTCCTACCTTAGAAAGGGATTTACGCCATCAAAAAAAAGTAAAAATCAGGAGTGTAACGGACACCCCTATAGCCCCCGAAATGTGCCGGGGGCCCCGCACCACCTATTCTCAAGTGGGCCCCTTCAGACTCAACTTATTTTTGCTGCACGAGTTTGTCCATGTGTGTTCCTGGGAATGTTTGTGAATTCCAGAAAGTAGCAGTCTGGCCCCTGGGTTTGAACATCACCATCTCTGATGAGAAGAAGTTGGCCGTGATTGGTGGAGAGCAAATGTTTTGGAAGGAGCTGAAAGGGGTCGTCTGAGGGCTCATCGCCTGCGTCTTCCCCTGAGACACGTATGTCACCATCAGTGCTTGAAATCTCTCTGCCAGAGTGACATGTGGGTGTGAGATCTGCTGAAACTGCTCTCGCTCTGCAGTCTGTTAAGCTAGATGAAGGCACCGCCTGCGGGCACAGGTCCTCCTGCTCCTGACGGATGAAGGATGGACAGAGAGCAGTGTCTCCTGGGAGGCAAGAGCAGGAAGTGTTGACATACTTAAGATGGCGCTGTAACCTGAAAGTGCCAGGAAGACGTCTCCAAGTACTGGCAGGTGAAGACAGGAGTGTAGAAGTCAGAAAATCTCCAAGGAAGGCAGTGTCAGTAGGTGCGGACAGCCCATTCACTGGTGATAGAGTAACAGATAAGGATGGTTTCTGCACCGCATTAAGTTGGCGCAATGTGGGTACTGTTATATCCACTGGGATGGATCATGTACTCAAACCAAGGCTGGAATCTCAAATTCATAAACACTGCATGAACCGTGAAGCCGATGTGCCCCACAGTAACGACAGAGAGGGATACGTCTGTAAACCATAACGGTTTCTTAGCAAATTAGTAAAGTTACAATCTCCAATCAAGTCAATTAGACATAAACCAAAGTTCACCTGAATACAGCATACATGAATTTAATCCAACTAATTCAATTAGTAATGTGAATATTGTGTTAATTAAAGGCAACATATGCAAATCAAAATGAAGTCTCACTTCCATAAAGGAAACTCCCTAATGCTAAACCAAGGTTGTGGGCAGGTCGGGGAAATTCGGAAGCAGCGGGTGTCAGCAAATATATCATGGAAAGATGAACCAAACGAAGGTTCCAATAGAATGAGAAGGAATGTGCTTGCTCTCGAGAGTAACTCTAGGAGCAGGAAAGTAACGAGCATTGGGCTCAAGAGAGGGAAAGGACTTCCGCCTGTGCAGGTGGACAAGTGATCTAACTAGCAAGCTTCACACCTTGAAACATACGTCCAATCCAAGTGATGCATTCTTCAGGTTCCCACCGGGCAGCAACCAATCAAATGCCAATGTTCTCTCCAAGCCTGGTGTCGGCCTCTTTCTCAGGATACTACCATGCCAACTGCTTCTCTCTTTGTGACTGTCACTAAATCTCTCAAAGGAATAATCATCTCCTCAGTGTCCCTTCCCCTGCAGGTGCTGACGTCACTGTCCAAACTAACTAATTGCTACTCTGCGGCCTTCAGACTATAAGCTAACAAGGAATTCCATTTCTAAATGAGCACACGGTCCCTCTGGTGCCTGAAACTGAAGAAGAAAATTACTCACAGAAAGCAAACATTCAGCCTTCATTTCAGCTGTAGCAAGGCACTTAAGAATGCCCATGACAATGTTAAGATGCACATTTGCCAACTAAATGTCATCAAATATGCGATTCATTTAGTTTACTAAACTTAAATCGAAAACAACACGTGAAAAAATGTATGAAACAATGTGTAAATGATGAATAAATCACGTGTAACTCATATTGGCTCTGGATATGCGGGTAACAGATCAACATTTCATCAAGTGCAAATAAGTGATGGTGACACTGTGTCCTCACTACCCATAGGTAGTAAGTCCGGTGCCCTCGTCACTGTAGTGTACACTCATTCATACACTATTTAAAAAGGAAACATGCTATAGATTAACCAGTACCTCTGGCATGTTGCCCTTCTCACTCACTCCATGTAAGACTTCTGGCCTGGCTAACAGGTAAAGATTCACTGGGCTTTACACCTGCGTCATGCTGTCTCACTAGGACACACCCATTTTGTATAACAAAACTACCCTTTCCACTAAATCACCACAGTGGCGACCTTTTTCCAACAGTTGTAGATGAAGACTGAGGTGAGGGAAGCAGATTCTTGCAATGAATGAATCATATTGTCCATTCATTGAATCTGCCAGCACAAACTGTGACCACTGAGGTTTAATTCAACAAATGTGGATCAATCACAAATTACAATAGTGCGCTTCACTTTCAGATGCTTCAAAGCGCTTCGAATTAGAGAGAAAGAGGGACATTGAGGGCACCTGGGGCTCTCCCTTAGATCCTTGCATGGTCACAATATCAAACATTCTCACAGTTTATCTTTGCATGTTTTGAATACTCTATTCAGCATCTCCTTAGCTTCCGGTTACAAAGGAGGTAGAGGAAAAAAACGAGCTAAAGGGGGAGAGTGAGGAGAAATGAGTGTGGCAGAAGGGGATGTGAGAAGAATCCGTGATGGACCCCAAGGTACAGGAAACTGAAGAAGGCATGGGGGACAAAGCAGTTCACTGACAAAAATATCGATGTTAAAAATATACAAGTAAAGATATCGATGCAAAAATATAGAATGCAAAAATATCGACTCCCTATACTTAAACAGGTAGGTGCAAAAATATCAAAAACAAACATCGATGTAAAAAATATAGTTGTACAAAATATCGCATTTTATTTATACATATTAAAAAAATATATATATTAAATATGTTAAATAATAAAATTAATATAAAAAAGTAAAATAGATTTAATATAAATTAAAAAAATATAATAAATAAATTTAATTTAAAAAAGTTAAACACACATACATAATAATTCCTATATATTTTCTTTAAAACACTTAATAAACTATTAATTTGTATTTGTTTTATAATTTTAAAATTATATAAACATTTACAAATATATATATATATATATATATATATATATATATATAAAAACCAATAACATAAAATCTAATTAGAAAAAACACTCTATTATAAATTAAAACATTGAACTATTAAAAAATCTTCAAAATTAAATTTCCCAATCCAGTGAGTGCAACAGTAGGGAAAGTGTTGGATAGTGGAGTGGTAAAATTACTATTCCCATTCCAGTGAGTGCAACAGTAGGGAAAGTGTTGGATAGCGGAGGGGTAAAAATTACTATTCCCACTCCACTGAGTGTAACAGTAGGGAAAGTGTTGGACAGAGGAGGGGTAAAAAATACTGGGGGTCATTACGATGGCGGGCGGATCGCCACCGCCGGCACGGCGGTGAGGACCGCCGGCCCGGCGGTGGCGATCCGCCCGCCATCTACCTGAATATTCCCACCGCCATATTAGGATGGGGGTGGGAATGGGAATGGTACCGCGGCGGACGGAAAGACCGTCCGCCGTGGTCCCGCTAGGCGGTCCTTTTCCGACCACCTTGCGGGACACGGTACAATGGGGCATTGTGGGCGGTGCCGTGCAGGCACCGCCGTGGGCATTACGATGCCTGTCTTTTGCGGCAGTGATCCCGCCGCAAAAATACAGGCGGAGAATGCCTTCGGGGCCCAGTTGGTGGTCCTCAGAGTGTTGGGAGGGTGGGGGTGCACATGGGGGGTACCTATGGTACCCCCCTGCATCTGCATGTACAAGGTTGCAGGCACCGCAAGGTGCCTGCCGCGTTGTACATGCAGATGCACAACATGTAGTTTTACATTTCGGCGGGTGCTGCTTGCAGCACCGCCCGCCGCAATGTAAAAATATGGGATGCGCCCGCCAGTGTGGCGGGCGCATCCTAATGTGTATTGCGGGACCACCGCACCTATGGCGGGCGGTCCCTAGTCCGCCCGCCATCGTAATCGACCCCACGGTTTCCACTTCCATGAGTGCAACAGTAGGGAAAGTGTTGGATAGCGGAGGGGTAAAAATTACTATTCCCACTCTAGTGAGTGCGACAGTAAGGAAAGTGTTGGACAGCGGAGGGGTAAAAATTACTATTCCCACTCCAATGAGTGCAACAGTAGGGAAAGTGTTGAACAGCGGAGGGATAGAAATTACTATTCCCACTCCAGTGAGTGTAAGAGTAGGGAAAGTGTTGGATAGCGGGGGGTAAAAATTACTATTCCCACTCCAGTGAGTGCAACAGTAGGGAAAGTGTTGGCTAGCGGATGGGTAAAAATTACTATTCCAACTCCAGTGAGTGCAACAGTAGGAAAGTGTTGGATAGCGGAGGGGTAAAAATGACTATTCCCACTCCAGTGAGTGTAAGAGTAGGGAAAGTGTTGGATAGCGGACGGTTAAAAATTACTATTCCCACTCCAGTGAGTGCAACAGTAGGGAAAGTGTTGGCTAGCAGATGGGTAAAAATTACTATTCCAACTCCAGTGAGTGCAACAGTAGGAAAGTGTTGGATAGCGGAGGGGTAAAATTATTATTCCCACTCCAGTGAGTGTAAGAGTAGGGAAAGTGTTGGATAGCGGAGGGGTAAAAATTACTATTCCCACTCCAGTGAGTGCAACAGTAGGGAAAGTGTTGGCTAGCGGATGGGTAAAAATTACTATTCCAACTCCAGTGAGTGCAACAGTAGGAAAGTGTTGGATAGCGGAGGGGTAAAAATTATTATTCCCACTCCAGTGAGTGTGACAGTAGGGAAAGTGTTGGACAGGGGAGGGGTAAAAATTACTATTCCCACTCCAGTGAGTGTAACAGTAGGGGAAGTGTTGGATTGCATTGGAGTAACAATTAATATTCTCACTCCAGTCAGTTCAAAATTAAAAACAAACAAAATTTTAACAACAATAAAAATATTTAAAAAACAAAATAAATTAAAAAATATATCAGTATGATAAAAATTCAAATACAAATATATTTAATATTAAATTTTTCACACAAAAACATATTATAATGTTAAATACATATAACAAATATTATATTAAATAAAATAAAAAATAATTTCCAAACAAATAAATATTTTTAACTAAGAATTATTTTGAAACAAAAACATTACATAAATTTACTTTTTTAATTTCCTACCCTATAACACCACACAATTCACAACCCACATCTAAATTTTTTTTTAAATGTACTTCCTCAACTAACATAATTAATTACCAATTAAAGAAATATTAATTAAAAATAAATTAAAACTCATAAAAATTATTTAAACTCCCACACTTTACCCCTATAGTCCCCACACAACCCACAACTAAAATTAAACTGTAAAAAAATTAATTACACAATTAAAACTTATTTTCAATTAAAAACTAATAGTATTTAACAACTTATTATAAAGTAAGTAAAATTAATTTACTCCCCACACTGTACCCCTATAACATTAAAACTCACACACAAAAAAATATAAACAAATACCCTAATTAAATATAAATTAATTAATTAATAATAATAATCAACTAATTTTTAATTAATCAAACAAAAATTACTACCCACCCTTTACCCCTATAAATCCCACAACCCACACCTGAAATTAATTACACAAATTCCATATTTAATTTTCAATTAATTCATATTAATTAACAACTAATTATTAATTAATTCAACATAAATTACTTTCCACCCTTTACCCACAAACCCCACAACCCACACCTAAAAGAATAACACAATTACCATAATTAATTAGTTAATATAAACCACTTAATCTCCCTGTGTCGTCTCCCCCCACAACCCCTTCCAGAACACTGCTTGCCCGCCCCCACTGCCCCTCCGAGATTGCTGCTGGTTTTTTTTCTTTACTATAGAGCACTCCAGGGGCACGGTGGAAATTAAGGGGCCGATTCCGATTCTGGCCGGAAAACGTACCAACCGACTCGGAGCCGGAATAAATACCGACCGACACGTACCGGTGCAGCCCGACCCGCAAAGTACGATGAGAAGCGTGCAAAACCCGACCGACTCGTACGGAACACAAGCCGAACGACCGAGCCGTGCGGAAAACAGCCATCCGGCCGGAAAAGCACGCAAATCGAACCGACCGACACGCACCAGGAAGAATCCCGAACGAAATGTACCCGCGAACTCCGACACGCCAAGTACGATGCAACACGTGGAAAACACGACCGAGTCGCACGGAGCCCAAGCCGCACGACCGACACGCATTCAAAACTGCGAGCCGAAGCAACCCAAAACCCAGCGACAGACGCGTACGCAGCACAGAAAACAGCACAAACACAGCGTGAACGAATCTGAGAGGCTCGCACGAGACAACTGGAGGGTCCGACTCGGTCACAAGAACGTCTCCTACATGCACAAAAAGAACCAAGGAAAAAAACCACAAAAAAAGGCCAAACAAGCAATCACAAATCAAATAAATACTGGGGGGAAACAGGGAACAAAGACACACCCACAACTCCACCCATATAAAGGACACAAATCCCTACCATGATCCTTTGCAAATTCAAATTACCTGCCAGCACTCAACACCAACAGACAGCAACCACACACACACTCACAGCTCATCCATCACACAAGCCACACACCAGCAGCACCACAACAAATAGCACCCTCACATACACCCAGCAAAACACACACTCACACACCCTCACTTGCACACCAACACACACATCACACACCAGCACCACCCAACACCATGCCCCCAAAGAAGAATCACAAGTTCCTAGAAAGTGAATTGGAAGTCCTGGTAGATGAGATCCTCAGGGTAGAGCCACAGCTGTTTGGTACATTGGTCCAACAGACACCCATGGCGCAGAAAACTAAGATGTGGGAGAGGATCGTCGACAGGGTGAACGCACAATCACCATGTTTGCGCACAAAGGTAGACATCCAGAACAGGTGGTATGACGTGCGCAGGTGGGTCAAGGAGCTGTTGAAGAAGGACTACATCATGAGCCAACACACCGGCAGTGGCCCTCCTGCCAAACCAGTATACCTCAGGCCCTGGGAGGAGAAGGTGCGGGCCATCCTACCACCAGTGAGCGTCTATGGACTAGAAAACATCCCAGAGCCTGGTGAGTACACAACAAATGTACACAATATTGTGCCACAATACACACACATCACTGTCAAGGGGACAGTGAAACCATGCACCCTTAGCAAATACACACCAACCAAAACAGATCATCCCAAAATGTGTATGTCAGCCAGATAAACACAATACATGCCAGCTCATAGTGAAATGTAACTGTGTCATGACATGTACAAACCTAACAACAAATAGAGCTAGGCAGTGGCACAAATATAACCAACAAACACAGTCAGACATGTAGCCACCACCACAACACCACCTCACAGGGAAGCTCACTGAAAGGAAGGAATACTGTGTATGCTGGGCAAGTCAGTGTAGCCAATAGCATCATGGGAGTCGTAGTCACAGAAATTGCCCACCCTCACAATGTGCACATCAACACCACCATGAACCATGCCCACATCACAGGGAGTGCAAAACAACTGACAAGATGGCTGACACTGGCTACTGCTGTGGGGAGCACAAGGCCCTGCTGGCAACTGTGCACCAACCAACAGCAGGACACCACTGACTGACATCCTGAAAGACAACTTGCACTCCCTGCAATGGAAGCACGTTCCATGGTGGGATATCTGGCTGGGTGGGAAGGAGGACTCACAGCACTGACCATAGTCACCAGCAGCTCCACCCACACACACCCCTAACACAAACTACACACAACTCACCTGGGAGAAAGCATTGCCACACACACCAATCAAATATCCCACAAAGAACCACAACCCTGGGTCATGCAGTGTGAAGCACAGGGACACACATGGGACTTGTAGCAAAACAAACCCCAGGATAACACTGTCAGCCATCTTGTCAGCACAGGCACACAACCCCACTGGGAAGCAGAGTCAAAAGGAAGGAAGCATGGGCATGCTGGGAAGGGGGGTGGAGGCAATAGCATGATGGGAGTGGTAGTCACAGCCCAATATCCCCCACCCACATGGCCCAGCAAGAACACACCCAAGCATGCACACCTCACAGGGAGTCAAAAGCCACTTCAAAGATGTCTGACACTGGTGCTCTGTTGTGGGGAGCACAAGGCCATGCTGGGAACTGGCCAACAACCAACAGCAGGACACCACTGTCAGCCATCTTGCCATTGCTCTCACACCCACACACAGTGAAGTACACTCAAAAGGAAGGAAGTATGGGCATGCTGGGAAGGGGGGTGGAGGCAATAGCATGATGGGAGTGGAAGTCACAGCTCAACATCCCCCCCCCCCACATGGCCCAGCAAGCTCACACTGAAGCATGCACACCTCACAGAGAGTGGAAAGCCCCATAAAAGATGTCTGACACTGGTGCTCTGTTGTGGAGAACACAGGGCCATGCTGGGAACTGGCCAACAACCAACAGCAGGACACCACTGTCAGCCATCTTGCCATTGCTGTCACACCCACACACAGTGAAGTACACTCAAAAGGAAGGAAGTATGGGCATGCTGGGAAGGGGGGTGGAAGCAATAGCATGATGGGAGTGGTAGTCACAGCTCAACATCCCCCCCCCACATGGCCCGGCAAGCTCACACTGAAGCATGCACACCTCACAGAGAGTGGAAAGCCCCATCAATGATGTCTGACACTGGTGCTCTGTTGTGGGGAACACAAGGCCATGCTGGGAACTGGCCAACAACCAACAGCAGGACACCACTGTCAGCCATCTTGCCATTGCTGTCACACCCACACACAGTGAAGTACACTCAAAAGGAAGGAAGTATGGGCATGCTGGGAAGGGGGGGAAGCAATAGCATGCTGGGAGTGGTAGTCACAGCTCAACATCCCCCCCCACATGGCCCGGCAAGCTCACACTGAAGCATGCACACCTCACAGAGAGTGGAAAGCCCCATCAAAGATGTCTGACACTGGTGCTCTGTTGTGGGGAACACAAGGCCATGCTGGGAACTGGCCAACAACCAACAGCAGGACACCACTGTCAGCCATCTTGCCATTGCTGTCACACCCACACACAGTGAAGTACACTCAAAAGGAAGGAAGTATGGGCATGCTGGGAAGGGGGTGGAGGCAATAGCATGATGGGAGTGGTAGTCACAGCTCAACATCCCCCCCCACATGGCCCGGCAAGCTCACACTGAAGCATGCACACCTCACAGAGAGTGGAAAGCCCCATCAAAGATGTCTGACACTGGTGCTCTGTTGTGGGGAACACAAGGCCATGCTGGGAACTGGTCAACAACCAACAGCAGGACACCACTGTCAGCCATCTTGCCATTGCTGTCACACCCACACACAGTGAAGTACACTCAAAAGGAAGGAAGTATGGGCATGCTGGGAAGGGGGTGGAAGCAATAGCATGATGGGAGTGGTAGTCACAGCTCAACATCCCCCCACATGGCCCGGCAAGCTCACACTGAAGCATGCACACCTCACAGAGAGTGGAAAGCCCCATCAAAGATGTCTGACACTGGTGCTCTGTTGTGGGGAACACAAGGCCATGCTGGGAACTGGCCAACAACCAACAGCAGGACACCACTGTCAGCCATCTTGCCATTGCTGTCACACCCACACACAGTGAAGTACACTCAAAAGGAAGGAAGTATGGGCATGCTGGGAAGGGGGATGGAGGCAATAGCATGATGGGAGTGGTAGTCACAGATATTGATCACCCTCACAATGCGCACATCAACACTACCATGAACCATGCCCACATCACAGGGAGTGGAAAACAACTGACAAGATGTCTGACACTGGCTACTGCTGTGGGGAGCACAAGGCTCTGCTGGGAACTGTGCACCAACCAACAGCAGGACACCACTGACTGACATCTTGCCATTGCTGTCACACCCACACACAGTGAAGTACACTCAACAGGAAGGAAGTATGGGCATGCTGGGAAGGGGGGTGGAGGCAATAGCATGATGGGAGTGGTAGTCACAGATATTGGTCAGCCTCACAATTGGGCCATCAACACCACCCTGAACTATGCCCACATCACAGGGAGTGGAAAACAACTGACAAGATGGCTGACACTGGCTACTGCTGTGGGGAGCACAAGGCCCTGCTGGCAACTGTGCACCAACCAACAGCAGGACACCACTGACTGACATCCTGAAAGACAACTTGCACTCCCTGCAATGGAAGCAAGTTCCATGGTGGGATATCTGGCTGGGTGGGAAGGAGGGCCGGATGTCAACCAAATACAACTAATGCAGACCATGTACACACCCCAACATTCACATAGAAATGCCCAAATAATGCAGGACAATGTGCTACATTAATATCAACCCCTGACTGTGACAACTTAGGACAATGCATTGTACAGGCCCGCATCCAGAGGCACAGTCACAACTGTCAGGTGTGTCAACCATTGATGCCTGCAGAAACATAACATACATTGTGTGTGTCTCCCAAAAACAGGTGATGATGGGGAGACAGCAGCAGACGCTGAGGAGTCCCCGTCCCAGGCTCAAGAGGATACGGAGCTCACTGGTGTGGAACAGCCTCTGCCCTCCTCGGATGAAGGAGACCAACCTGGCACCTCTGGAGCAAGTCATCATGCAGCACCAGCAGGACCACCAGCTGCACCCCCTGCCCCCCCACCCCTCCAACGACTGTCAACACACATACCACCCCTGCCGACATGGAAAGACCAAGGAGCACCACCACCACCAGCACAGGGACCCTGGACCAACGTGGGGCCATGGACACCAACACCACCAACAACCCCCAAGGGGGCCCAGGATCACCTGTGCGTGCCACCACAGGTACTGCACGTGTCGCCAGGGGTGGTGGGAGGGGTGGGAGACATAGGTCGCTGCTTGCAGAGGGGTCTGGACTGCATGATGACCCACAACTGGCACGCATAGCCGATGCGTACCAGTCCAGTACCGGAGAGCTCAGCCAGGTAGTGGGGCTCCTCAGGGACATTAAACAGCAGCAGGCTGCCCATCATGCCCGCTTGGACTCACACATGTCCCGCGGGGAGTCCAAGTGGGACACACTGCAAGAGATGACGGCGGTGCATAGGGACATATTACAATGCCTCCGCCAGATGAGCAGCAACCAGTCAACACCTCCCTGTGTGCCCACAACATCTGGTGCTGAAACAACTGCAACTGCCACAGGGAGGGAGGATGACTCTGGCGGAGAGTCCCCTGCACCGCAGCAGCCTGCACTTGAGGGTCCCCCCCAAAGAAGAGGGGCCGTCCGAGGAGGGGCAAGTGAGAGGCCGATGGCCATGTGCAACCCCCAGGAAGCCTAAACCTGTTCTGGATAATCACCTTTGTGCGCAAACTGTTCACCCTGTTGACTGCAACACAACTCTCCCACATGACATGGGGAGTTCAAGTTGGACCAATGTCTCAGATGACTGTGGACTTTACTCTGGACATTTCTGCTACCAGGACTTCCATCTAGGAACTTTGGATTACAATCACAATGTACAGCACCCACCATCCTGTGCACTATACTCACACATGTATGTCAATAAACTCACTAATACACCATACTTGCCTCTGTTGTGATTCCTACGTTGTCTCTGAAGTGGCGATGATGATCTGGGAAATGACACTGTGCATGCTAACTGCTACAGCAAGTACAACACCGGCATGTGAGTCATGGCGACGTCACACATATGAGGGAGGCACACCACCAGGGCTACACAACACATACACACCATGGCCATCTGACTCATCACCTACACTGATGTTGCCAGGAAACACGTTGCATTGCACAGACCCAACACCTATTCACAGTCTGTGTTAACTAGCCCACTGGTGCAGTAAGCAAATGTCAGTCAAATGTGTGACCACAGACAACGCACATCACAAAGTGAAGCACAGGTTTATTACACATTTGCAACATGTTGTAACCACCACTGATGCAAGGTAATCCCACCTGTCAGCGGGCACACAGTCAACAAGTGTGGAAGGAAGTCCATGGGTGTGGTGCACATCACCTGTAAGAACACGACAGCTACCACCCTGGAAGTTGAATCACGGTGTCGGGGATCACAGTTGACCAAACGACTCTGAAAGTACCCTGTGAAGGACAAAAATAACACACAGTCAAAAGCACTGAAGAACAGGACAGAACTGCAATACTCATGCCCAATACATGTCACAAGATACCCACCCAGAACCAAGTTAGCATGTCAACACTGTTGGGGAGTACAGACTACCTGTAAGGACACATCGCTACACGCATACAGTCATGTAGCACATGGACACACTCAAACAGCACCAGAGCACCACCAACACATATCATGCAAACTCACATCAGTTACATGACATCTCTGGATACTTACATTCAGCTGAATAAGTTGGTGATGAGCTGTGTGCGGACATCACCATCATCATCATCATCATCATCACTGGCATTGTGGTCCAGGCCAGGATCCTCCACAGGTGGCGGACGTTGGTCATCGTCATCCAGGATGAGAGGCAACTCCTTCCGCACTGCCAGGTTGTGTAGCATGCAGCAGACGATGACAATCTTGCACACCTTTGCCGGGGCATATGGGAGGGACCCTCCTGTCTTGTCCAGGCAGCGGAAGCGGCTCTTCAGGAGACCAAATGTCCGCTCAATCACTCTCCTCGTCCGACCATGTGCCTCATTGTAGCGCATCTGGGATGGTGTCACAGGGTTCCTGAGGGGCGTCAGCAACCACGGCATGTTGGGATATCCGGAGTCACCTACATACAGACAATTGCACATTAGCTGAGTTGGAAAAGAGGGTGGAACACTACATTGCAGAACACACACAATGGTACAAAGTCAGTACACACCAACAAGCCAGGCACGCTGGTTCCGCATCTGTGACATCATCCTCGGGATGCGACTGCTCCTCATCACGTAGGCATCGTGTGTAGAACCGGGGAAACGGGCACACACGTGTGAGATGGTCATATCTGCAAGATAGACCACCAGTGCATTGACCGAGTGGTAGTGCTTGCGGTTCCTGTATGCCTGCTCCTGGGCCTGTGGTGGTACCAAAGCCACATGTGTCCCATCAATGGAGCCAATGACATGCAGCATCCTCCCCAGGGCATAGAAGTCACTCTTCACGTCAGTGAGTTGCTGGAGTCTAGGGAAATAGATGTACTGGTTCAGGTATATCAACATAGCCTCCAATACATCGCGGAGCACACGGCTGAACATGGTCTGTGACATCCCACCAGCAGTCGCCAGAGTGTGTTGAAAGGTACCGGTGGCAAAGAAGTGTAGGGCTGCCATCACCTTCACCTTGGGGGTCAGCGCTGTAGGGTACGGCCGGCCAGGTTGCAGGTGTGGTGCCAGGCGCACTGCCAAATCATCAATTCGCTGCCTGGTGAAGCGGTACCGTCGGATGCTGTCACGTTCCACCATCGTTGCCAGGTCAGGGAATGGTCTATAGACAGCTGGTGCCCTGCAGTGCATAGGTGAAGAAAGAAAGATTGTCACTCACCCCACATATGTGGCATTGTACACACTCAATATCACACGATACATCATTATGAGGCACAAGTACATGATGTGTGCAGTTCCGTAAGGACATGTATGGCACATACATGGCCAACATCCAACATCACAGTACAACAAGTGGCATCAATAAGTCCCAGGTTGTGCCATTGGGTATCATGAGGACGTGTCACATTTCCCATCTCCTGCTGCCACGTTACAAACACACCCCACAGTGACATGTGAGGACAGATGTGCCCCAGGCATCACAGCCCAACGACAGGTAGATTCCCAGGGACCCTGTATTGCCACATGGACACTGGCATGACATGGCATATCATGTATACACCACAGCAAAACAACCATGAGCCCCACAGGTAGTGGTCCCTGTTGCCTCGGCAGGACAGACATGGACATCTGTGACACACACACGCACAACATCAAAGTCCATGCACAAACAACGTGGATGTGGAGACTGTCTCCCATTGTGCACATGAAATCCGAGACATTGTGAACACAACATGCACACAGACTGTGGAGGACCATCACTATTGTGCCAATGGGTCACCCTGGGTTAAACATACCGTCCCACATGGGACTCAGGGGGCATGTGACATGACATACACATACACCACCGTGGAATGTGACCATGTCACATGCTCAGATATGAACAGTTGCCATCACAGTGGCCATGTACACGAAACACCAAAGATACTGTCCCCATGAACACGTGCACAGCCTGGGGGTGGCTGCCCCAAGTGACACCCACAGAACAACATGTTCACCCCCATACACGGAATAGGTAATGCAGCCTTACATGCCTTAGGATACAGTTTGGACAGGCTGTGGTGTTGTAGGTGTGCCCCTCACTCCCTGGGAAGTATATGTGGCTGGCATATGTTCACCTGTGACAGGCATGGTGACATACGCCAGTGACATGTACAGGGACGCGTTGGACAGCAATGGACCGATCGGTGCGCACACATTGGCCATTGCATTCAATGTGTGCTGGTACGCGTTGTATTCGCAATACACGTTGGACAGCAATGGACCGATCGGTGCACACACATTGCCCATTGCATTCAATGTGTGCGGGTACGCGTTGTATCCTAGGTACGCGTTGAACAGCAATGGACCGATCGGTGTGCCCGGCCGGCCCATTGCATTCAATGTGTGCGGGTACGCGTTGTATCCTGGGTACGCGTTGAACAGCAATGGACCGATCGGTGTGCCCGGCCGGCCCATTGCATTCAATGTGTGCGGGTACGCGTTGTATCCTGGGTACGCGTTGAACAGCAATGGATCGATCGGTGTGCCCGGCCGGCCCATTGCATTCAATGTGTGCGGGTACGCGTTGTATCCTGGGTACGCATTGAACAGCAATGGACCGATCGGTGTGCCCGGCCGGCCCATTGCATTCAATGTGTGCGGGTACGCGTTGTATCCTGGGTACGCGTTGAACAGCAATGGACCGATCGGTGTGCCCGGCCGGCCCATTGCATTCAATGTGTGCGGGTAAGCGTTGTATCCTAGGTACGCGTTGAACAGCAATGGACCGATCGGTGTGCCCGGCCGGCCCATTGCATTCAATGTGTGCGGGTACGCGTTGTATCCTAGGTACGCGTTGAACAGCATTGGACCGATCGGTGCGCACCCATTGGCTATGGTCTGGCCCTGGCAACGGACGCGATTTCAAATCTTGAACGAGTCTGATGCTGGAAATTCAGTTGGTCACCCACAACAATGTTGCAAATTCATGGGTGTCATGAATTTGAACTTTTGAAGGATGCTGTGGGCGTGTGTAAGTGGTGCAATTCCATGGATTGGCCAGATTCAGAAGATGCTAACGACTTGGTCCTATCACTTTGGACACATGGGACAGTAACTGCCTCTGCAGCACACATATAATGCTGGCTGTTCCCCTGAGAGCTCACTTGCCTGCACTACATGCTCCAGGACGACATCTGCCACCACCACTGCTGCTGTATCTGCACCCTCTGGACCCTGCAATGGAACGTACTGTGGAGAGAGCCCCAGCCTTCAGCACTGAGGAGAACCAGGCCCTGCTGGACAGCCTCCTTCCACAGTACAGCAAGCTGTATGGGAAAGCAGGGGAGCAGGTGAGTGTTCTGTCCACTGCCTTCCTAAATGTGCATGTTGTCTGACTAGCATGGCTAACAGTCTGCACGCCACTGGCTAGCAGGCTCACTGAGTAGTTGTCACCCCCCATAGTGTGTAGTTACATGCACTGAACAGGTATAGTGCAGTGACAGTGCATTTAAACAAGGTTTTAGTTCGCAGGCAATGATACCATGTAGTAACTGCTGGCATACTGTCCATGGCCATCGTTGCACTGCCTGTGTACATCATGTGCCCCTGTGATTGAGACATGTATACACAACTGTGTAATGCACGGATATGTTGCATGTGTAGTAATAGCATTCTCACTTTGTCATCCTCACAGGTTGATGCCCACCAGAAGCAGAAGATATGGCTGACCATCGTCCGGGCAGTGAGATCCGTGGGGGACTACAAGCGCCGGATCCGCAACTGCCAGAAGAGTTGGCAGGACCTTCGGGGCTGGACCCGGAGGATTGCACGGGTCCAGCTGAAGCTGTCGCCTCCTCGCAGAAGGGACGGACACCGGACCCTGACCCCCCACATGCTCAGGATCCTGGCGGTGGTCTTCCCTTATCTGGATGGGCAGCTGAAGGCCAGGGAGCAGCACGGAGGGGGTGAGTCCATGACTGCATTGTGTACTTTGTCTGCCATGCTATGTGCCCTCCTCTGGCCTGGTTAAACTTCCACAGCACATCAGTCATGTGGTCCAGGACCCATGTCCCTCGATTGTGCACTGCACACTCCTCATCTGATACCCAGGTGTGGCCCTTGCAGTCAGGGAATTGTGTCACTTGGGTACTGTGTCCTTGCAGTTTGCTTGACTCAAGGTGGGGGACAGCATCTGTTCCCCTAACTGTGGTGGGCATCATGGGTGGGTCCATTGCTTACACAATGCCTGTGTTCTGACATGTAATCTGCGTGTTACTTTGATATGTGGTCCAATTGCTGAGCTGATCCACCACATGTGCCTGGGGTAACTGGCACACACCCAAGCTGCGGGTGGGAACAATGTTTGGGCCCCAGGAGTGTGTATATTACGTGTGTCACACATACTTAGCCAGCTGCCTACTGTCCAGGACTCATCCCTCATTCATGTGGGGCAGGACAGTCATGCCTACTCCAGGCCATGCAATGCACTCTGTACTACCACTCCCGTGTATCAGCTGACACGTTGTGCTCAGTGATATGTCCCCTCAGGTGTCAGCCTCTGTGTCAGTGTGCTGTGGCTTCGATGTCAGGACTGCTGGGGTGTTTATCGGTTGGGGCTCAGCATTCCACCGGAGATGTGACCATAGGAGACGATACTTGTGTGACACATAGGTGTTTGAACACCTGACTGTGCAGACTGGGGTATGCGAATGTGAAGTCCATGCAGCTGTTTCCCATTCACAGCAGATTGTGAGGTGCTCAGGTTCAGAGGCTTGTGTTACAGGTCACCCATATGTCCAATCAGTATGACCTGGACAGATAAGGGTTCAGATGATGTGGTGTGTGGGGGATGTACATGTGCACTTGTTCAGCTCCAGGACTTGCATTCCCCATGACCTACTATTGTGACACAGTGCAGACTGTTGTTGTGTGGCTGCCCTGCCCATGTGACTGGAGACAGTGATGTATGACTTAGCAGGCATGCCTGTGCCATGGCATGTGACTTCCTATGAGTGATCCTGCAGGGGAGTGACATGTGCTACATGCACACCATAGTGGCAATGGCTATCAGCACATGGGTGCATCATGGTGTCTGTCGCAGGTATGCATCACATGCATTTCATATATCTGACTCTGGGCATCACTTTCATCCGGGCACCTGTACTGACTCAGTGGCAAGAGTTGTGATGTGTGCATGTTCACATGCTTCACCGTGTTCTCTGCACCGTCCAACTACTGTGTAGGTGGTGCATGTGTCCACACTGGGGTATTGCCAGCCAACGGACGCCAGACAGATGGGTACAAGGCCAGGTGGGATGTGAGTGCCATGGTTGACGATCAGACTGACAATTGGCTTCTCCTATTCTGTTTGGGCAATTTTAGCAATGTTCAACTAAGGATGCCAGGCCTTGCTCTGTATTGTGCTGTACTTACTGTGGTCTGTGCGTTCGGTGGAGGTGACTGATGTCTGTCTGTTTCCCTATTGTTTGCAGATACATCCACGGCCACAGGAGGGGACAGCTCCATGGACCAGGAGGAGCCGCAGAGCCAGACTGGGTCAGCAGCCGAGGAGTGGTCGGAGGGACCCAGTGGCACGGAGGGCGAGGGGAGCCACACCGAGGAGTCCTCAGCACCATCCACCTCAGCTGAGGACCACAGCAGCTCGGAGGATGACTCCCTTATGGAGGCGGGTGTCAGCAGCCACCACACCCCAGCTAGTGTTGCTGTCCCCACCACCACCACCACCGCCTTCCCATCGGCTCCCATTCCCGAGGTCCGTGGAGGCTCCCATGTTCGGGAGCGTGTCTCCTTCGGGCCAGGCACCGCACCCCCTGCCCCTGTGTCCCCTGCTGCCCTGAGTGAGGAGTCTGGGTACCTCCTTCGCCAGCTCCATGTAGGGCAGACAGCGATGCTGAGTGTCCTCCATGCACACACCACTCTGTTGACTCAGCTGGTGTCGTTCATGGAGGGCATCTCATCGGGCATGTCTGCCCTACAGAGGGGCAATAGGTCCATGGACTCCTCCCTGACGGCAGCAGTGTCCCTCCTCCAACAGTCCCTCACCCCTCCTGCCTCTGCCCCATCCACACTCCCCAGCACCTTACCTGTCCCAAGCACACACACACCGGCACAGGCACACACCAGCACAGACACAAGCAGCACACAGACACACACGCCAAAATCAAGACGCACACGCACGCACAGTCAGGGGACTGAAACCACACTCACAGGGGATGGGGCCCAGTCACACACACACGCATCCACGAGCACTGCGCAGTCCACAGTTGCCTCTCCCTCCAAAGCCCCCTCCGTTGCCTCACCTGCAACCCCAAAGACCCAGCGGCTCTTCCTCAGTGACCTCGGCCTCTTCCCCTCCGATCCAGCTGATCCAGCATTCAGGGGGAAGAGGAAGCCCACCCACACGGAGCGGAGTGCCCCTCGCCACCGGACACCCTCCCCCAGGCGCAGACCGACTGACGCCCCCATCCGCAAGTCCCCCCGGACCCGGAAGAGCAAGACCCCGCCGCCGCCCTGCAGCTCAGGCACCAAGTCTCCTTCCTCCATCCCTCAGGCCCCCACTCCACAGGTGCCCCCACCACACCCTGCCCCAGGTTCCCCCACCCACAGATACACCATCCCCAAAAAGATCAGGCCTTCTCCCCCTGCCACTTGCTCTTCCGGCCCCACACCCCCGCTGCGCTTGTCTGTGCCACTGGTGTGGAGACGGTGTCCTCCCCCTCTGCCCACCTTACCTGATCCCCATTCTCCTCCCCTGGAGGTAGGCACTGCAGTGGAGTCCATTACCACCCTGTCTGACTTGGGCACTGCAGTGGGGAACCTGTCCACTCCATCTGCACGGTCCCCTGCAGTCTTGCCGGCACCCACACCATCAGAGTCATGCCCCCCACTTGTGCCGGCACACACCATGCCAGACACCTCCACTGCAGTTGTCAGTGGCTCTCCAGCACCCACCACCCCTTCCCTGCCTCCTTCTGGTGAGCCATGATCCTGTCCCTGCGGTGCCTGGCCTGCCCCCCCGTATGCCCCTCCGAGGGGATTGTCCCTGGTTTTCATCAGTGCAGGCATGCGTAGGGTGACATCTGCCACTGTCACCCTGTTTTGACTTTCATGTTGGACTGGCCATTGGCCTTTGTTAATTTTTTGCTGGACATCAACTGTTAGACCCACATATGCTGAATAAAGCACCTTTCTGTTCTCTAGTGCTTTTGCTTCTGATGTACATGTTGCTGATGATGCTAACCATGCCCTTGCTGCAGTGATGGTGATATTTGGTCTCATGATAATGAAGTGTTACTGTGCAGGAACACATGTGGTCCAGGGGGAATGTGTCCTATCCTGTGGTGTATCCATGTCATCCTTAGCAGCATCTGAGGGTGTCATGTGTTCAATATTTGGCAATGGGATTTCCTACTTACATTAGCAATTTCACATCTGTGGCTTCCACCCCTGCACATCTGTTGTGCCTGCCATTGTTCAATTAGTCTACTTCCCTGACCGTGTGGCCATCTCCACTGGACATGCAGGTTTGGGCATCAATGGGGAAGGACTCATCTGTGTTGTCAGTGCAACATTGCTATACATGTGTGTTGGATCTGTGCTGATGATTTCGTTGGCACTCCCATGACCAGGCTGATGTGACGGGAGCCTTCATTTGGTGCTAATTGTTGGATGTGTGACCAAGTGCTCAGCTGACATGATGGAGCCCTACTGAGGCAACATATGGCACAGCTTTCCTCACACAGGAGTGGAGTCCCCTCATGGCAGTGTGTACTCCTGTGACATTGCCTGCGCCCACGGTGTGTGTTGTATGAGCATGTCTGTGTGTTCACTTCCGTTTTGCTGTGCATGCTGGGATCCCTGGTGTTGTACCTGTTTGTGATGCTTGCTGAGTTGACCTATGTTCCCCCCAAGTCTTCTCCCTGGATTCTCTGTGATGTGGGTGCATGGCATATTACTGGTCATCAGGTGTGTCACCCATAGGTGTGTTTGCTGTCAGGGCTGAGTTTGTGTGCAGACGAAGATGGGTCACAGTCAGGATTCCCCTTGGCACTTGTTGTTTACACCTGTCATGTGATTTCCAGTTTGTGTTATCTTTCAGTGATTGTGACACGTTGTGTGTGTGACTGCTGGCACTCCTCAGGGTCCGGGCTGCAATGTTGGTAGTTGTCTATGTGTGTTCTTTGTGGGTGACCTTGGCTTCTTCATTGGTGTGTGACTGTGGCTGGGATCCCATTGGTTGGTGTGGTATTGCTGTCATGTCCATGTACAGCGTAGTGTGCAGTGTGTCAGACATTCAGGAGTCTTGTTGAGTGGCCATGAGTGATGTGTTTCTGCACCTTGGTTCCCACCCACCGCCCTGGGATTGTCATGGGTGCATGTGCAATGTCACCAGTGCATGTGTGCTTCACTGCTGCACATTGTTGGAGGTCGAGGTGTGTGGTGTTCAGTGTGTGCAGATGAGAGTTGTTGCCCGGCTAGACCCCTGCCTCCATGTTGGCCTTGGCTTACTGGCCGTGCTGATTGATTTGTGCTTGTGTAGGTGTGATGGTAGTTTGTTGCTCAGGACACATGACTGTGGTTCACATTGTGAACGACATTTAGCTTTGTCATCACAGTGGGATTGTAATGCAGCCCAGGGTCACCACATTGTGGGGGCCCTGGGGGTAGTGCTGTGGTGTGTCTGTGTCTTGCTGTGTCAGTTGCTGTTCCTACATGCTTGTGTGACATGTGTGATTTATGCTCCCTCTCATCTGACAATGCCTGATTGCCCACATAGGGGATTTGGATCCATGAGTTACCTTTGTGTGGCACTGTATGCACATCTGTGTAATTGGTATTCAGGCCTCCTCATGTGTTGTGTGGTTGCCTGGGGACACTGGCACCCCCCCTCACCTGTTGTGTTTGATGTGCAGTGTGGGTCTGCCTGTTTGTGTTTGTGCATCTGCACCACTGCATTGGCATATCTTTGGTGTGCCATTGGCTGTATGTTGTTTGGTGGGTTTCCCCTGCTGTCCCTGGGACTCCTAGGTCATCGGTCAGCACAATGATCATGGTTTGTGTGTCCCATTGCTGCCATGGTATGGTATCTGTTCACCTCACATCTACAGTCTCCACAGGGTATCTGCATTTGTGTGCCCATTGGTGCAAATATGTGGGTCTGCATTCTGATGGTCACTTCTGTCATTGTGTCATTGATGAATGTTGACAGTGTCAGCCCCCATGGGTGTTGTTTGTCTGCACATGGCCAAAGGTATGTCTTATTTGCACTGCAGTATTTGCCTCCCCCAATCTATGTTGCAATGGGACACATGCACTACTTTGCCATTGATGTGTTTTATGTTCTGTGACCAGGAATCATCCATGCAGTTTGGCAGTTGCAGCTTTTTCTTTGTCAACACTTGCATTTTGGTCACTGTGATGATGGGGGTTTGGACCCCATTGCCACAATGTTCAAAATGTGCTTCAGCTATGGACCACAGACTTACCTTTTGGTCACTGTGATGATGGGGGTTTAGACCCCATTGCCACAATGTTCTGAATGTGCTTCAGCTATGGGCCCCCACACTTACATTTTGCTCACTGTGATGATGGGGCATCTGGCACCCCCTGGGTAAGGGTGGTAGTAGTGGTAGGCATCTGGCACCCCCTGGGTAAGGGTGGTAGTAGTGGTAGGCATCTGGCACCCCCTGGGTAAGGGTGGTAGTTGTGACAGGCATCCAGCCCCCCATGGGTAGAGGTGGTAGTAGTGGTAGGCATCTGACACGCCCTGGGTAGAGGTGGTAGTAGTGGTAGGCATCTGGCACGCCCTGGGTAAGGGTGGTAGTAGTGACAGGCATCCAGCCCCCCATGGGTAGAGGTGGTAGTAGTGGTAGGCATCTGGCACCCCCTGGGTAGAGGTGGTAGTAGTGGTAGGCATCTGGCACCCCCTGGGTAAGGGTGGTAGTAGTGACAGGCATCCAGCCCCCCATGGGTAGGGGTGGTAGTAGTGACAGGCATCCAGCCCCCCATGGGTAAAGGTGGTAGTAGTGTTAGGCATCTGGCACCCCCAGGGGTAGAGGTGGTAGTAGTGGTAGGCATCTGGCACCCCCTGGGTAAGGGTGGTAGTAGTGGTGGGCATCTGGCACCCCCTGGGTGAGGGTGGTAGTTGTGACAGGCATCCAGCCCCCCATGGGTAGAGGTGGTAGTAGTGGTAGGCATCTGGCACCCCCTGGGTAAGGGTGGTAGTAGTGGTAGGCATCTGGCACCCCCATGGGTAAGGGTGGTAGTAGTGGTAGGCATCTGGCACCCCCTGGGTAAGGGTGGTAGTAGTGGTAGGCATCTGGCACCCCCTGGGTAAGGGTGGTAGTAGTGGTAGGCATCTGGCACCCCCTGGGTAAGGGTGGTAGTTGTGACAGGCATCCAGCCCCCATGGGTAGAGGTGGTAGTAGTGGTAGGCATCTGGCACCCCCTGGGTAGAGGTGGTAATAGTGGTAGGCATCTGGCACCCCCTGGGTAAGGGTGGTAGTAGTGACAGGCATCCAGCCCCCCATGGGTAGAGGTGGTAGTAGTGGTAGGCATCTGGCACCCCCTGGGTAGAGGTGGTAGTAGTGGTAGGCATCTGGCACCCCCTGGGTAGAGGTGGGAGTAGTGAAAGGCATCCAGCCCCCCATGGGTAGAGGTGGTAGTAGTGGTAGGCATCTGGCACCCCTGGGTAAGGGTGGTAGTTGTGACAGGCATCCAGCCCCCCATGGGTAGAGGTGGTAGTAGTGGTAGGCATCTGGCACCCCTGGGTAGAGGTGGTAGTAGTGGTAGGCATCTGGCACCCCCTGGGTAAGGGTGGTAGTAGTGACAGGCATCCAGCCCCCCATGGGTAGAGGTGGTAGTAGTGTTAGGCATCTGGCACCCCCTGGGTAGAGGTGGTAGTAGTGGTAGGCATCTGGCACCCCTGGGTAAGGGTGGTAGTAGTGGTAGGCATCTGGCACCCCCTGGGTAAGGGTGGTAGTAGTGGTAGGCATCTGGCACCCCTGGGTAAGGGTGGTAGTTGTGACAGGCATCCAGCCCCCCATGGGTAGAGGTGGTAGTAGTGGTAGGCATCTGGCACCCCTGGGTAAGAGTGGTAGTAGTGGTAGGCATCTGGCACCCCCATGGGTAAGGGTGGTAGTAGTGGTAGGCATCTGGCACCCCCTGGGTAAGGGTGGTAGTAGTGGTAGGCATCTGGCACCCCCTGGGTAAGGGTGGTAGTTGTGACAGGCATCCAGCCCCCCATGGGTAGAGGTGGTAGTAGTGGTAGGCATCTGGCACCCCCATGGGTAGAGGTGGTAGTAGTGGTAGGCATCTGGCAGCCCCTGGGTAGAGGTGGTAGTAGTGGTAGGCATCTGGCACACCCTGGGTAAGGGTGGTAGTAGTGGTAGGCATCTGGCACCCCCATGGGTAGAGGTGGTAGTAGTGGTAGGCATCTAGCACCCCCATGGGTAGAGGTGGTAGTAGTGGTAGGCATCTGGCACCCCCTGGGTAAGGGTGGTAGTAGTGGTGGGCATCTGGCACCCCCTGGGTGAGGGTGGTAGTTGTGACAGGCATCCAGCCCCTCATGGGTAGAGGTGGTAGTAGTGACAGGCATCCAGCCCACCCTGGGTAGGGGTGGTAGTAGTGGTAGGCATACAGGCCCCTATGTGTATGTGTGGCATTGGTGAGGGCCATCCCGCCCTATGGTGCTGCTGTTGCTGGTGTAGGTATTTCTGCATCCCTCTGTGTGTGATGTGTCGGGTACGTGTAGTTTGTTTTTGTTGTTGGTGTCTGACTTACCTTCTGCGCCGTACGCGTCCGTGCCTGTTCCGGTAATAGAGGTAGAATATTGGTAGGATCGGCACGAAGGGATTCATGGTTGGTTCGTCTCATTCGTCTTTCTCTTTGCTTCGCCTCGTCCTCGTCGCTGGCGTGTTCGTCTCGTAGCCGTGGATCGTGTTGTGGCGCGAATCGGAGCTTATGTGCGCCTCTCCCGGATGCTTTGACGTGCCGTGCGTAGCGACGGGTTCGGCGCGTACGGGAAGCGCATCGTACTTGTCCGGAAGGACGGGGCTGCATTTTGGCTTCCGTGCGACTCGATTCTGCGTTTACGGATCCGGCTCGGTCGGGGAACAGGACCTGGATTGGGTGAGTACGACTGGGTCGGAATCTATGCTGTTATGCGCATCGTACTTGCTCGTTCGGTATAATGTGCGGTTCGGTCGGGAAACAGGCATTCGCATGGCTTTTTTCCCGACCGAATGATGTTAGGTGCGCCTCCGACCGAGATCGGAATCGGCCCCTAAGTGTTTTTCCCTGAATCACAAGATGTTGAGCTGACTTTGCCGAGACTCGAATGCTGGTCCCCAGCTCCCGAGTAGGCAGCTCTGACCATGTGCCACATCCTCTTTCTCTGAGAGCAAGAACGGTTGATAAAAAAAGCGAGAGGCGATTTCCCAACAGGCTGCCCCTGTGCTTTCTCCACTTTCCCCTTTCTGGAAAGCCATGGAATTGTTTGTTTGAAGCTCTCTCACTCTCTTCCCTTCGCTCCCCTCCCCACCAGGTAGTCTTGGAGAAAGGAGATAAGAAATCTTCCAGCCTGACTACAAAATCAGCCTTGTTTCCTCAGAAACTAAATTTTTTCAGCACACAACACCACCTTTAGTTTGTAACCACTCAATGGAAGGATTTTGTTTGCCTTACTGGGAAAGTGTTGGACAGAGGAGGGGTAAAAAATACTGGGGGTCATTACGATGGCGGGCGGATCGCCACCGCCGGCCCGGCGGTGGCGATCCGCCCGCCATCTACCTGAATATTCCCACCGCCATATTAGGATGGTGGTGGGAATGGGAATGGTACCGTGGCGGACGGAAAGACCGTCCGCCGTGGTCCCACTAGGCGGTCCTTTTCCGACCGCCTTGTGGGACATGGTACAATGGGGCATTGTGGGCGGTGCCGTGCAGGCACCGCCGTCGGCATTACGATGCCTGTCTTTTGCGGCGGTGATCCCGCCGCAAAAAGACAGGCGGAGAATGCCTTCGGGGGCCTGTTGGTGGCCCCCAGAGTGTTGGGGGGGTGGGGGGTGCACATGGGGGGTACCTATGGTACCCCCCTGCATCTGCATGTACAAGGTGGCAGGCACCGCAAGGTGCCTGCCACGTTGTACATGCAGATGCACAACATGTAGTTTTACATTGCGGCGGGTGCTGCTTGCAGCACAGCCCGCCGCAATGTAAAAATATGGGATGCGCCCGCCAGTGTGGCAGGCGCATCCTAATGTGTATTGCGGGACCACCGCACCTATGGCGGGCAGTCCCTTTTGGCACTGCGATGGCGGGCGGACTTTGTCCGCCCGCCATCATAATCGACCCCACTGTTTCCACTTCCATGAGTGCAACAGTAGGGAAAGTGTTGGATAGCGGAGGGTTAAAAATTACTATTCCCACTCCAGTGAGTTCAACAGTAAGGAAAGTGTTGGACAGCGGAGGGGTAAAAATTACTATTCCCACTCCAATGAGTGCAACAGTAGGGAAAGTGTTGGACAGCGGAGGGGTAGAAATTACTATTCCCACTCCAGTGAGTGTTAGAGTAGGGAAAGTGTTGGATAGCGGAGGGGTAAAAATTACTATTCCCACTCCAGTGAGTGCAACAGTAGGGAAAGTGTTGGCTAGCGGATGGGTAAAAATTACTATTCCAACTCCAGTGAGTGCAACAGTAGGAAAGTGTTGGATAGCGGAGGGGTAAAAATTACTATTCCCACTCCAGTAAGTGTAAGAGTAGGGAAAGTGTTGGATAGCGGAGGGGTAAAAATTACTATTCCCACTCCAGTGAGTGCAACAGTAGGGAAAGTGTTGGCTAGCGGATGGGTAAAAATTACTATTCCAACTCCAGTGAGTGCAACAGTAGGAAAGTGTTGGATAGCGGAGGGGTAAAAATTATTATTCCCACTTCAGTGAGTGTAACAGTAAGGAAAGTGTTGGACAGGGGAGGGGTAAAAATTACTATTCCCACTCCAGTGAGTGTAACAGTAGGGGAAGTGTTGGATTGCATTGGAGTAACAATTAATATTCTCACTCCAGTCAGTTCAAAATTAAAAACAAACAACATTTTAACAACAATAAAAATATTTAAAAAACAAAATAAATTAAAAAATATATCAGTATGATAAAAATTCAAATACAAATATATTTAATATTAAATTTTTCACACAAAAAACATATTATAATGTTAAATATTATAATGTTCCAAACAAATAAATATTTTTAACTAAGAATTATTTTGAAAGAAAAACATTACATAAATTTACTTTTTTAATTTCCTACCCTATAACACCACACAATTCACAACCCACATCTAAATTTTTTTTTAAATGTAATTCGTCAACTAACATAATTAATTACCAATTGAAGAAATATTATTAATGAAAAATAAATTAAAACTCATAAAAATTATTTAAACTCCCACACTTTACCCCTATAGTCCCCACACAACCCACAACTAAAATTAAACTGTAAAAAAATTAATTACACAATTAAAACTTATTTTCAATTAAAAAACTAATAGTATTTAACAACTTATTATAAAGTAAGTAAAATTAATTTACTCCCCACACTGTACCCCTATAACATTAAAACTCACACACAAAAAAATATAAACAAATACCCTAATTACATATTAATTAATTAATAATAATAATCAACTAATTTTTAATTAATCAAACAAAAATTACTACCCACCCTTTACCCCTATAAATCCCACAACCCACACCTGAAATTAATTACACAAATTCCATATTTAATTTTCAATTAATTCATATTAATTAACAACTAATTATTAATTAATTCAACATAAATTACTTTCCACCCTTTACCCCACAAACCCCACAACCCACACCTAAAAAAATAACACAATTACCATAATTAATTATCAATTAATTAGTTAATATAAATTAACTACTAATTATTAATTAATTAAACATAAATTACTTCCCAACCTTTACCCCTATAAACCCCACAACCTGCACCTAAAATTAATAAAACAATTTCCATAATTAATTTTCAGTCAATTAATTAATATAAATTAACAACTAATTATTAATTATTCAAAAATAAATTACTTCCCACCCTTTACCCCTATAAACACCACAACCCCCACCTAAAATATTACACAATTATCATAATTAATTATCAATTAATTAATTGATAATAATTAACAACCAATTAATATTTAATTACTAATAAATTACTTCCCACAATTAACGCTATAAAATCTAATTTAAATAAATAAAAAATAATCATTAATTTATTATTATTAAATTACTTCCCACCCTCTTCCCCTGTAACCCCACAACCCGCTACGGTTCATAACTACTAAAAATTTAACACATATATTAAATAACATAAACAATACTTATACAAAATAAATACATCACATACATTTAAAATATAAACTAAAGTACAAAATACTAATAAAAAATCGATATTTTAAACATCTATATTTTTGCAAACAATATTAATGACTTCTATATTTTTAAAAACGATATTTCTTACCTTAAATTCGATATTCTTGACCACGATATTCTTGCTGTCGATATTTCTGAATCAAAATATTTCCAACTCGATGTTTGTGTAAGTCGACATTTCCGACTCGATATTCTGTCTCAGCACCGGACAAAGCAGAGGAAGACGCATGGTCCGAGGAGTGGTAGACGCCACAGACATACACCATTTATCCTGTCACAGTCCAGGAGGGCTGTGGTATACCCACGTGAGTCCTGAAATGCTGCCCGATGGCATTTAAATTGACAACTAATCACAGTGTGTGTATTTTCCCTCCATTTCTATTCACCAAACAGATTTAAAAGCTGTACTATGTCCAATGCACATGTTGACTTTTAATTTTCTTTCCTTTTGAAAAAGAGAATGTATAAAATGATCCACCATTTGCTTCATAGCGCACAGGGACCACCTAGAGTAACCCTGGGCATCGTACTCCGCTCCACCAGCGGAGTTTGCGGAGATTTACCAACTCCGCGCTCCGCTGGGAACGCGAAGTTGGGCAAATCTCCGCCTCCGTGGCGGAGCGGAGTACGAGGCTAGCCCCATATACAAAAATTTAAAAAAACACCACTTACCTTGTCTTCTACCCTTCCCTCCTCGTCGCCGCGGTGTCTCCCTTCTTCCGTCGTCCTCCTCCTCGCCACCCTGTAGGTATTATGTCATGCGTGAACTGCAATACCTACAGGGACGCGAGGAGGAGGACGCGGGAAGAAGGGAGACACCGCGGCGAGGAGCAGGGAAGGCAGAAGACAAGGTAAGTGGTGTTTTTTAAATTTTTTATTATATTGCTGATGGTCCCGGGGCGGAGCGGAGCCCCGCGTAGTTCCACTGAGGTTTTTTTTTACTACGTGGAGCTACGCGGAGCTACGCGGAGCTCCACTACGCATACTCCGCCCAGGGTTAACCTAGAGGAGTTTAGGCTGAATGTAGAGAAAGAACTTACCTGAACTGTGGAGGAGGACATATCTGTCTTATAAGGCAAGCAACTTTTCTCACCTCACCTTTATGTTTTCCTTAAGAAGCTATCGTTAGAGACAGAAGGAAAAGGGGAAAGGAATAAACGAGTGATGTAAAAGAAAAGAAGTCATTATGGACATACGGGAGCATACATTCGAAAATCATACTTACCTTGCCCCTTTTCCATTCTCTTGAGGGACATCAGTGGCAAGACTACAAAGTCCCTAGAGAGGAAAAGAAAACCATGGCATTCAGCCTGTCCACAGCTATGGGACAAAACATTTTTAGGTCTAGCCTAGGCAGCTCTTGCGCTGTCTCTTTGAGACATGCTGTATTCAGGTATGGAGTTTAAGCTCTGCCCATTTTCCACCCATCATTTTAATTGGCTCCTGTTACTGTCCTTTGTAAATGGTGGCTTTTTGATTTGTGAATATACTTAGTAGTCCCTCCTTAGTACCTCCTTTTCTCCTGTTGTAACCTCCCATGAGAACTGCCCCTCTTACATGTGTTGTTACTCGGTATGTTTTAATTACAGTCTGTGAGCACTATTTTCTTAAATGACTTTCTCCTGCCTTTTGTTTCAGGCAGGACACGCTCTCCCACAACCGCTTGTTCTTTTGTTTCATTTAAATTAAATTGCCATTCATTTGCAGTCACTTAATCTCCCTGTGTCGTCTCCCCCCACAACCCCTTCCAGAACACTGCTTGCCCGCCCCCACTGCCCCTCCGAGATTGCTGCTGTTTTTTTTCTTCTTTACTATAGAGCACTCCAGGGGCACGGTGGAAATTAAGGGGCATATTAGCAAGAACATGCGGAAAATATCGCAAACCTTGCTTAGCGCGCCTTTTTTTATCGCCGGCTATCGCTGGATATTACCGCGGATATAGCATGCTATTAGCAAGGTTTATCTCCATTGCGATAAAATATCCAGCGATAGCGGCGAAACCCAGCTTTAACGCGAGAAATCCAGCGATAAAATCCTATCGCTAATTCTGGGGACTTAACCTTACAATCCACCTCCCATTGACTTTCATTGCTAAGTCATGTTTTTATCAGTTCTAAAAAACAAGCGCTAATCGGGGTTAGCGCGCGTTTTTATCGCTTCGCGGGTATTGCTAATAGGCGATAGGTATGTAAGCGACTGTTTTCTGTCGCTTTTAGTTGGGAACGCCTACCTTGCATGTCATTAGCGATAATTATCGCTGACATGCAAGGCGATGTAAAACCCGGCCGCTATCGCCTGAAAGCTGTCGCTAACGCCTGTTAGCGACAGCTTGCTAATAGGGCGTTAAAAATATCACCGCTTTAGTGGCAAAAAGTCCCGCTAAAGCGGCGATAGAGCCCTTGATAATATGCCCCTCAGTGTTTTTCCCTGAATCACAAGATGTTGAGCTGACTTTGCCGAGACTCGAACGCTGGTCCCCAGCTCCTGAGTAGGCAGCTCTGACCATGCGCCACATCCTCTTTCTCTGAGAGCAAGAACGGTTGATAAAAAAAGCAAGAGGCGATTTCCCAACAGGCTGCCCCTGTGCTTTCTCCACTTTCCCCTTTCTGGGAAGCCATGGAATTGTTTGTTTGAAGCTCTCTCACTCTCTTCCCTTCGCTCCCCTCCCCACCAGGTAGTCTTGGAGAAAGGAGATAAGAAATCTTCCAGCCTGACTACAAAATCAGCCTTGTTTCCTCAGAAACTAAATTTTTTCAGCACACAACACCACCTTTAGTTTGTAACCGCTCAATGGAAGGATTTTGTTTGCCTTACTGTACACATACATTTACTGATTTACTAGTTGAGTTATTGTTAGTTTTTGGTAAGATCTCTAACTCATGGGCAGTTTCTCCGTTAGAGCGTGGGGGCCCCGCCCCTCTCTTATTTCAGCCCTAAAGAAAACATTTCAAATTGCAATCTGTCATACAGATTCAATTTGTATTTTAAAAACATTAATTATCAGTGCCTGGCCTCACTCTCGGTCATGGAACAGGCCAGGTACTGTGGGGCACCACAAACGCATGTGCACTACGGCACTTACAGAATGACGGCATCACGCAGGGCTTACCTTTCCACAGCCCACGGGACAAAGAAGGTAAAGCTGCAGGTGCCTTTCGATGCCTTCAGGCTGATATAATGCAGCCTCTTGGCATTTCCATGCGTAGCCCTGTCCAGGGCTGGGCGTCATTTCTGTCTTCTTTGGCAGATCCAGTAGATTTGTAATCACATGCCTGCATAACATAACCCTTCTTT
The DNA here is from genome assembly GCA_963921515.1 of Calotriton arnoldi. NCBI lineage: Eukaryota > Metazoa > Chordata > Amphibia > Caudata > Salamandridae > Calotriton > Calotriton arnoldi. Next base: position 246,676 of record CAWUFW010014394.1, read on the forward strand.
CTAGTAGCGGCTGCTATGGGGCAGTAGTGGTGGGACGGGGGCTAAGAATAAAATTAAAATTCACTAACCTACGCTGCCGGTTGCCACCTCTCCTCCGTCCTCTTCGAACCAGCTGGAAGCAGACTCCCCTAGCCAATCACAGCACTGCTGTCACCATGACAGCAGCAGCGTTGTGATTGGTCTGAGCGTCGTGGTTCAGCGCTCCGACAGGGAGTGGGAGCCTGTGCATGTTCTCCACCTGGCTGTGCAACACAGCTGGTGGAGAACATGCAAAGTGCGCATGACTGTTTGGCCGACCCAAGAGGGCCGGCCAAACCATCATGCGCACTTAGAAAGTGCCCACAACTCCTCCCTCTGCTCTGTGGGCAGCACCGCCCCGCACTTTAAGAGCCTCCAGGCCTTCTGACTCCTTAAGGCTTGTCCTGATGGTGAGCCCAGCCGCCGGTAGTGCTGGTCACAGCTCCTGTACGGCAGACGCAGTGGCACAGTATGAATGCCTCGGTAGTGCTGGTCACAGTTCCCGTACGCAGACGCAGTGGCACAGTATGAACGCCTCCGGTAGTGCTGGTCACAGCTCCCATACGGCAGAGGCAGTGGCACAGTATGAACGCCTCCGGTAGTGCTGGTCACAGTTCCCGTACGCAGATGCAGTGGCAGAGTATGAACACCTCCGGTAGTGCTGGTCACATCTCCCGTACGGCAGACGCAGTGTCACACATATGAACACAGAGTTGTCCTGAGAGACAGGAGCCAAGAGGCTGCTGCAATGACCGGTATTCATTTTCATGCTTTCTAGAAAATGAAAGCTCGCCGCAGAAAACTTAAAAGGTAAAATACTTTGCACCGAGTCAATCCCAGGGGGACATAAATGGCCCGCATGGACTCACAGTTAAAATGTCCACTTTCTTCCCTGTTTTGCTTACATCTAGGGCAATCCACAGATGTACTTCCAAAGATCGGGGTGTTATGTTTCTTTCGTGAAGAAAAAACAAAGGAGGAAAAAAGCAGACATTTCCCATGGCAGTCCAATGCTGCCATTCGAAAGCAGTTCACAGGACTGGCTGCTTATGTTTCATTTCTGGACCTATACCACGTTAAATGTGCAGCTGCCGTTTCGGGTGCTGTTCCCTCTCAAATTTTTCACAATTGTTTTTGGGGAAACATAGATGAGAGGCATTGGTTCAAAAGATTCTCAAATACAATAACTTGCAATGCAAGAAACAGTAAACAAATATGGGTTTGGAGAAGCATCATTGGGGTTGGCAGATACTGGATTGTAATGTGGTGGCACCTCTATTTTCTCTGGGTGACACTCCCCAGTTCTCCATTCTCTTTCCTTATGTCACTGTCTGGCCTCTCCTCACTGCGGCACCCCTTATCTTAAGAACGTCTCACACTCTGCTGTTTTCTTCATGCCTCTGGTTTCTTCATTTTGTGTATTAGTTACTCTTGCAAAAACTAGAAATTGGGCTGTTACACTGGAACATGTGTTCTAAAATGCACCGTGTGCCCTCCACCTGTACCATACAGTCAAATTTGCATGGAACAGCATGTGTTTAAAGTCCCCACGTTACAAACGGCTTTGCAGACCCAGTCCGTTTTTTAGGTCGAGCCTAGCGCAGCACGCATGCGCTGCTCTGCAAGGCTTCTTGTATCTACTGTGTGGGTCTGACTCCTCCCACGCATTGGATTGGCTTTTGCGTGTGTCTTTTTAGAATCAAAGCCTGCAAATGGCTAAAAGTGGGTGCATGTCCCACCTCTGAAAGGTTCACTCCCACGGCGTTTTGCCGCGGGAGCTAGCAGTGGCGCGCAGGGTGGCACCTGCAGTGCCTCCTTGTCTTCGTGTGCCCGCCCCCACAACACCTCTTTGTGTCCCTGTGCCATCTTTGCCCTCCTGCACCACTCCCCCTTGTCTCCCTGTGCCCGTTCCCACCTCTCCTCTTTGTGGCCCTGTGCCGTTTTGATCGACAAGTCTTACAGTGACATGCATCTTTCACAATGTTATCACAGCAGATCTTTATTGAAACTGTATCCTCTTCTCTCTCTGGATTCTTGAGCTGCTTGTTTAACACTGGAGAGGCGGGCATGTAGAGCTTCCATCATGCTCTGCTTTGGGGTCCGATCCCGTTTGAGCATAGCGGCCGTGATTAGCTTTACTTTTAGCTCCTCAGTGGTGCATTTCATCCTCAGCCCCTCCCCAATTACTTCCCCTCACGGTCTTCCACTACTTTCTGAAACTATTTCTTCCTCAGCCCGCCCCATTTCGACTGGAGTTAATTTAATTTTGCATTTGAAAAAATTGTCTCGAGGATGGGTTAAATGTTAGGCTCAGGTTAAGAGTGGCAAGGCCAGGGAAGGAGGGTACCACGGGAGGCTTCCTTGATGCCTGGTACACTGCTGGCTCACGTGGCATGGCTTGAGTGATTTCAGGGTGGTGTAGGCACCTCTGCAGAGGAAAGGGAGCTCCGCAGACAGCAAAATAAGCCTCCGTACTTTGAGCTGAGAGCGTGCCATAATTTATTCTCAGCTCTAAACGTGTTTATCAAAAATGTAGGGCAGCCTCTTACTGCCCTGCAGTGGGGGCAGAACTCCATTGCCATTCTCTTTGTAAACAACATGGAGTGCTGGACTGAAGCAGCCCATATGAATGCAGTTCAGGGTGCCGCAGTCTCGTCCATTGCACCCCTGTTCTGACCATGGTTTCCCCTCTCACTCTTGAACTACTATGTAAAGCATGATACCCTTATACTCTGTACCGCTGCTTGCCTGTGGCTCTGTTCGTGCTCCTTATCTATTACATTCTCCACATATTAGTTAAAATGCTATACTACCCCTGGCTGCTTCTGTTTACAGGCAAGTCCTGCTATATACTTGGCGTGCACGCCCAGCAGGACTCCCTTCCCCCACCGCTCCCTCTGCAAATATTAAACAAACAGCAGGGAGGGGGGCGTTTCGAGGTTCAGCTAATTTATTTAAGGTCTGGGGTCATCTTTTAAATGTCATGTTTCAATAACATGCAGCGGCCATCTCCGTTGGGGATGTTTCATTTCTCTGATACAAACAAGTTGTTTCTGTTCCTAGAAGAGGTATCCACGTCTTGTTTTTTTTTATGTTGGCCTGTGGCAGCTGCCACAGGATGGAACAGAGAAGGTAAACAACTTTTTCAAGGTTTGCTGGGAGGCTCGTTGTTTTGCCTGAGCCCTTTTTCCCTAATTTTTACCTTCTTTCCTCTGCTGTCCAATCAGTGCTCTACCTTAACTCTCACTGTCTTGCCTCAGCCCTTCATCCCTGATTTCTAGTCCTTTCACAGATTGTAGTTTCACTTTTGGCTTAAACATTAGCAAAGCCAATAGATCTGCCTAAACACTTATAAGGTGAAGCAGGGTCTAGTTTTTACCATATCGTGCCCCAGGCCCATTCTGTCCACATCTGAAGCATAAGAGTCTCAATTGTCCCTGCCAGCCCACAGACAGAGTTGTGTTAAAATTGTCTACACTGCATTGAGCGTCTAGGAGGCAGTAGGCCCCATGCCCTCCTGTACTTTAGGAGAACATAATTGGCCAAGAGTAAGGAGTGGGGGCCAACTGGGCCAATTGGGACTTTCCACCTTTTGTATTCTTCTGCTTTCTTAAAAAGTTTCCGAGATGTGACGCAAATCATTTTCGATAAATGTTTAATTTCATTATGATTTACGGTCAAACATCAAGTGACCTTTTGGTAAACTTTTGTAATGTAGTGTCACTTCTGTTTTCCTAATATTTCCAAGAAGTGACCAGAGTGTGTCATGTTCTGCGGTCAAGAGCACCTGTTAATGTTTTGATCCTGTGGTTTATAGTTCCGCATTTAACAAGTATAAAAGATCTGCTCCACAGCCCATGCGTGTACCACCTTCTGCAGTGTCTAGCACGCGTTGGTGTTCCCGGTCGACCGCTCTGTTTTGAGCCTCACCTATCTGAGGTTGTAGTGTTCATGATAGCTTGAAAGTCTTTGTCTCTCTCTCTCTCTCGGTCTCTCATCCCCTCCCTTTTCCTTGCATTGACGTAATCTTAAAACGTACAATATTGCATGGTCCAGCTTATTATTTGAAGACGTGTCACTTTGACACTTGTTATCTACTAAGATTGCACAAAGTTACTTGATGATTAAGAAATATGCTTTTTGACAATTGTTGTTTGAACTTGCTTTTCGAATAAAGTGCCACTCTAACTCAGTTTCTGCATTTCACACACGTGTCTTATTATTTTAGATAGCACATTTGAAGGGTGAAAAAAACACCCTGCAACAAAGGCCCCAAAGGCGAGACCTGTTGGCTATGCCAATGCTTGTTTAAATTTGTTTTTTAACTTGGTTTTAACTCCCTTCAAATCAATTCAGACTCTGGATGTTCTAGAACTACAGGTACTTGTACCTGGTTTTAAAACCCTGGTGCACCCCTACCAGGTTCTTTGTACCAGGCATGTTTGTGTGTGTGTGCGCGCCGCAGCCTTGTACTCTCAACATGGCTACTGTCGTCTTGCTGCTTCGTGCATCTGCGGTGCCTGTTACAATATTCATTGTGTCCACCATGTAACCTCATATATCATCCAGTCTTGACCAAACGTCCAATAAAGTACTAACAGTTCCTTTTTATGAATATTTGCCCCTATGTATCCATCCTTCTGTTTCCATACCAACCATCTGTAACTGTCCTGCCCATGCATCATATACCATCTTTTCATTCATCTATTCAAGCATTCATACAAACAGCTATCATTCCACCAACCCATCCATCCTAACTACACCTCTGCTTCTTAAATGTTCACATTATCTGGATGGTAATCACATAATTCCACTACACACCAAATGCATCCACCTCATAACACGAAATTAAAAAAAAAAAAAATACATTTACAACGCAAATAGCTCTAACTCTCATTTTCTAGATCATCACTAAACTGCAAAAACAAAACAAAAAAAAACATACATTAAAAACATTGTCATTTACAGCGTCAATGGCTCTAACTTTCACAAATGCGAGACCATTTGCTTTGCAAATGCTTGTTTATGCATGTTTAAAAGCAAGCATACGGAAAACAATAATAGCAAAACTCCAAAGCATTATTTGCCCCATCCCTCCACAGGATAATATGCAGAAGAAAATGGCACGGAGGAATCAATATCTCTTTTTTATTTGGTCATAGAGAACATTTAATTACCCTATCAGTAGTCCAAGGTCCTATAGCAATACATTAAAAAAAATTCATTCAAAAAAGCACATGTACCATGGAAACAGTCTTTGAAAGTGTCAATCATTATAAAGGTTTTTAACACAAAGAAAAAAACATACAAATATACATATATATAAACATATACATCACAAACATTTATAGACCAACACCTAAATGCAACGAATCTGAGTTGCCAATACCCGTATAATTCTGTAATGCTAAGGGGTCGATTCCGATCTCGGCCGGAAGCGCACCTAACAGTATTCGTCCGGAAAAAAACCAAGCCGAACGCGTGTTTCCCGACCGATTCGAACAGCCATCCGAACGAACAAGTACGATGCGCATAACAGCCCAGATTCCGAGCGAGCCGTACTCACCCATTTCAGCTCCTGTTCCCCGCCCGAGCCGGATCCATAAACGTCCAATCGAGTCGCACGGAACCAAATACACAGCACCTTCTGGCCGGACTAGTACGATGCGCATTCCGTACGTGCCGAACCCGTCGCTACGTCCGGCACGTCAGAGCATCCGGGAGAGCTGCACATAAGCTCCGATTCGTGCCAAAAGACGATCCACGGCTACGAGACGAACAAGCCAGCGACGAGTACGAGTCGAAGCCACGAGAAACCCGAACGAGACGAACAAACCATGAATCCCATCGCGCAGGTCCTACCAATACTCTACATCTATTACCGGGACCGGTACGGACACGTACGGCGAAGACGGTAAGTCAAACAGCCACCACACAAACAAACCACACGTACCCAACATATGTCACACACACATAGGGATGCAGAAATGATGTACACCAGCAACAGCAGAACCATAGGGGCGGGATGGCTACCACCAATGCCATACACACCCATAGGGGGATGGATGCCTACCACTACCACCACCCCTACTTAGGGGGGCCTGGATGCCTACCACTAACACCACCCCTACTCATGGGGGCTGGATGCCTACCACTACCACCACCCCTACTCAGGGGGGCCTGGATGCCTACCACTACCACCACCCCTACTCAGGGGGGGCTGGATGCCCACCACTACTACCAACCCCACCCTTAGGGGGATGGATGCCTACCACCAACACCACCCCTACTCAGGGGGGGCTGGATGCCTGCCACTATTACCAACCCCACTCATAGGGGGATGGATGCCTACCACTACCACCACCCCTACTCATGGGGGGCTGGATGCCTACCACTACCACCACCCCTACTCAGGGGGGCCTGGATGCCTACCACCACCACCACCCCTACTCAGGGGGGGCTGGATGCCTGTCACTACTACCAACCCCACCCATAGGGGGATGGATGCCTACCACTACCACCACCCCTACTCATGGGGGGCTGGATGCCTACCACTACCACCACCCCTACTCATGGGGGGCTGGATGCCTACCACTACCACCACCCCTACTCATGGGGGCTGGATGCCTACCACTACCACCACCCCTACTCAGGGGGCCTGGATGCCTACCACTACCACCACCCCTACTCAGGGGGGCCTGGATGCCTTTCACTACTACCAACCCCCCTAATAGGGGGACGGATGCCTACCACTACCACCACCCCTACTCAGGGGGGGCTGGATGCCTGTCACTACTACCAACCCCACCCATAGGGGGATGGATGCCTACCACCAACACCACCCCTACTCATGGGGCGCTGGATGCCTACCACTACAACCACCCCTACTCAGGGGGGCCTTGATGCCTACCACCACCCCTACTCAGGGGGGGCTGGATGCCTGTCACTACTACCAACCCCACCCATAGGGGGATGGATGCCTACCACTAACACCACCCCTACTCATGGGGGGCTGGATGCCTACCACTACCACCACCCCTACTCATGGGGGGCTGGATGCCTACCACTACCACCACCCCTACTCAGGGGGGCAGGGATGCCTACCACTACCACCACCCCTACTCAGGGGGGGCTGGATGCCTACCACTACTACCAACCCCACCCATAGGGGGATGGATGCCTACCACCAACACCACCCCTACTCAGGGGGGGCTGGATGCCTGCCACTACTACCAACCCCACTCATAGGGGGATGGATGCCTACCACTACCACCACCCCTACTCAGGGGGCCCTGGATGCCTACCACTACCACCACCCCTACTCAGGGGGGCTGGATGCCTACCACTACTACCAACCCCACCCATAGGGGGATGGATGCCTACCACCAACACCACCCCTACTCAGGGGGGGCTGGATGCCTGCCACTACTACCAACCCCACTCATAGGGGGATGGATGCCTACCACTACCACCACCCCTACTCAGGGGGGGCTGGATGCCTGTCACTACCACCACCCCTAAACATAGGATGGGAAATGCATGACACAACCAGCATACTCCAACATAAGAAATGTCTGAAAATGCATCCCACCAACACCATGACAAGCGTGTGTAGTCTGTGTCAAATGCCCACAACACTGAACATGTCATTGAGCATACAATGTGACCCCCAATCACATGTGTCACACATAAATTTGTGTGGCCTCCACAATGCAAGCAGACCATTACCACTGTGGCAATGGGGTATAACACCCCATCATCACAGTGACCAAAAGGTAAGTCTGTGGTCCATAGCTGAAGCCCAATTGAACAGTGTGGCAATGGGGTCTAAACACCCATCACCACAGTGACCAAAAGGGAAGTGTGGGGTCCATAGCTGAAGCACATTCTGAACATTGTGGCAATGGGGTCTAAACACCCATCACCACAGTGACCAAAAGGGAAGTGTGGGGTCCATAGCTGAAGCACATTCTGAACATTGTGGCAATGGGGTCTAAACACCCATCACCACAGTGCCCAAAAGGTAAGTGTAGTAATGGTAAAAGCTGCAAATGCCAAACAGCATGGATGATTCCTGGTCACAGAACAACAAACACATCTGTGGCATAGTAGTGCTTGTGTCCCATAGCAACATACATTGGGTGAGGCAAACAGTACAGTGCAAATAAGATATACCTTTGGCCATGTGCAGACAAACATCACACATGGGGGCTGACATTGTCAACATCCCTCAATAACACAATGACAGAAGTGACCATCATAATGCAGCCCCACATATCTGCACCAATGGACACACAAATGTAGATATCCTGTGGAGACTGTAGATGTCAGGTGAACAAACACCATACCATGGCAGCAATGGGACATACAAACCATGATCATTGTGCTGACTGATGACCTAGGAGTCCCAGGGACAGCAGGGGAAAGCCAACAAACAACATACAGCCAATGGCACACTAAAGATATGCCAATGCAGTGGTGCAAATGCACAAACACAAACAGGCAGCCTCACACTGCAGATCAAACACAACAGGTGATGGGGGGTGTGCCAGTGTCCCCAGGCAACCACACAACACATGAGGAGGCCTGAATCCCAATTACACAGATGTGTATACAGTGCCACACAAAAGTAACTCATGGATCGGATTCCCCTATGTGGGCAAACAGGCATTGTTAGATGAGAGGGAGCCCAAATTACACATGTCACACAAGCTTGTAGGAACAGCAACTAACACAGCAAGAGACAGACCCACCACAGCACTACCCCCAGGGACCCCACATCGTGGTGACCGTGGCCTGCATGATGATCCCTCTGTGATGACAAAGCTAGATGTCGTTCACACTGTGAACCACAGTCATGTGTCCTGAGCAACAAACTACCATCACACCTACACAAGCACAAATCAATCAGCACGGCCTGTCAGCCAAGGCCAACATGGAGGCAGGGGTCTAGCCGTGCAACAACTCTCATTTGCACACACTCAACACCACACACCTTGATCTCCACCAATGTGCAGCAGTGAAGCTCACATGAACTGGTGACATTGCACATGCACCCATGACAATCCCAGGGGTGGTGGTGGGAACTAAGGTGCAGAAACCCATCACACATGGCCAGTCAACAAGACTCGTGAATGTCTGACACACTGCACAGTGCGCTGTACATGGGCATGATGTGAAATCCACCACAATCAATGTGATCCCGGACACAGTCACATACCAATGAAGAAGTCAAGGTCACCCACAAAGAACACACATAGACAACTTCCAACATTGCAGCTCTGACCCAGAGGAGTGGCAGCAGTCACACACACAACGTGTCACAATCACTGAAAGCTAACACAAACTGGAAATTACATGACTTGTGTAACCAACAAGTGCCAAGGGGAATCCTGACTGTGTCTCATCTGCGTTTGCCCAAAAACTCAGCCCTGACAGCAAACACACCTATGGATGACACCCTGATGACCAGTAATGTGCCATGCACCCACATCCCAGAGAACCCTGGGCGAAGATTATGGTGGAACATAGGTCAACTCAGCAAGCATCACAAACAGGAACATCACTAGGGATCCCAGCCTGTGTTGCAAAACGGAAGTGAACACACACAGACATGCTCACACAACACACACCTTGGGCTCAGGCAATGTCACAGAATTACACACTGCCATGAGGGCACTCCACTCCTGTGTAAGGAAAGCTGTGCCATACGTTGTCTCTGCAGGGCTCTATCATATCAGCAGTACACTTGGTCACTCAGTCAACAATTAGCACAAAATGAAGGCTCTCGTCACATCAGCCTGGTCATGGCAGTGTCACCGACACCATCTGCACAGATCCAACACAAATGTATAGCAAGTTGCACTGATCACACAGATGAGTCCTTCCCCATTGATGCCCCAACTTGCATGTCCAGTGGAGATGGTCACACGGTCAGGGAAATAGACAAATTGAACAATGGCAAGCACAACAGATGTGCAGGGGTGTAAGCCATAGATGTGATATTGCAAATAAATGTAGGAAATCCCATTGCCAAATATTGAAAACATTACACCCTCTTATTGCTGCAAAGGATGACATGGATACACACCAGGAAAGGACACATTCCCCCTGGACCACATGGGGTCCTGCACAGTAACACTTCATTTCCCTGAAATCAAAAATCACCATCAGTGCAGCAAGGGCACGGTTAGCATCATCAACATCATGTACATCAGAAGCAAAACCGCTAGAGAACAGAAAGTAGCTTTATTAAGCATTTTTGTGTTTAGAAGTGAAAGTCCAGAAATATAACAAAGGCCAATGGCCAGTCCATAACAATAGTCCAAACAGGGTGACAGTGCCAGATGTCACCCTTTGCATGCCTGCACTGATATGGAGCAGGGACATTCCCCTCGGAGGGGCATACGGGGGGGCAGGCCAGGCACCGCAGGGACAGGATCAGGGCTCACCAGAAGGAGGCAGGGAAGGGGTGGTGGGTGCTGGAGAGTCACTGACAACTGCAGTGGAGGCGTCTGACATGGTGTGTGCCGGCACAACTGGGGGGCATGAGTCAGATGGTGTGGGTGCCGGCACGACTGCAGTGGGTCGTGCAGATGGAGTGGACAGGTTCCCCACTGCAGTGCCCAAGTCAGACAGGGTGGTAGTGAACTCCACTGCAGTGCCTATCTCCAGGGGAGTAGAATGGGGTTCAGGTAAGGTGGGCAGGACAGAGGGGGAGGACACGCTCTCCACACCAGTGGCACAAACAAGCGCAGCGGGGGTGTGGTGCTGGAAGAGCAAGTGGTAGGGGGAGAAGGCCGGATCTTTCTGGGGACGGTGTATCTGTGGGTGGGGTACCTGGGGCAGGGTGTGGTGGGGGAACCTGTGGAGTGGGGGCCTGAGGGATGAAGGAAGGAGACTTGGTGGTTGAGCTGCAGGGTGGTGGCGGGGTCTTGCTCTTCCGGGTCCGGGGGGACTTGCGGATGGGGGCCTCAGTCTGTCTGCGCCTGGGGGAGGGTGTCCGGGGGTGAGGGGCACTCCCCTCTGTGTGGGTGGACTTCCTCTTCCCCCGTATGCTGGATCAGCTGGATTGGAGGGGAAGAGGCCGAGGTCACAGAGGAAGAGCTGCTGTGTAGGTGGGGTTGCAGGTGAGGCAAGGGAAGGGGCCTTGGAGGGAGAGGTATCGGAGGACTGCGGAGTGACTGTGGATGCCTGTGTGTGTGTATGTACCCCTTCCCCTGTTGGTGTGGTATCAGTCCCCTGAGGATGCCTGCGTGCACGTCTTGTTTTTGTAGTGGGTGTGTCTGTGCTGCTCGTGTCTGTGTGTTTGGGTGAATGTGCAGGTGTGCATGTGCTTGGGACAGGTAGGGTGCCAGGAAGTGTGGATGGGGCAGAGGTAGGAGGGGTGAGGGACTGTTGGAGGAGGGACACTGCTGCCGTCAGGGAGGAGTCCATGGACCTATTGCTCCTCTGTAGGGCAGACATGCCCGATGAGATGCCCTCCATGAACGACACCAGCTGAGTCAACAGAGTGGTGTGGGCATGGAGGACACTCAGCATTGCTTTCTGCCCTACATGGAGCTGGCAAAGTAGGTACACAGACTCCTCACTCAGGGCAGCAGGGGACACAGGGGCAGGGGCTGCGGTGCCTGGCACGAAGGAGACATGCTCCCGAACACGGGAGCCTCCACGGACCTCTGGAATGGGAGCCGATGGGAGGGCGGTGGTGGTGGTGGTGGGGACAGCAATAGTAGCTGGGGTGTGGTGGCTGCTGACACCCGCCTCCACAAGGGAGTCATCCTCCGGGCTGCTGTGGTCCTCAGCTGAGGTGGATGGTGCTGAGGACTCCTCGGTGTGGCTCCCCTCGCCCTCCGTGCCACTGGGTCCCTCCGACCACTCCTCGGCTGCTGACCCAGTCTGGCTCTGCGGATCCTCCTGGTCCGTGGAGCTGTCCCCTCCTGTGGCCATGGATGTATCTGCAAACAATTAGGGAAACAGACAGACATCAGTCACCTGCACTAACCGCACAAAACCACAGTAAGTACAGCACATTACAGAGCAAGCCCTGGCATCCTTAGTTGAACATTGCCAAAAGTGCCCAAACAGAGTAGGAGAAGCCAATTGTCAGTCTGATGGTCAACCATGGCACTCACATCCCTCCTGGCCTTGCACCCATCGGTCTGGTGTCTGTCGGATGGCAATACCCCAGTGTGGACACATGCACCACCTACACAGTAGTTGGACAGTGCAGAGAACACGGTGAAGTATGTGAACATGCACACATCACAACTCTTGCCACTGAGTCAGTACAGGTGTCCGGATAAAGGGATGGCCAGAGTCTATATTTGAAATGCATGTGATGCATACCAGCAACAGACACCATGATGCATCCATGTCCTGATAGTCAATGCCACAATGGGGTGCATGTAGCACATGTCACTCCCCTCAGGATCACTCTTAGGAAGTTTAATGCCATGGCACAGGAATGCCTGCTAAGTCATACATCACTGTCTCCAGTCACATGGGCAGGGCAGCCAGACAACAACAGTCTGCACTGTGTCACAATTCTAGGTCATGGGGAATGCAAGTCCTGTAGCTGACAAGTGCACATGTCCATCCCCCACAAACCACATCATCTGAACTCTCATTTGTCCACGTCATACCAATTGGACATATGGGAGACATGAAACCCAACCCTCGGAACCTGAGCACCTCACAATCTGCTGTGAATGGGAAACAGCTGCCTGAACTACACAGTCGCATACCCCAGTCTGCACAGTCAGGTGTTCAAACACCTATGTGTCACACAAGTATCGTCTCCTATGGTCACATCTCCGGTGGCATGCTGAGCCCAAACCGATAAACACCCCAGTAGTCCAGACAATGAAGCCACAGCACAATGACACAGAGGCAGACACCTGAGAGAACATTTCACTGAGCACAACGTGTCAGCTGATACACGGGAGTGGGAGTACAGAGTGTATTGCATGGCCTGGAGTAGGCATGTCTGTCCTGCTCCACGTGAAAGAGGGATGAGCCCTGGGCAGTAGGCAGGTGGCTAAGCATGTGTGACACACTTGATATTCATACTCCTGAGGCCCAAACATTGTTCCCACCCGCAGCATGGGTGTGTGCCAAATACCCCAGGCACATATGGTGAATCAGATCAGCAGTTGGACCACATATCAAAGTAACACGCAGATTACATGTCAGAACTCAGGCATTGTGTAAGCAATGGACCCACCCATGAAGCCCACCACAGAGTTACGTGAACAAATGCTGTCCCCCACCTTGAGCTAAGCAAAATGCAAGGACACAGTACCCAAGTGACACAATTTCCTGACTGTAAGGGCCACACCTGGGTATCAGATGAGGAGTGGGCAGTGCACAATTGAGGGACATGGGTCCTGGACCACATAACTGATGTACTGTTGAAGTTTAAACAGGCCAGAGGAGGGCACATAGCATGTCAGACAAAGCTCACAGTGCAGTCATGGACTCACCCCCTCCTTGCTGCTGTCTGCCCTTCAGCAGCCCATCCAGATCAGGGAAGACCAACGCCAGGATCCTGAGCATGTGGGGGGTCAGGGTCCGGTGTCTGCCCCTCCTGCGAGGAGGCGACAGCTTCAGCTGGACCCTTGCGATCCTCCGGGTCCAGCCCCGAAGGTCCTGCCACCTCTTCTGGCAGTTGCGGATCCGGCGCTTGTAGACCCCCACAGACCTTACTGCCCGGGCGATGTCCAGCCACATTTCCTGCTTCTGGTGGGCATCAACCTGTGAGGATGACAAAGTGTAAAGGCCATTACTACACATGCAACAAATCCGTGCATCACACATTTGGATATACATGTCTCAATCACAGGGGCACATGATGTACACGGGCAGTGCAAGGATGGCTATGAACAGTTTGCCAGCAGTTACTACATGGTATCATTGCCTGGGAAGTCAAACCTTGTTTAAATGCACTGTTACTGCACTATACCTGTTCAGTGCATGTAACTACACACTATGGGGGGTGACAACTACTCAGTGAGCCTGCTAGCCAGTGGCGTGCAGACTGTAAGTCTGGCTAGTCAGACAACATGCACATTTGTAAGGCAGTGGACAGCACACTCACCTGCTCCCCTGGTTTCCCATACAGCTTGCTGTACTGTGGAAGGAGGCTGTCCAGCAGGGCCTGGTTCTCAGTGCTGAAGGCTGGGACTCTCTCCACAGTACGTGCCATTGCAGGATCCAGAGGATGCAGAGACAGCAGCAGTGGTGGTGGCAGATGTCGTCCTGGAGCATGTAGTGCAGGCAAGTGAGCGCTCAGGGGAACAGCCAGCATTATATGTGTGCTGCTGAGGCAGATACTGTCCCATGTGTCCAAAGTGATAGGTCCAAGTCGTTTGCATCTTCTGAATCTGGCCAATCCATGGAATTGCACCACTTACACACGCCCACAGCATCCTTCAAAAGTTCAACTTCATGACACCCATGCATTTGCAACATTGTTGTGGGTGGCCAACTGAATTCACAGCATCAGACTCGTTAAACTTTCGAAAACACGTCCGGTGCCATGCCAGGCCATAGCCAATGCGTGCGCACCGATCGGTCCATTGCTGTACAACGCGTACCCGCACATAACAGATTCAATGGTAGGGTGCGTGCACACCGATCAGTCCATTGCTGTACAACGCGTACCCGCACATAACAGATTCATCGTATTCCGGGTACAACGCGTACCCGCTCACAACAGATTCAATGGCCAGTGCGTGCACACCGATCGGTCCATTGCTGCACAACGCGTACCCGCACATAACAGATTCAATGGCAAGTGCGTGCACACCGATCGGTCCATTGCTGTACAACGCGTATTCCGGGTACAACGCGTACCCGCACATAACAGATTCAATGGCCAGTGCGTGCACACCGATCGGTCCATTGCTGTACGACGCTTCCCTGTACAGGTTTCTCGCATATGTCCCCATGCTTGTCACTGGTGAACGTATGCCAGTAACATATACTTGCCAGGGTCTCAGGGGCACACCTACAACACCACAGCCTGTCCACACTGTATCCTAAGGCATGTAAGGCTGCATTACCTTTTCTGTGTATGGGGGTCAGCATGTGGTTTTTGGGGTGGCACTTGGGGGCAGCCACTCCCAGGCTGTGCACATGTTCATGGGGACAGGTTCCTTTGTGTGTTGTGCACATGACCACTGTGATGTGCAACTGTTCATTTCAGAGCATGTGGCATGGTCACATTTCATGGTTGTGTATGTGTATGTCATGTCACATACCCCCTGAGTCCCATGTGGGACGGTATGTACGTCACAGGGTGACCCATTGCCACAATAGTGATGGCCCTCCACAGTCTGTGTGCATGTTGTGTTTACAATGTCTCTGATTCCATGTGCACAATGGGAGACAGTCTCCACATCCACGTTGTTTGTGCATGGACTTTGATGTTGTGCATGTGTGTGTCACAGACGTCCATGTCTGTCCTGCCGAGGCAAGAGGGAGCACTACCTGTGGGGGTCATGGTTGTTTTGCTGTGGTGTATTCATGATGCACCATGTCATGCCAGTGTCCATGTGGCAATACAGGGTCCCTGGGAATCTAGCTGTAAATGAGCTGTGATGCCTGGGGCACATCTGTCCTCACATGTCACTGTGGTGTGTGTTTGGAACGTGACAGCAGTACATGGGTACTGTGACACAGCCTAATGATATCCCATAGCACAACCTGGGACTTGTTGAGGACACATGTTGAACTGTGATGTTAGATGTTGTACATTTCGGTGCCATACATGTCCTTACGGAACGGCACACACATCATGTACTTGTGTCTCGTAATGTTGTATCATGTGATATTGAGTCTGGTCTATGCCACATATGTGGGGTGACTGACAATCTTTCTTTCCTCACCTATGCACTGCAGGGCACCAGCTGTCCATAGACCATTCCCTGACCTTGCAACCATGGTGGAACGTGACTGCATCCGACGGTACCGCTTCACCAGGCAGCTGATTGAGGATTTGGCAGTGCGCTTGGCCCCACATTTGCAACCTGGCCGGCCGTACCCTACAGCGCTGACCCCCAAGGTGAAGGTGATGGCAGCCCTACACTTCTTTGCCACCGGTACCTTTCAACACACTGTGGCGACTGCTGGTGGGATGTCACAGACTATGTTCAGCCGTGTGCTACGTGATATTTTGGAGGCAATGTTGAGATGTCTGAACCAGTACATCTATTTCCCTAAACTTCAACAACTCACTGACGTCAAGAGTGACTTCTATGCCCTGGGGAGGATGCCACATGTCATTGGCTCCATTGATGGGACACATGTGGCTTTGGTACCACCACAGGCACATGAGCAGGCATACAGGAACTGTAAACATTATCACTCGATCAATGCTCTGGTGGTATGTCTTGCAGATATGAGCATCTCACATGTGTGTGCACGCTTCCCTGGTTCGGCACACGATGCCTTCGTGATGAGGAGTAGTCGCATCCCGAGGATGATGTCACAGATGCGGAACCAGCGTGCCTGGCTTGTCGATGTGTACTGACTTTGTACCATTGTGTGTGTTCTGCTATGTTGTATTCCGCACTCTTTTCCAACTCAGCTAATGTGCAATTGTCTGTCTGTAGGTGACTCCGGATACCCCAACATGCCGTGGTTGCTGACACCCCTCAGGAACCCTGTGACACCAGCCCAGATGCGCTACAATGAGGCACATGGTCGGACCAGGAGAGTGATCGAGCGGACATTTGGTCTCCTGAAGAGCCGCTTCCGCTGCCTGGACAAGACAGGAGGGGCCCTCCCATATGCCCCAGCAAAGGTGTGCAAAATTGTCATCGTCTGCTGCATGCTACACAACCTGGCAGTGCGGAAGGAATTGCCTCTCATCCTGGATGACGATGACCAACATCTGCCACCTGTGGAGGATCCTGGCCTGGGCCACGATGCCAGTGATGATGATGATGGTGATGTCCGCACACAGCTCATCAACAGCTTCTTCAGCTGAATGTGAGTATCCAGAGATGTCATGTCAACGAATTGAGTTTGCATGATATGTGTTGGTGGTGCTCTGTTGCTGTTTGAGTGTGGCCATGTGCTACTTGACTGGATGCGTGCTGCGATGTGTCCTTACAGGTAGTCTGTACTCCCCAACAGTGTTGACATGCTAACTTGGTTTTGTGTAGTTATCTTGTGACATGTATTGGGCATGAGTATTGCAGTTCTGTCCTGTTCTTCAGTGCTTTTGACTGTGTCTCATGTCTGTCCTTCACAGGGCGCTCTCAGAGTTGTTTGGTCAACTCGGATCCCCCGACACCATGATTCAACTTCCAGGGTGGAAGCAGTCGTTTCCCTACAGGTGATGTGCCCCACACCCCTGGACTTTCTTTCTTCTACACTTGTTGACTGTGTGGCCACTGCCACGTGGGATTACCTTGCATCTGTAGTGGAAACAACATGTTGCAAATGTGTAATAAACCTGTGCTTCACTTTGGGATGTGCGTTGTCTGTGGTCACACTTCTGACTGACATTTGCTTACTGCACCTGTGGGCTAGTTAACACAGGCTCTGAATAGGTGTGGTGTCTGTGCATTCCACAATATTTCCTGGCAACATCAGTGTAGGCGATGAGTCCGATGGCCCTGGTGTCTATGTGTTGTGTAGCCCTAGTGGTGTGTCTCCCTCATATGTGTCACGTCGCCATGACTCACATGACGGTGTTGAACTTGCTGTGGCAGTTAGCATGCACGGTGTCATTTAGCAGATCATCATCTCCGTGACAATAACAACGTTGGAATCACAACATAGGCAAGTATGGTGTATTGGTGAGTTTATTACATACATGTGTGAGGTTAGTGCACAGGATGGTGGGTGCTGTACATTGGGATTGTGATCCAAAGTTCCCAGGTGAGTTGGAAGTCTTGGTAGCAGAAATGTCCAGGGTAAAGTCAACAGTGATCTGATACATTGTGGATGAGCAGGCACTGTCTGAAGCTCAATTCGAGCAAAACCGAGGTGGTGCTTTTTGGAAACCTTGCTCCCCTTTGGTCACCAATTTGGTGGCCAAGTACACTGGGCCCCCTTCCTACACCAGTAGCTAAAGCTAAAAATCTGGGGGTCATAATAGACGAGAAGTTGAATTTTAAATCGCAGGTCTCTAAGGTGGTATCTTCTGCTTTCTTCACCATTAAAACCGTGCGCAAGATTCTTCCTTTCATTCCGATAAACACGAGGAAAATTGTTTTAACTTCCTTGGTCTTATCTAAACTGGATTACTGTAATGCCCTATACATAAATTTATAGTCTAATCAACTTAGAAGATTACAAGCGGCACAGAATCCTGCTGCCAGACTGGTGCTAGATGTCCCTAAGCATCAGTCAATTAGGGCCGGGATACAGAAGTTGCATTGGCTGCCAGTTGCCCAGCGCGTGAAATTTAAGACACTTTGTATAGTGCATAAGGCACTTTATAGAGTAGGTCCACGATTTCTATGGCATGCCTTTAGTTGGTACTCCCCCAGCAGACAACTACGATCGGCTAATGCGTTCCTGATGCTCACCTCCAGAGTCAGGACGATGAACTGGGGAGGGAGGAGTTTCAGACATGGTGCTATTAGGCTATGGAACTCCCTCCCGCTCGCTCTTAGGAAGATATCTTCTTTGATTGAGTTTAGGAAGAATCTTAAGACATGGCTTTTTAAAAACTAACTCTCCCTACAGTATGCGGTCCTTAAGCGCCTAGACACCTATGGGTATTAGCGCGCTATAAAAGTTGTTGTAACATAACATAACATAACATTGGTCCAACTTGAACTCCCCATGTCATGTGGGTGAGTTGTGTTGCATTCGACAGGGTGAACAGTTTGCACACAAAGGAGAATTTCCAGAACAGGTGTTGGCTTCCTGGGGGATGTACATGGCCATCGACCTCTCAGTTTTCCTTCCTCGGACGACCCCTCTTCTTTGGGGGGGGACCCTCACGTGCAGGCTGCTGCGGTGCAGGGGACTCTCCGCCAGAGTCCTCCTCCCTCCCTGTGGCAGTTGCAGGTGTTGCAGCACCAGATGTTGTGGGCACACAGGGAGGTGTGGCCATGTTGGTGCTAATCTGGCAGAGGCATGTCAATATGTCCCTATGCACCGCTGTCAGTTCTTGCAATGTGTCCCACTTGGACTCCATGCCAGACATGTGTGTCTCCACACGGGCCATGTGTGTCTCCACACGGGACATGTGTGAGTCCAAGCGGGCATGATGGGCAGCCTGCTGCAGTTGAATGTCTTTGAGGATCCCCACTACCTGGGTGACCTCTCCGGTGCTATTCTGGTACGCATCAGCAATGCGTACCAGTTGTGGGTCATCATGCAGTCCAGACCCCTCTGCAAACAGTGACCTATGTCTACCACCCCTCCCACCACCCCTGGCGACACGTGCGGGACCTGCGGTGGCACGCACAGGTGTCCCTAGGCCCCTTGGGGGTTGTTACTGGGGTCGTTGTCCGTAGCTCGACGTTGGGCCAGGGTCCCTGTGCTGCTGTCATTGGTGGTCCTTGGTCTGTCCGTGTCGGCGGGGGTGGTCTGTGTGTTGGCAGTTGTTGGAGGAGTGGGTGCAGGGGTGCAGATGTTGGTCCTGCTGGTGCTGCATGATGACTCACACCGGAGGTGCCAGGTAGGTCTTCGCCATCCAAGGAGGGCAGAGGCTGTTCCACACCAGTGAGCTCAGTGTCCCCCGGAGCCTGGGACTGGGACTCCTCATCGTCTGCTGCTGTGTCCCCATCACCTGTTTTTGGAAGAGACACACAATGTATGTTATGTTTCTACAGGCATCAATGGTTCACACACCTGACAGTTGTGACTGTACCTCTGGATGCGGCCCTGTACATTGCATTGACCTAAGTTGTCACAGTAAGAGGTTGATATTGGTGTAGCACATTGTCCTGCAAACCTGAGGCATTTAAATGTGAATGTTGAGGTGTGTGCATGGCCAGCATTGGTTGTATTTGGTGGACATCCGGCCCTCCTTCTCCACCCAGCCAAGTTATCCCACCATGATGCATGCCACCCTTGCAGTGGGTTCAGGTTGACTCTCAGGATGTCAGTCAATGGTGTCCTGCTGTTGGTTGGTGCCCAGATCCCAGCAGGGCCTGGTACTCCCCACAACAGAGCACCATTGTCAGCCATCTTGTCAGTTGTTTTCCACTCCCTGTGATGTGAGCATTGTTCAGAGTGGTGTTGATGGGCCAATTGTGAGGGTGACCAATATCTGTGACTACAACTCCCATCATGCTATTGCCTACACCCCCCTTCCCAGCATGCCCATACTTCCTTCCTTTTGACTCTGCTTCCCTGTGGGGTAGTGTGCCTGTGCTGCCAGGATGGCTGACGGTGTTGTCCTGGCGTTTGTTTGGCTACAAGTCCCAAATGTGTCCCTGTGCTTCACACAGCATAACCCAGTGTGGTGGTTCTTTGTGGGATATTAAATTAAAGTGTGAGGCATTGCATTCTCCCAGGTGAGTTGTGTGGAGTTTGTGTTAAGGGGTGTGTGGGAAAAGCTGCTTGTAACTATGGTCAGAGCTGTCAGACCTCCTTCCCACCCAGCCAGATATCCCACCATGGAACGTGCTTCTATTGCAGGGAGTGCAAGTTGTCTTTCAGGATGTCAGTCAGTGGTGTCCTGCTGTTGGTTGGTGCACCGTTCCCAGCAGGGCCTTGTGCTCCCCACAGCAGTCCCCAGTGTCCGCCATCTTGTCAGTTGTTTTCCACTCCCTGTGATGTGAGCATGGTTCATCATGCTATTGCCTACGACCCCCTTCCCAGCATGCCCATACTTCCTTCCTTTTGAGTGGACTTCAGTGTGTGTGAGTGTGACAGCAATGGCAAGATGGCTGACAGTGTGGTCCTGTTGTTTGTTGGTGCCCAGTTCCCAGCAGGGCCTTGTGCTCCCTACAGCAATACCCAGTTTCAGCCATCTTGTCAGTTGTTTTCCACTCCCTGTGATGTGAGCATGGTTCATAGTGGTGTTGATGGGCCAATTGTGAGGGTGACCAATGTCTGTGACTACAACTCCCATCATGCTATTGCCTACACCCCCTTCCCAGCATGCCCATTCTTCCTTCCTTTTGAGTGGACTTCACTGTGTGTGAGTGTGACAGCAATGGCAAGATGGCTGACAGTGTGGTCCTGTTGTTTGTTGGTGCACAGTTCCCAGCATGGCCTTGGGCTCCCCACAGCTGAGGCCAGTGTCAGACATCTTTGAAGTGGCTTTTCACTCCCTGTGAGGTGTGCATGCTTCAGTGCTAGCTTGCTGGGCCATGTGGGTGGGGGATGTTGAGCTGTGACTACCACTCCCATCATGCTATTGCCTACACCCCCCTTCCCAGCATGCCCATACTTCCTTCCTTTTGACTCTGCTTCCCTGTGGGGTAGTGTGCCTGTGCTGTCAGGATGGCTGACGGTGTTGTCCTGGCGTTTGTTTGGCTACAAGTCCCAAAAGTGTCCCTGTGCTTCACACAGCATAACCCAGTGTGGTGGTTCTTTGTGGGATGTTAAATTAAAGTGTGATGGCCCTGGTGTCTATGTGTTGTGTAGCCCTAGTGGTGTGTCTCCCTCATATGTGTCACGTCGCCATGACTCACATGACGGTGTTGAACTTGCTGTGGCAGTTAGCATGCACGGTGTCATTTAGCAGATCATCATCTCCGTGACAATAACAACGTTGGAATCACAACATAGGCAAGTATGGTGTATTGGTGAGTTTATTACATACATGTGTGAGGTTAGTGCACAGGATGGTGGGTGCTGTACATTGGGATTGTGATCCAAAGTTCCCAGGTGAGTTGGAAGTCTTGGTAGCAGAAATGTCCAGGGTAAAGTCAACAGTGATCTGATACATTGTGGATGAGCAGGCACTGTCTGAAGCTCAATTCGAGCAAAACCGAGGTGGTGCTTTTTGGAAACCTTGCTCCCTTTGGTCACCAATTTGGTGGCCAAGTACACTGGGCCCCCTTCCTACACCAGTAGCTAAAGCTAAAAATCTGGGGGTCATAATAGACGAGAAGTTGAATTTTAAATCGCAGGTCTCTAAGGTGGTATCTTCTGCTTTCTTCACCATTAAAACCGTGCGCAAGATTCTTCCTTTCATTCCGATAAACACGAGGAAAATTGTTTTAACTTCCTTGGTCTTATCTAAACTGGATTACTGTAATGCCCTATACATAAATTTATAGTCTAATCAACTTAGAAAGATTACAAGCGGCACAGAATCCTGCTGCCAGACTGGTGCTAGATGTCCCTAAGCATCAGTCAATTAGGGCCGGGATACAGAAGTTGCATTGGCTGCCAGTTGCCCAGCGCGTGAAATTTAAGACACTTTGTATAGTGCATAAGGCACTTTATAGAGTAGGTCCACGATTTCTATGGCATGCCTTTAGTTGGTACTCCCCCAGCAGACAACTACGATCGGCTAATGCGTTCCTGATGCTCACCTCCAGAGTCAGGACGATGAACTGGGGAGGGAGGAGTTTCAGACATGGTGCTATTAGGCTATGGAACTCCCTCCCGCTCGCTCTTAGGAAGATATCTTCTTTGATTGAGTTTAGGAAGAATCTTAAGACATGGCTTTTTAAAAACTAACTCTCCCTACAGTATGCGGTCCTTAAGCGCCTAGACACCTATGGGTATTAGCGCGCTATAAAAGTTGTTGTAACATAACATAACATAACATTGGTCCAACTTGAACTCCCCATGTCATGTGGGTGAGTTGTGTTGCATTCGACAGGGTGAACAGTTTGCACACAAAGGAGAATTTCCAGAACAGGTGTTGGCTTCCTGGGGGATGTACATGGCCATCGACCTCTCAGTTTTCCTTCCTCGGACGACCCCTCTTCTTTGGGGGGGACCCTCACGTGCAGGCTGCTGCGGTGCAGGGGACTCTCCGCCAGAGTCCTCCTCCCTCCCTGTGGCAGTTGCAGGTGTTGCAGCACCAGATGTTGTGGGCACACAGGGAGGTGTGGCCATGTTGGTGCTAATCTGGCAGAGGCATGTCAATATGTCCCTATGCACCGCTGTCAGTTCTTGCAATGTGTCCCACTTGGACTCCATGCCAGACATGTGTGTCTCCACACGGGCCATGTGTGTCTCCACACGGGACATGTGTGAGTCCAAGCGGGCATGATGGGCAGCCTGCTGCAGTTGAATGTCTTTGAGGATCCCCACTACCTGGGTGACCTCTCCGGTGCTATTCTGGTACGCATCAGCAATGCGTACCAGTTGTGGGTCATCATGCAGTCCAGACCCTCTGCAAACAGTGACCTATGTCTACCACCCCTCCCACCACCCCTGGCGACACGTGCGGGACCTGCGGTGGCACGCACAGGTGTCCCTAGGCCCCCTTGGGGGTTGTTACTGGGGTCGTTGTCCGTAGCTTGACGTTGGGCCAGGGTCCCTGTGCTGCTGTCATTGGTGGTCCTTGGTCTGTCCGTGTCGGCGGGGGTGGTCTGTGTGTTGGCAGTTGTTGGAGGAGTGGGTGCAGGGGTGCAGATGTTGGTCCTGCTGGTGCTGCATGATGACTCACACCGGAGGTGCCAGGGTAGGTCTTCGCCATCCAAGGAGGGCAGAGGCTGTTCCACACCAGTGAGCTCAGTGTCCCCCGGAGCCTGGGACTGGGACTCCTCATCGTCTGCTGCTGTGTCCCCATCACCTGTTTTTGGAAGAGACACACAATGTATGTTATGTTTCAACAGGCATTAATGGTTCACACACCTGACAGTTGTGACTGTACCTCTGGATGCGGCCCTGTACATTGCATTGACCTAAGTTGTCACAGTAAGAGGTTGATATTGGTGTAGCACATTGTCCTGCAAACCTGAGGCATTTAAATGTGAATGTTGAGGTGTGTGCATGGCCAGCATTGGTTGTATTTGGTGGACATCCGGCCCTCCTTCTCCACCCAGCCAAGTTATCCCACCATGATGCATGCCACCCTTGCAGTGGGTTCAGGTTGACTCTCAGGATGTCAGTCAATGGTGTCCTGCTGTTGGTTGGTGCCCAGATCCCAGCAGGGCCTGGTACTCCCCACAACAGAGCACCATTGTCAGCCATCTTGTCAGTTGTTTTCCACTCCCTGTGATGTGAGCATTGTTCAGAGTGGTGTTGATGGGCCAATTGTGAGGGTGACCAATATCTGTGACTACAACTCCCATCATGCTATTGCCTACACCCCCCTTCCCAGCATGCCCATACTTCCTTCCTTTTGACTCTGCTTCCCTGTGGGGTAGTGTGCCTGTGCTGCCAGGATGGCTGACGGTGTTGTCCTGGCGTTTGTTTGGCTACAAGTCCCAAATGTGTCCCTGTGCTTCACACAGCATAACCCAGTGTGGTGGTTCTTTGTGGGATATTAAATTAAAGTGTGAGGCATTGCATTCTCCCAGGTGAGTTGTGTGGAGTTTGTGTTAAGGGGTGTGTGGGAAAAGCTGCTTGTAACTATGGTCAGAGCTGTCAGACCTCCTTCCCACCCAGCCAGATATCCCACCATGGAACGTGCTTCTATTGCAGGGAGTGCAAGTTGTCTTTCAGGATGTCAGTCAGTGGTGTCCTGCTGTTGGTTGGTGCACCGTTCCCAGCAGGGCCTTGTGCTCCCCACAGCAGTCCCCAGTGTCCGCCATCTTGTCAGTTGTTTTCCACTCCCTGTGATGTGAGCATGGTTCATCATGCTATTGCCTCACGACCCCTTCCCAGCATGCCCATACTTCCTTCCTTTTGAGTGGACTTCAGTGTGTGTGAGTGTGACAGCAATGGCAAGATGGCTGACAGTGTGGTCCTGTTGTTTGTTGGTGCCCAGTTCCCAGCAGGGCCTTGTGCTCCCTACAGCAATACCCAGTTTCAGCCATCTTGTCAGTTGTTTTCCACTCCCTGTGATGTGAGCATGGTTCATAGTGGTGTTGATGGGCCAATTGTGAGGGTGACCAATGTCTGTGACTACAACTCCCATCATGCTATTGCCTACACCCCCCTTCCCAGCATGCCCATTCTTCCTTCCTTTTGAGTGGACTTCACTGTGTGTGAGTGTGACAGCAATGGCAAGATGGCTGACAGTGTGGTCCTGTTGTTTGTTGGTGCACAGTTCCCAGCATGGCCTTGGGCTCCCCACAGCTGAGGCCAGTGTCAGACATCTTTGAAGTGGCTTTTCACTCCCTGTGAGGTGTGCATGCTTCAGTGCTAGCTTGCTGGGCCATGTGGGTGGGGGATGTTGAGCTGTGACTACCACTCCCATCATGCTATTGCCTACACCCCCCTTCCTAGCATGCCCATTCTTCCTTCCTTTTGACTCTGCTTCCCTGTGGGGTAGTGTGCCTGTGCTGCCAGGATGGCTGACGGTGTTGTCCTGGCGTTTGTTTGGCTACAAGTCCCAAAAGTGTCCCTGTGCTTCACACAGCATAACCCAGTGTGGTGGTTCTTTGTGGGATGTTAAATTAAAGTGGGAGGCATTGCATTCTCCCAGGTGAGTTGTGTTGAGTTTGTGTTAAGGGGGTGTGTTGGAAAAGCTGCTTGTAACTATGGTCAGAGCTGTCAGTCCTCCTTCCCACCCAGCCAGATATCCCACC
Source organism: Calotriton arnoldi (assembly GCA_963921515.1). Taxonomy (NCBI): domain Eukaryota; kingdom Metazoa; phylum Chordata; class Amphibia; order Caudata; family Salamandridae; genus Calotriton; species Calotriton arnoldi. The sequence goes on from CAWUFW010014394.1 coordinate 272,274, forward strand.
ATGGAATGTGCTTCCATTGCAGGGAGTGCAATTTGGCTTTCAGGATGTCAGTCAGTGGTGTCCTGCTGTTGGTTGGTGCACAGTTCCCAGCAGGGCCTTGTGCTACCCACAGCAGTCCCCAGTGTCCGCCATCTTGTCAGTCCTTTCCCACTCCCTGTGATGTGAGCATGGTTCAGAGTGGTGTTGATGGGCCAATTGTGAGGCTGACCAATATCTGTGACTACAACTCCCATCATGCTATTGCCTACACTGACTTCACCAGCATACCCAGAATTCCTTCCTTTCAGTGAGCTTCCCTGTGAGGTGGTGTTCTGGTGGTGGCAACATATGTGACTGTTTGTTTGTTATATATGTGCCACTGGCTTGCTCTATTTATTGTTAGGTTTGTACCTGTCATGACACTGTTACATATCACTATGAGATGGCAGGTATTGTGTTTCTCTGACTAACATAGTCATCTTGGTATGATTATCTTTTGGTTGCTGTGGATTTGCTAAGGGTGCATGGTTTGACTATCCCCTTGACAGTGATGTGTGTGTATTGCCACACAATATTGGGTATATTAGTTGTGTACTCACCAGGCTCTGGGATGTTTGTTAGTCCATATACGCTCACTGGTGGTAGGATGGCCCGCACCTTCTCCTCCCAGGGCCTGAGGTATAGTGGTTTGGCAGGAGGGCCACTGCCGGTGCGCTGGCTCACGATGTAATCCTTCTTTAGTAGGTCGCTGACCCTCCTGCGCACATCATACCACTTGTTCTGGATGTCTTCCTTTGTGCGCAAACATGGTGATTGTGCGTTGACCCTGTCGACGATCCTCTCCCACATCTTGGTTTTCTGCGACATGGGGGTCTGTTGGACCAATGTGCCAAACAAGTGTGGCTCTACCCTGAGGATCTCATCTACCAGGACTTCCAATTCACTGTCTAGGAACTTATGATTCTTCTTTGGGGGCATGGTGATGGGTGGTGGTGGTGATTGATGTGTGTGTGTGTGCAAGTGAGTGTGTGTGTGTGTGTGTAGGTTTTGCTGGGTGTATGTGAGGGTGCTATTTGTTGAGGTGCTAATGGTGTGTGGCTTGTGTGATGGATGAGCTGTGAGTGTGTCTGTGGTTGCTGTGTGTTGGTGTTCTGTGCTGGCAGGTCAGTTGAATTTGCAAAGGATCATGGTAGGGATTTGTGTCCCGTTGTTGCTCTAACGTTCTTGCTTGTCACTGCTGATCCTTGCTGTGGGCGCTGTTAAACGCCTATTTTGGACGCTGTATTCCGCTTCATCACCCTTTGGAGGACTACATCACCCAGGGTGCAACGCGAGCCTGCCCAGGTGTTTCGGGTCCTGTTGACGAGGGGAGGCCCCGGACCATCTTCGCGCATAAAGCGCAGCCTCTACCCCCGCAGCGTGGGTCCCGTTGTTGCTCTAACGTTCTTGCTTGTCACTGCTGATCCTTGCTGTGGGCGCTGTTAAACGCCTATTTTGGACGCTGTATTCCGCTTCATCACCCTTTGGAGGACTACATCACCCAGGGTGCAACGCGAGCCTGCCCAGGTGTTTCGGGTCCTGTTGACGAGGGGGAGGCCCCGGACCATCTTCGCGCATAAAGCGCAGCCTCTACCCCCGCAGCGTGGGTCCCGTTGTTGCTCTAACGTTCTTGCTTGTCACTGCTGATCCTTGCTGTGGGCGCTGTTAAACGCCTATTTTGGACGCTGTATTCCGCTTCATCACCCTTTGGAGGACTACATCACCCAGGGTGCAACGCGAGCCTGCCCAGGTGTTTCGGGTCCTGTTGACGAGGGGAGGCACCGGACCATCTTCGCGCATAAAGCGCAGCCTCTACCCCCGCAGCGTGGGTCCCGTTGTTGCTCTAACGTTCTTGCTTGTCACTGCTGATCCTTGCTGTGGGCGCTGTTAAACGCCTATTTTGGACGCTGTATTCCGCTTCATCACCCTTTGGAGGACTACATCACCCAGGGTGCAACGCGAGCCTGCCCAGGTGTTTCGGGTCCTGTTGACGAGGGGAGGCACCGGACCATCTTCGCGCATAAAGCGCAGCCTCTACCCCCGCAGCGTGGGTCCCGTTGTTGCTCTAACGTTCTTGCTTGTCACTGCTGATCCTTGCTGTGGGCGCTGTTAAACGCCTATTTTGGACGCTGTATTCCGCTTCATCACCCTTTGGAGGACTACATCACCCAGGGTGCAACGCGAGCCTGCCCAGGTGTTTCGGGTCCTGTTGACGAGGGGGAGGCACCGGACCATCTTCGCGCATAAAGCGCAGCCTCTACACCCGCAGCGCGGGACGTGCGCGGGACGTGCCGGGCGAAGCCCGGGCCAAGGGCGGGCCCGTCTGAGACCGTCCGAGACAGTTTGAGGCTGGGCTGGGCTACCCCTCTGAGAAGCTCAGATTGTGCACCTTACCATTGTGGAAATACCTAATTCAAAAGATTACCTAAGGTACTGTGTAGGAGTCTAAGCATAGAGAATACCTGGGTTGTTTGATTTAACTAGTCATCTAAAGAAAATGGAAAAACGCAAGGGGGTTGCTGGCACGTTAGATGCATTTTTAGTAAGAGCGGAGTCACTCCTAACCCATGAAATTCACTTGACTGAGAGACGTCTTTCCTTAGACCCTGCTATTTTACAGAGACATTTAACAACTGGTATCCCTTCACCTGTACCGAGGGACATTGATCAGGAGATTTCACTGAATATTGCAACAAGTGCCCCATTGAACTCTATTCCTTTTTACCTTCCTCTGAAGAAATTTCAAGTTCTTCAGTGGTTCCTAATAGAGTTACTAGGGCTAGGGTCGCGAAAACTGTGACCAAAGATAAGATTGAGCCACGGTTAAATAAAAAAAAGGGGATATAGAGACAAGTAAATCTAGGGGCAAGGGCAGCATTGGTATCTTCTCTTTACCGAAAAATACTTCTGTTGGTACACAAACAGAGTTGACCTTATTGTCACCAGTGCAGAAAGTAGCTAGCAATAAGGGAGTTATGACTGAGTTCTCTACAGGAGTGAATGATTCTGGGTTAGGAGCAGCCTTAATTTGTGTTAGCGACTTGGTTGAAAAATGTTTTTATAAAATCAGCCTCCTAGAGTCTGCAATCAATACCCTAAGTAGTAATATTGTGGGTGTGTTACCTACCAGAGTAGAAAGGGAGGACCAAAGGTCAGCGATGGACAGTTGTCCACCAGCTAACCAAGATGAGAATATAGTTATAACAAACGAGAATAATTCCATTTCAAATAATACTTCAAATAATAAGGGGATAAATAGGTTGGTTCCTCCGTCCGTGGGTTCAGATGTGATAGTCTCTCAGGGTGTACAGAAGGGACATGTAATAACCATGGGTAAAATGGATGACGCAAGTTCTCTTGCTGGGTGCCAGAGAATTAGTGAATCAAATGTTACCAAAGCCCCTAATACTGAAATATTGTGTCTCCCCCGGAATCATGTCCTTATGTTTTGATTTTGACAGGGGTTCCACCTTTGAGGGTTGGGCAGAAAGAAAACTGGATTGATCTATGGAATAAAACTTTTGATTGGCTGACCAAACACAAGAACTTCCACCCATCTGATGCTCATGAGATAATAATGGTTCGTAGAGTAGGGTGGATAGGGCAATCTATTAAGAGTATAAGAGGTGATTGCATTGTGGTCAATTTCCGCAGGCCAAAGATGGTTCATCATCTCTTACAGTATTGTGATGCAACTTTTACCCCCAAGACCGATATTAGTGCACTCTCCTTAGGATACTTTTATAAGCCGGAAGGTGGGAACAAAGTTATTGGATTCCCATCGGTTACACAATCTAATAGGTTTTTAGCATTGTCAGACCTGGACCTCCAGGACTGACAACTATTCAAAACAGGGCAGGAGAAGACAAGGATAATTACTTGCAAAGATCTAAGATCCAAACCTAATGATGGTGTTGCTGTATCGATATCTACTGTTGCTCTAACCATCCCTATGGAGATGGGAATTATAGAAAATGATAATATGCCCTCTGAGGCGTATACTGGTACTCGTGAAGGGAACCAGACAGTTAACCTTAATAGCATTCAGAATGTAAATGCATGTAGGAAATTTGGAGGACTCACAAATGATATAGTAGATGTAAATATAGTGAACATTGTGAAAGATCCATCAGTTTATCAGGGAGAGGAACTTACATTAAATGATAATTTTGCTAATAATAATTTTGGTAATAACAGTGAGGAAACATTAGGTTTGGAAAATGGATGTAAGAAGATAATTGGTGATCAAAATAGCGAGGAACGCATAACAGAGATAAAGTTGACTTCTTGGAATATTGCAGGGATTAAGAAAAACCAAAGGGATGCAATATGGCAGGATTATATAGGTCAGAGTGAAATAGTCCTCCTCCAAGAAACCTGGGCAATAGAAACCCCCATAAGATAGGGTTTAAAACTTTTAGTACTGCTGCAATTCCCTCTGTGAGAGGAAGGCCCTCGGGAGGCCTTGTTATTTGGTTAAAAATCACTTTGGGCGCTGAGTTTACGCAAATTGATTCCCCTTGTCAAGATATATTGGGAATAAAGTTTTTAGCACCAGATAAAAGGGAAGTCTACATTTTTAATATATATAGCAGACCAAGTGTAGCAAGTAGAGATGTTCAAGTTATTGAGCAGTTGGATCAAATGTTAACTATAATAAATAAGAGTGCTTTGATAATTATTGGGGGTGATTTTAATCGAAAATTTGAACCAGTGGCTGGACTTGAAAATATTTTTGAAGATGAGGACTTGGCCAATAATATTCCAGCACTGAATAGTACCCCAGCGGTTTCGTGTACATGTGCTGTAGCGCAGTTACTGAGGCTGGTTTCAGCCCATGGTTTACGCGCCTGTAATGGGCGATTGTCTTCTGACAACCCAAATTTACCAACATTTATCCGGGGTAATTCTAAAAGCTATATAGACTATATATTGGTTTCTGTCCCTTTATGGCCTATGTTGCAAGACTTGGTTGTGGAAGATAGAATAGAGAGTGATCATCGTCCTCTATGTTTGACGCTCTCAGCTTCCCTATTTCAACAAAATCATTTAAGGAGATGTGACCCTTGTCACAGTTTAATTGAGCCCCTGGTATCGAACAACCGCAGAGCACTTAGATGGCCTTTGGTTTTGGGGAATGATAAGATCATTAAAAAAAATTATGAAACTTATATAGAAATAGTCTCTCCGTATATTAACTTGCCATTAACAGAGATACCAATCATGGAAATGCATGATAGGTTGGTAGAGGGACTTGAACCAATATTAAGTAAGGCCCCAAAACAATTTAAAAAAGGGAATATCTAAATCAGCCTTGTTAGAGAACCCATGGTACAATAAAGAATGTCGCAATGCAAAAAGGATCTGATTCAGGCAACAAAGGATAGGGATATAGTAACCCTAAGGGAAAAGAGGACTCGCTATAAGGGGGTATTAATTAAGGCAAAGAAAAGCTGGGAGGACAATATTTGGTCTGAACTGATAAAAGCATGTAAATTAAACGACCAAGTTACCTTTTGGCGTTTATTATCTAAGGGTAACAAAAAAGGGAAATGTAATAAGGACCTTTTTCTTGATGCAAATACATGGGTAACCCACTTTTCACAATTATACTCAACCACCAAAAATGATATTAATTTTAATTATGAAGAACTTGCTATTCATTTAAGTGAGACCCCTCTACATTTTAGTTTAGCGGAAACAATAGTAGCAATAAATGCAATAAAACAAGGGAAGGCCCCTGGGCCTGATAAGATACCAGGTGACCTATGGAGGCATGAAAAGGAGATTTGGGCTCCCTATATTAACCTTTTGTGTAATACAGTTGCATCGGGTGCACCAATTCCTGAAACGTGGAGGGGTGCAGAGATCACAACTATTTTTAAAAAGGGTAACCGCCACGATCCGTCGCATTATCGGCCGATTAGTCTAATTGACGTTTTACAAAAGATATACGCACGTCAAATTTTAAATAAACTGACCGATTGGATTGGGGAGTATAGCATTTTATCAAAGTACCAAGCAGGCTTCAGAGCAAAAACTAGCACTATTGACCAGGTTTTTAGATTTCTCTGTATAATTTGGAAGTATATTACAGTTAAGAAAGCTCATCTGTATATAGCTTTTGTAGACCTTAAGGCAGCCTTCGACCTCATACCCAGAAATCTCCTGTGGAAATCATTAAGAGATCAGGGTGTCCCAGGGAAATCCTCGTGCAGATTATTAGGTTACACGAGGATAACTTTGCAAGGGTTAGATGGGGGCCAAATGGCGAACTTACTGATCGTATACAAGTAAATAGGGGGTAAGGCAAGGTTGCGTGCTGGCCCCTACCTTATTTTCGTTGTACGTCAATGATATCCCTGAATATCTCTTGGGCTGCGAGCATGACTCTCCCAAGCTGGGGGGTGCCAGTACCGGCACTTTTATTTGCCGATGACACAATTTTAATATCACAAACCCCCAAAGGTCTGCAATACTTACTTAATACTTTCGAAACCTACTGTGAAATAAAGGGCTTGGAAATCAACTCTACTAAAACAAAATATATGGCAGTTAATCCGCACAAATCTTTTTAAAAAAATTTAACTGTAAAAAATGAGAGGATAGAATATGTGCAAAATTTTAATTATTTAGGTATTACTCTAGATTCTAAAATAAACTGGAGACCACAGCTGGATAAAAGTAAAACAATATTAATTCAAAATTCAGTCCCAATAGTAAGGATGCATGAGAGCAGCTTATCTAAAGCTGTCTCTCCTGCGTTGGAGTTATATAAATATAGGGTACAACCTGCTTGCTTATATGGGGCTGAATTGTGGGGACATGCGACAAAGAATAGTTTTATGGTGTACGAGAATACCTTTTTAAGGAAATTGTTATGTTTGCCAAAACGCACACCCTTAATACCAGTAGTAATAGATTTAAATATTCGCCGCACTGACCAGCATGCGGCTTTGCGGCCACTACTATTTTGGGTACGTTTGTGGGCCACAGATGAACTTGCTCACTATAGAGAAGGTTTGGAGGAAATTTTTAGAATAAAAAATACTACAAGGTTATTATGGCTGAATCATATACAGGATTGGTTTTATAAACTAGGACTAAAACATTTTTGGGAGGAACCTCAGGGTTTGTCTCTGGGATCAAAAAGCTGTTGAAACAGACTTTTTGGGCATTTACACAAGATACTTTGTTACATTGTCCAAAATTAGGTACTTTATCCACTAGGTTTCTCACAACAAAACCAAATGGCAAATTCGAGTCCTTTTTAGACGAAATTCAACCACAACTTGCCAAATCTCTTTATCTTAAATTTCGCTACGGCATTTTGCAAATCAAAGCAAATACTATGAAATGGGTACGTAGCGTAGATGGTGCAAACAATGGTTGTTGTGATATCTGTCACACAGGTGCAAAAGAGAATGAATTGCATGTGTTATTCTTTTGTCCAGCCTACACAAACGCTAGGAGGAAGTGGATTAGACCCATCTGTCAACTTTTGGGTATTAGATCATGTAATGAGGCAGGAAGATTATTGCGAACAGACACAACACAAACAATTGTATTTAGTGTAAGTAGATACCTTTTTAGTGTTGATTTAACAAGAAAGAGATTGGGACTGAAATTTTAGGTATTTTTAACGAATATGTGAGTGTTAATCAATTTATAATTAGATGTTTGATTTTAGCTGGTCCTTGTGGAGCTTTGTATTTGGGTTTTAAACCATTGTTATAATTGTTTTTAAAATGCGTATTATCGGGCGGGTTACCCTTTTGAAGTATTGTTGTATGATGTTTTTATGTAATCTTTTATGGTTTTTTTTTTAAATCGAAATAAAGATTGAAATTGAAATTGATTTGTGGCCTTTATATAGGTGGAGTTGGGGGTGTGTCCTTGTTCCCTGTTTTTTTCCCCCTGTATTTATTGACTTTGTCATTGCTTGTTTGGGACTTTTTTGTATTTTTCCCTTTGTATTTTTTGTGCATGTAGGAGACGTTCTTCTGAACGAGTAGGACGCTGCAGTTGTCTTGTGCCAGCTTCTCCGAGTCGTTCACGCTGTGTTTCAGCTAGGTTTATTGTGCGGCGTACGGGTCGGTCGCGGTGTATTGGGTTGCTTCAGCTGGGTTTTGTATGCGTGTCGGTCGTGCGGCTTGGTCTCCGTGCGACTCGTTCTGGTTTTCCACGCATTGCATCGTACTGCGTAGCTCGGAGTTCGCGTGTACATTTCGTTCGGGTTCCTTCCTGGTGCGTGTCGGTCGGTTCGGTTAGCGTGGTTTTCCGGCCGGATAGCTTGTTTCCGTCCTGTTCGGTCATTCGGCTTGTGTTCCGTACGAGTCGGTCGTGTTTCACATGCATTTCATCTTACTACCCAGGTCGGGCAGCGCAGGTACATGTCGGTCGGACTTTATTCCCGTACCGAGTCGGTCGGTACGTTTTCCGGCCCGAATCGGAATCGGCCCCTAAGTGTTCACACACTTAATCTGAGTGATACACCATGAGGTAGTCTTCTATGCACATGAGGTTACAATACCTTTACAGCCATCTATCGAGTGTGCTTAGTAACTAAAATCACAATTCTCATATTTAGACAGACTCCTCCCGTCAAAACTGTCGACACGGACGCGTTTCGGCCCCCAATTTCTTCTGGGCCTCCTCAGGACAAGGGTAAGGGAACCAACGTGCCAAACACCAATGACGCTTTTAAAGGTCGTATTCCAGGTCTACAAAGTCCCTCGTTCAAACAGCAAAAGGATTTAGCCCAAGCGCGAGGTTCAATAACCTCTCACAATCGTGGTAGACTCTTAAAACAGTAATCCGGTCCTAGTGGGCGTTTATCTTCCTCTCTTGGAAAGTGCTTCGCTTTTTAAACCATATCCGGGGCGACAAATCACTCCGTGGGTCCCTCCAGTGAACGCGCACAGGCGCAGAGTCATCTAGGGGTGCTACTGCTAGCAAGGTCTTTTGGGCAGGAGGAAAACTTATTGATCTAAACACTGACTAGTCAAATGCTAGTGTTTTTGCAAAGTTTTATCTGAGGCCAATGGAGCATGCAAGCGGTTTGGTGGTGGAAAGTTTTGGTGGCGGCCAGGGATTCTGTTGTCCCTATGTAAGGCCCACGCTTCTGCTACAAAACGAATGAAGATGCGAGCACTTTATAAATATCCTTCATTCATTCATTACTACCTTCATGTGTAGACTGGAAGAGTCAGATACAGACTGGTACACTTAGGTTCAGGCTGGTACTGCCAGGTGTAGATTGGTACAGTTACGTCTAGGCTGGTAGTACCAGGTGTAGACTGGCACAATTGGGTCTAGGCTGGTACTGCCAAATGTAGGTTGGTACAGTTGCGTCTAGGCTGCTACTACCAGGTGCAGACTGGTACAGTTGGGTCTACGCTGGTACTGCCAGGTGTAGACTGGTACAGTTACGTCTAGGCTGGTAGTTACAGGTGTAGACTGGCACAGTTGGGTCTAGGCTGGTAGTGCCAGGTGTAGACTAGTACAGTTGGGTCTAGGCTGGTACTGCCAGGTGTAGATTGGTACAGTTGGGTCTAGGCTGCTACTGCCAGGTGTAGACTGGTACACTTATGTCTAGGCTGGTAGTTCAAGGTGTAGACTGGCACAGTTGGGTCTAGGCTGGTAGTGCCAGGTGTAGACTAGTAGAGTGGGGTCTAGGCTGCTACTACCAGGTGCAGACTGGTACAGTTGGGTCTAGGATGGTACTGCATGTGTAGGTTGGTGCCGTTGGGTCTTGGCTGGTACTGCCAAGTGTAGACTGGTACAGTTGGGTCAAGGCTGGTACTGCCAGGTGTAGGTTGGGACAGTAAGTTCTAGGCTGGTACTGCCAGGTGTAGACTGGTACATTTGGTTCCAGGCTCGTACTGCCAGGTGTAGATTGGTACAGTTAGGTCTAGGCTGGTAGGTCCAGGTGTAGACTGGTTCAGTTGGGTCTAGGCTGGTAGTGCCAGGTGTAGACTAGTACAGTTTGGTCTAAGCTGGTACTGCCAGGTGTAGCTTGGTACAGGTGGGTCTAGGCTGCTACTGCCACGTGTAGTCTGGTACAGTTGGGTCTAGGCTGGTAGTGCCAGGTGTAGACTGGTACACTTAGGTCTAGACTCGTACTGCCAGGTGTAGACTAGTACAGTTTGGTCTAGACTAGTACTGCCAGGCGTAGGTTGGTACACTGTGGTCTAAGCTAATACTGTCATGTGTATGTTGGTACAGTTGGGTCTAGGCTGGTACTACCAGGTGCAAACTGGTACAGATGGGACAAGGCTGGTACTGCTGGGTGTAGGTTGGGACAGTTAGATCTAGGCTGGTACTGCCAGGTGTAGACTGGTACGCTTAGGCCTAGGCTGCTACTGCAGATTTAGGTTGGTACAGGACGGTTTAGGCTGGTACTGCCAGTTATAGACGGATACAGTTGGGTCTAGGCTGGGACTGCCAGGTGTAGATTGGTACAGTTGGGTCTAGGCTGGTAGTGCCAGGTGTAGACTTGTACAGTTGGTTCTAGGCTGGTACCGGTCTAGGCTAGAACTGCCAGGTGTGTAGACTGGTACAATTGGGTCTAATCTGGTACTGCCAGGTGTAGGTTGGGACAGTTAGGTCTAGGCTGGTACTGCCAGGTGTAGGTTGGTACAGTTAGGTCTAGACTGGTACTGCCAGGTGTAGACTGGTACTGTTGGGTCTAGGCTGGTACTGTCGGGTGTAGACTGGTACAGTTGGGTCTAGGTTGGTACTGCCAGATGTCGGTCGGGACAGTTAGGTCTAGACTGGTACTGCCAGGTGTAGATTGGTACAGTTAGTTCTAGGCTGGTACTGCCAGGTGTAGAATGGTACAGTAGGTGTAGACTGGTACTGTTGGGTCTAAGCTGGTACTGCCAGGTGTAGACTGGTACAGTTGGGTCTAGGCTGGTACTGCCAGGTTTAGATGGGTACAGTTAGGTTTAGGCTGGTATCATCAGCTGCAGACTGGTACAGTAAAGTGTAGGCTGGTAAAGTAGTTAAGTGTAGGTCGGCACCATCGTGTGCAGACTGGTGCCATCAGGGGCAGTTCAGTTAGGTTAGACTGGTACTGCCAGGTGTAGACTGCTACAGTTGGGTCTAGGCTGGTACTGCCAGGTATAGTTTGGGACAGTTGGTCTGGGCCTGTACCATCAGTTGTAGACTGGTAGAGTAAAGAGTAGGCTGGTACAGTAGTTAAATGTAGGCCGGTACAATCATGGGTAGACCGGTGTCATCGGGTGTAGTATAGTTAGGTTAGGCTATTAAACTCAGGCCTAAACTTGTACAGTTACATGCTGACTGAAACTGTTAGGTGTCAGGTGTAGACTGGTACAGCCGTGTCTAGGCTGGTACTGCCAGGTGTAGACAGGTACAATTGGGTCTAGGCTGGTACTGCCAGGTGTAGGTTGGGACAGTTCGGTCTAGGCTGGTACTGCCAGTGTAGGTTGGTACAGTTGGGTCTAGGCTGGTACTGTCGGGTGCAGACGGGTACAGTTGAGTTAGGATGGTACTGCCAGGTGTAGGTTGGGACAGTTAGGTCTAGGCTGGTACTGCCAGGTGTAGACTGGTGCTATTGGGTCTAGGCTGGAACTGACAGGTGTAGATTGGTACAGTTAGGTCTCGGTTGGTACTGATAGGTGTAGACTGGTACAGTTGGGTCTAGGCCGGTACTGGTCTAGGCTGGTACTGCCAGGTGTAGCGTGGTAAAATTGGGTGTAGGCTGGTACGTTCAGGAGAATGTTGTGACAGTTAGGTCTAGGCTGGTACTGCCAGGTGTAGGTTGGTACAGTTGAGCCTAGGCTGGTACTGCCGGGTGTAGACTGGTGGAGTTGGGCCAAGGCTGGTACCGCCAGGTGTAGGTTGGGACAGTTAGGTCTAGTTTGGTACTGCCAGGTGTAGACTGGTACCGTTGGGTCTAGGCTGGTACTGTCAGGTGTAGACTGGTACAGTTGGGTGTAGGCTGGTACTGCTAGGTTTAGGCGGGTACAGTTGGGTCTAGGGTGGTACTGTCAGGTGTATATTGGTACAGTTAGTTCTAGGCTGGTACTGCCAGTTGTAGACTGGTACAGTAGGGTCAATGCTGGTACTGCCAGGTTTAGGTTGGGACAGTTAGGTCTAGGATGATACTGCCAGGTGTAGACTGGTACAGTTGGGTCTAGGCTGGTACTGGTCTAGGCTAGTACCGCAAGGTGTAGAGTGGTAAAATTGGGTCTAGGCTGGTACATTCAAGAGAATGTTGTGACAGTTAGGTCTAGGCTGGTACTGCCAGTGTAGGTTGGTACAGTTGGGTCTAGGCTGGTACTGTCGGGTGCAGACGGGTACAGTTGAGTTAGGATGGTACTGCCAGGCGTAGGTTGGGACAGTTAGGTCTAGGCTGGTACAGTAATTAAATGTAGGCCAGTACCATCAAGGGTAGACCAGTGTCATTGGGTGTAGTATAGTTAGTTTATTTCTATTAAACTGGTACAGTTACATGCTGACTGAAACTGTTAGGTGTCAGGTGTAGACGGGTACCGTTAGGTCTAGGCTGGTTCTGGCAGGTGTACATTGGCACAGTTAGCTCTAGGCTGAACTGCCAGGTGTAAATTGGTACAGTTAGGGCTAGGCTGGTACTGCCAGGTGTAGACTAGTACAGTTGGGTCTAGGCTGGTACTGCCAGGTGTAGATGGGTACAGTTAGGTTTTGGCTGGCACCATCAGCTGTAGTCTGGTACAGTAAAGTGTTGGCTGGTGCAGTAGTTAAGTGTAGGTCGTACCATCATTTGTAAACTGGTGCCATCAGGTGTAATACAGTTAGGAAAGGCTGGTACTGCCAAGTGTAGATTGGTACAGTTGGTCTAGGCCTGTACCATCAGCTGTAGACTATTCAGGTAAAGAGTAGGCTGGTACAGTAGGTAAGTGTAGCCCGGTACCATCATAGGTAGACCTGTGTCATCGGGTGTAGTACAGTTAGGTTACGCTATTAAACTCAGGCCTAAACTTGTACGATTACATGCTGACTGAAACTGTTAGACGTCAGATGTAGACTGGTACAGTTGGGTCTAGGCTGGTACTGCCAGGTGTAGACTGGTACAGTTGGGTGTAGGCTGGTACTGCCAGATGTAGACTGGTACAGTTGGGTCTAGGCTGGTACTGCCAGGTGTAGATTGAGCCAGTTAAATCTAGGCTGGTACTGCCAGGTGTAGACTGGTACAGTTGGGTCTAGGCTGGTACTGCCAGGTGTAGATTGAGGCAGTTAAATCTAGGCTGGTACTGCCAGGTGTAGATTGAGGCAGTTAATTCTAGGCTGGTACTGCCAGGTGTAGATTGAGGCAGTTAAATCTAGGGTGGTACTGCCAGGTGTAGATTGAGGCAGTTAAATCTAGAATGGTACTGCCAGGTGTAGACTGGTACAGTTCGGTCTAGGCTGGTACTAGCAGGTGTAGATTGAGGCAGTTAAATCTAGGCTGATACTGCCAGATGTAGGCTGGTACAGTTGGGTCTAGGCTGGTACTTCCAGGTGTAGATTGAGGCAGTTAAATCTAGGCTGGTACTGCCAGGTGTAGATTGAGGCAGTTAAATATAGAATGGTACTGCCAGGTGTAGACTGGTACAGTTGGGTCTAGGCTGGTACTAGCAGGTGTAGATTGAGGCAGTTAAATCTAGAATGGTACTGCCAGGTGTAGACTGGTACAGTTGGGTCTAGGCTGGTACTGCCAGGTGTAGATTGAGACAGTTAAATCTAGACTGGTACTGCCATGTGTAGACCGGTACAGTTGGGTGTAGGCTGGTACTAGCAGGTGTAGATTGGTACAGTTAGATTTAAGCTGGTACCATCATCTATAGACTGGTACAGTAAACTGTAGGCTGGTACAGTAGTTTAGTGTAGGCTGGTACCATCATGTGCAGACTGGTGCCACCAGGTGTAGTACAGTTAGGTTAGGCTGTTACACTCAGGTCTAAACTTGTACAATTACATGTCAATTGCTACTGTTCGGTGTCAGGTGTTGACTGGTCGAGTCTGATGTAGATTGGCACAGTTAGAGGTGGATGGGCACTGCCAAGTGTAAATTTGTACCGTTAGGTGTAAACTGGAACTGTTAGTTTTGACTGGTAGTGTGAGGTGTAGTTATGCAGGCTTGCAACATCAGCTGCAGGCAGTTACTGTTACGTGTAGAATTGTACAGTGGTATAGTCAGGTATTTACTGCTTCAGGTTCGTGTAGGCTGGTACCATCAGGTGTACATTAGTACCATCAGGTGTAGTACAGTTGGGTTAGTCTGGCACAGTTAGGTGTAAATGTTTACACGTAGGTTTTATCTGCTGCCATTAAGTGTTGTCTGTGATGTCAGTTCTAAGCTGGGTCCGTCAGGTGTAGCCTGGTACAGTCAGGCGTAGACTGGCACAGTCAGGCGTAGACTGGCACAGTCAGTTGTACATTGATTCTATTAGTTCTAAACTTGTACAGTTAGGCACACTTACATTGACTAGTAATATTAGATGTAAGCAGGCCCTGTTAAGTGTGGAAGTGTGCAGTCAGGTGTTGAGTGTTACACGTATCTCTAGACTTATAATGTCAGGTTTCGGTTGGTACAATCAGGTGTAGATTAATTTAGTTAGGTTTGACTGTTACGGTTAGTTTTAGGTACACTGTTATGGTTCGGTGTAGGCTGATAAAGTCATGTGTAGACTTTTACAGTCAGGTGTTCTTATCTTTCCCTTCATAGTGTTACATCTTTCAGTATCACTACGGTATGTACCTGTGTAAGTTGTACATCTGACTGTTAGGTGTTTCTTAATACAGGTGTAGATTGTGCGGGTAGGTGTAAGCTGGTACAGACAGGTGTAGGCTGGTACAGTCAGGTGTAGGCTGGTACAGACAGGTGTAAGCTGGTACAGACAGGTGTAGGCTGGTACAGTCAGGTGTAGGCTGGTACAGTCAGGTGTAGGCTGGTACAGACAGGTGTAGGCTGGTACAGACAGGTGTAGGCTGGTACAGACATGTGTAGATGTGTAGGGTCGGGTGTTCTTATCTTTCCCTTCATAGTGTTACTCCTTTCAGTATCATTGCACTATTTGCCAGTGTAAGTTATATATCTGACTGTTAGGTGTTTCTTAATACAGGTGTAGACTGGTACAGACAGGTGTAGGCTAGTACAGACAGGTGTCATCTGGTACAGCCAGGTGTAGATGTGTAGAGTCAGGTGTACTTATCTTCTCCATGATAGTGTTACACCTTTTGGTATCATTATTACGCTCCATACCTGTGTAAGTTGTATATCTGACTGTCAGGTGTTTCATAATACAGGTGTAGACAAGTGCGGTTAGGTGTAGGTTGGTACAGACAGGTGTAGATTTTGCAGGTAGGTGTAAACTGGTACAGTCAGGTGTAGGCTGGTACATTGAGGTGTAGGCTGGTACAGACAGGTGTAGGCTGGTACAGTCAGGTGTAGATGTGTAGGGTCAGGAGTAGTAGTGTAGAGTCAGGTGTACTTATCTTCTCCATGATAGTGTTACACCTTTCAGTATCATTATGCTCCATACCTGTGTAAGTTGTATATCTGACTGTCAGGTGTTTCATAATGCAGGTGTAGACAGGTGCGGTTAGGTGTAGGTTGGTACAGACAGGTGTAGATTGTGCAGGTAGGTGTAAGCTGGTACAGTCAGGTGTAGGCTGGTACAGTGAGGTGTAGGCTGGTACAGACAGGTGTAGGCTGGTACAGTCAGGTGTAGATGTGTAGGGTCAGGAGTAGTAGTGTAGAGTCAGGTGTACTTATCTTCTCCATGATAGTGTTACACCTTTCAGTATCATTACGCTCCATACCTGTGTAAGTAGTATATCTGACTGTCAGATGTTTCATAATACAGGTGTAGACAGGTGCGGTTAGGTCAGTCAGGTGTAGGCTGGTACAGTGAGGTGTAGGCTGGTACAGACAGGTGTAGGCTGTACAGTCAGGTGTAGATGTGTAGGGTCAGGAGTAGTAGTGTAGAGTCAGGTGTACTTATCTTCTCCATGATAGTGTTACACCTTTCAGTATCATTACGCTCCATACCTGTGTAAGTAGTATATCTGACTGTCAGATGTTTCATAATACAGGTGTAGACAGGTGCGGTTAGGTCAGTCAGGTGTAGGCTGGTACAGACAGGTGTAGGCTGGTACAGACCTGGTACAGTCAGGTGTAGGCTGGTACAGACAGGTGTAGGCTGGTACAGACAGGTGTAGGCTGGTACAGTCAGGTGTAGGCTGGTAGAGACAGGTGTAGGCTGGTACAGACAGGTGTAGGCTGGTACAGACAGGTGTAGGCTGGTACAGACAGGTGTAGATGTGCAGAGTCAGGTGTCCTTATCTTTCCCTTCATAGTGTTACACCTTTCAGTATCACTACGGTATATACCTGTGGGAGTTGTATATCTGACTGTTAGGTATTTCTTAATACAGGTGTAGACAGGTGCGGTTAGGTGTAGGCTAGTACAGACAGGTGTAGAGGTGCAGAGTCAGGTGTACTTATCTTCTCCATGATAGTGTTACACCTTTCAGTATCACTACGGTATGTATCTGTGTGAGTTAAATATCTGACAGAGAGATCTTTCATAACACAGGTGTAGATTGTGCAGGTAGGTGTAAGCTGGTTCAGACAGGTGTGGGCTTGTACAGACAGGTGTAGGCTGGTACAGTCAGGTGAAGGCTGGTACAGACAGGTGTAGGCTGGTACAGACCTGGTACAGTCAGGTGTAGGCTGGTACAGTCAGGTGTAGGCTGGTACAGACAGGTGTAGGCTGGTACAGTCAGGTGTAGGCTGGTACAATCAGGTGTAGGCTGGTACAGACAGGTGTAGGCTGGTACAATCAGGTGTAGGCTGGTACAGGCAGGTGTAGGCTGGTACAGTCAGGTGTAGGCTGGTACAGACAGGTGTAGGCTGTTACAGTCAGGTGTAGGCTGGTACAGACAGGTGTAGGCTGGTACAGTCAGGTGTAGGCTGGTGCAGACAGGTGTAGGCTGGGACAGTCAGGTGTAGGCTGGTACAGACAGGTGTAGGCTGGTACAGACAGGTGTAGGGTGGTACAGACAGGTGTAGGCTGGTACAGACCTGGTACAGTCAGGTGTAGGCTGGTACAGACAGGTGTAGGGTGGTACAGACAGGTGTAGGCTGGTACAGACCTGGTACAGACAGGTGTAGGCTGGGACAGTCAGGTGTAGGCTGGTACAGACAGGTGTAGGGTGGTACAGACATGTGTAGGGTGGTACAGACAGGTGTAGGCTAGTACAGACATGTGTAGGGTCGGGAGTTCTTATCTTTCCCTTCATAGTGTTACTTCTTTCAGTATCACTATGGTATGTACCTGTGTGAGTTGTATATCTGACAGAGAGATCTTTCATAATACAGGTGTAGATTGTGCAGGTAGGTGTAAGCTGGTACAGTCAGGTGTTACTCATCTTTTTCTGACTAGTTTTACACCTTCATGCATTTTATGCTATGTACCGGTTCTGTGTTCCTGGTAACTGCCTTTCTTAAACATGAATCTAGACATTTCTCTGCACTTTCAGGGCGCAAATATGTTTTGTTTTTACTCTGGTCGTGGTCCTCGTGGTACAGAGTGATGTAAAATGCAAATACCTTTAAAGGTCCTCATGGTGTACGCAGTATATGGTTGTGCGCGTGCCAGTGTGACGCCATTTCCTGTTACTCTGTGTTGTGACTGTCTCCTTAATGAGGATTTCCCCTTAGATTATTCGCCTCAGCCCTCGGGGCACTTTCTTGTTTGATCTTAGAGTCGTGGGCCTGGGGTTTCCTGTCCTCCCAGATGCCGTTCCTCTGCTCATAAATGAAAGGTTATTTTCCTACGCCGTGTACTGCTTGCTTTATGTAACAGATTTTATAATATGATGTATTCATTATTTATATATTCATTTTTTCCGAATACAGAATAGTTAATGCTGTTGCGCCGATGCAAAACGCAAAGAACTTTGAAATAAAAAAAGACCAGCTACTATTGAAATACAAAAGACAGGTTACTGGCAGGTGAGCAGGACGTGTTAGTGACTCTATCCCAGCCCTCTCTTCATAGGCACGTGTCTAACTCTGCCCAAGCCCGTCCTGCCTTTCAGAAACACTAGTCTAACACGTCACAGGTACTTTACCCCGTTTCTATCTTCTCTTATGAGACTGAATCTTCCAGGCATTGTAGCCTTTCATGTGTCCTTGCCTCTCACACCTGGTCTTTATGGGACATCAGTCTATCAAGTGTCTGACGTGGCTTCTGCCCTATCAGAATCACCGACCTGTTCTGTTATGTTTGTGACTCTACCCCAGCCCTTCCAGTGGTATCTGCCTGATATGATATTGAATCTATTGAAGTTTCTCTGGAGTTTGGAGTTAACAGCGTGAGACGTGACTGACTGCTCCAGGCCACCTGCAAGTGACTGACTCTGCCCCAGCCCATTTGCAAGTGACTGACTCCGCCCCAGCCCACCTGCAAGTGATTGGTTCTGCCCGAGCCCACCTGCAAGTGATTGACTCTTCCCCAGCCAGGCGCGCAACGCCCATAGGGCTCAAAGGGCTTCAGCTCCCCTACCCCACCCGCCCCCCCTCGTGTGTGTCAGCCCGAGCACACACACAGACAGTTTTTGATCTGCTGTGGTCTGGCGCCCGTCTTATTGCAGCCGCACCCGAGTACTTCAGGTGTTTAAAAGACCATTTACTTAATGCTAACGAGGCTTTGTTGTTTTTGCACACCTGCATCTCCACTCTGCCTATAACTGGAAGAATTACCCCCCCCCCCATTTTTAGTATCCCCCCCCCCCCGAAATTTGGCTCTAGTTACGCCTCTGTCCCCAGTCCACCAGCAAGTAAGTGACTCTGCCCCAGCCCACCTGCATGTGACGAACTCTGTCCCAGCCCCTTCGCTTCTCCAGCGGTACGGATCTGAAACCCCATCCTTGAATGTTGTAGCCTGTCACAAGTGCCTGATGTGCAGACCCCGCCCCTGACGCCCCCGCTGGGGGCGGGGGGTCATGCTGTCACCTGTGGTTAGCATCATCTGCCCCCTCACACTGCAGGAGCGTGGCTGATGTCTGCTCAGACGGGTGACACGTCCTCACCGCTCCCAGGCAGAGCAGCCTGGAGGGGACAGCGAGGATCTCACTGCCCTGGCGTTAGGGATGAGCGAGTTATCAAAGATGCATCGCAAGCGATAACCGACGCTGAGCAGGACTTCAGGTTCTTGGATTACAGTACAGCCCCCATCAGGCCCTGATCCCGCGGCCCCCTGGAGAGGAGCGCGCTGTATCCTGATGCATGCATGTCTTCGCGGCCCCCTGGAGAGAGACGAGCGCGCTGTATCCTGATGCATGCATGTCTTCGCGGCCCCCTGGAGAGAGACGAGCGCGCTGTATCCTGATGCATGCATGTCTTCGCGGCCCCCTGGAGAGAGACGAGCGCGCTGTATCCTGATGCATGCATGTCTTCGCGGCCCCCTGGAGAGAGACGAGCGCGCTGTATCCTGATGCATGCATCTCTTCGCGGCCCCCTGGAGAGAGACGAGCGCGCTGTATCCTGATGCATGCATGTCTTCGCGGCCCCCTGGAGAGAGACGAGCGCGCTGTATCCTGATGCATGCATGTCTTCGCGGCCCCCTGGAGAGAGAGGAGCGCGCTGTATCCTGATGCATGCATGTCTTCGCGGCCCCCTGGAGAGAGACGAGCGCGCTGTATCCTGATGCATGCATGTCTTCGCGGCCGCCTGGAGAGAGAGGAGCGCGCTGTATCCTGATGCATGCATGTCTTCGCGGCCCCCTGGAGACTGAGAGAGGAGCGCGCTGTATCCTGATGCATGCATGTCTTCGCGGCCCCCTGGAGAGAGAGGAGCGCGCTGTATCCTGATGCATGCATGTCTTCGCGGCCCCCTGGAGAGAGAGGAGCGCGCTGTATCCTGATGCATGCATGTCTTCGCGGCCCCCTGGAGAGAGACGAGGGCGCTGTATCCTGATGCATGCATGCCTTCGCGGCCCCCTGGAGAGAGACGAGCGCGCTGTATCCTGATGCATGCATGCCTTCGCGGCCCCCTGGAGAGAGACGAGCGCGCTGTATCCTGATGCATGCATGTCTTCGCGGCCGCCTGGAGAGAGACGAGCGCGCTGTATCCTGATGCATGCATGTCTTCGCGGCCCCCTGGAGAGAGACGAGCGCGCTGTATCCTGATGCATGCATGTCTTCGCGGCCGCCTGGAGAGAGAGGAGCGCGCTGTATCCTGATGCATGCATGTCTTCGCGGCCCCCTGGAGACTGAGAGAGGAGCGCGCTGTATCCTGATGCATGCATGTCTTCGCGGGCCCCTGGAGAGAGAGGAGCGCGCTGTATCCTGATGCATGTCGTCTTATATTCATCATTACACAGGAAGGCCCGGCCCGAGCAGTGCTCACATTACAACACGCTTCCGATGACTGAAATGCTTCCCTCTGTTGTCCGCTGTTTGTGTCGTTGATCAACAATAGGACGAGGAGGCCGTCAAGGAGTCATTCTGTGTATCACAGCCACCCAGTAGTGCCAGGGTCTGCCATAGCGCTGCTGGCGCCCGGTGCGACCATGTTTAGTGGCCCCCCCATCCGTGGTGGGGGTGATGACCACCTTCCCCACTGATTCCCTTACTACCACCCTTTAACTCTGTAAATCAGTGTATAGGAAATCACATGACAACCATACTAGTAGGCAGTATAGGTTAAGAGTGCTTGGTCTGGAGAAGCACAAACTCCGAATTGAGAAGGGAACACCATAGCTGGGAGTTCTCTTCAATAATAAGAATCGATTTCTACCCAAATGAACCTTTTTTGCAACATTAATCTATGCACTAATCGATACTTTGCAGTGTGCATGCAGTTCTTTGATGACAGGTAATAATTCACTGTTCTATATTAGGATTTTACCTTATAAACTGCAAGTAAACAAAAGGATGTCTCTTAGAAAAGCAGTAACCCACTGACCTGCCTACTTACATTATATGCACTTTGTGAACTGCATGGCACACGTGCTTTAACCTTCTGTGTTACTATTATTATTATTTAGCATTTGTAAAGCGCATAGCTACCCTAGGGCATCCCAGCGCCAGCGGATAGACCGAGGCAGCGGGTTCAAATTATAAAGCGGATTGCTGGAATAGCCAGGTCTTGAGAAGTTTCCGGAAGGGAAGATAACGGGATTCATCACGGAGGTGTAGGGGCATTGTGTTCCAGAGTCTGGCAACATTGTAGGACAATGATCTGCCTCCGCTTCTTACCCTTCGAATTTTAGGTATGACTGCAAGTTGAAGGTTAGTCGAGCTGAGGCATTTTCCGGGGCGATAGGAGGTAATGAGACGCCTGTTGCTAGCAGGGCCGTTTCCTCATAAGGCCTTATGGGCTATGCACAGAGCCTTAAATCTAATTCTTTCGGAGACAGGTAGCCAGTGAAGCGTCTACAGGGCAGGTTTGGCCGACTTATTTTTTGGCACCCCCAGCAGTAGTCTAGCAGCACAGTTCTGTGCAACTTGGAGTTTCCTTAAAGTTGCTTTGGGTGCTCCTAGGTAAAGGGAGTTTCCGTAGTCCAAGATCGATAAGACCAAGGCCTGTATCAGGGTCCTCCTTGCGCTCATCGGTAGCAGGGAGAGTACATTACTGAGTAGTCTAATAGCGCCGAAACAGGCCCCTGTTACTCTTACTGCTTGGTCTTCGAACTTAAGGGAGCTGTCAGGCCAGACGCCCAGGCTTTTTATCTTGGTCTTCGGAGTTGGGGCAGGGCCCAGGCAGTTGGGCCAAATCTGTTGGAGGTCTATGCTAGAGGTGTTACCCAAGAGCATTAGCTCTGTTCTTCCACCATTTAGCTTGAGGCATGAGTGCTCTATCCATGAGGCCACTCCCCCCAGACAGGTTTCAAAGTCAGAGGGGGAGTTTCGTGGGCCAATGAGGGTGATTACCAGCTGAGTGTCATCTGCATAGGTGACAATTTTGATCCCATATGGCAGGGTGATGTCCCCCAGTGGCTGCATATACACATTAAATAATGTGGGACTCATGGAGGATCCCTGTGGGACTCTGCAGTTGATCGCTAGGGTTCTAGAGGTCGACTCCCCTGAGAAGACCTGAAAAGTTCTACTATCTAGGTAAGATTGGATCCAGTTAACAGCCTCACCTGAAACACCTCTCCTCCTGAGTCTCTCCAATAGAATGTTGAAATTAACTGTATCGAAGGCTGAACTCAGATCTAGGAGGATGATGGCCACTGCCCCCCCTTGATTGAGGATCAGTTTAGATTAACCACCACTGCGAGCAGGGCAGTTTCAGTTCTGCGTTGAGGCCGGAAGCCTGTTTGGGTGGGATGTAAAAGGTCGTGGGTTTCCAGAAAGTCTGAGAGGGTCAAGTTCACATGCTTTTCCAGGGCCTTAATGATCACTGGAAGCAGGGATATGGGGCGATAGTTACCTAAGTCATCAGGGTCCAAGCTAGGTTTCTTTAGTAGAGCCCTCACCATGGCATGTTTCCATGGTGCAGGGACTAAACCGGTAGCAATAGACTGATTTATCATTTCTAGCATGTAGGGAAGTATCACTTTTCCTGCCTTACGTAGAGCGTGGGGAGGGGCTGGGTCTAGGGGGGGGGCCTGATTTTATTTGAGAGAAGATTTACTATAGCCTGGCCAGATTCAAGGGAGGAAATTCTTTGAGAACATGGTCTAGGCAGAGAGGGGGCTTATCCGTTAGGAGGATGTCACTAGGGTGGGGTGAGCTGGGGAAAGCAGTGCATATGTTTTTGATTTTTCCTAGAAAGAAGTCTGCTAGTTCATTGCACCACTCAGGGGAGGCCACGAGAAAAGATTCTGATCTCGGGAGTTCTAGGTGGTCCTTCACGACGCAGAAAATTTCCCTGGGGGTGTGTCACGATGTTCCGGCTGTTGACCTGCCGGGAGAGGAGGATCCCGACATGTTCCCTCGTTATCTCTCGCCCCTCCTTTCTTTTCAGTCCTCTGCAGCTTCAAAGGTGCTGTGGAGCTTTAAGGACCTGGACGCTCGGGACTCTGAGCCCGCCCACTAACCCGGACCGGGGATTCCTATTGGAGGGGACGGACACACCTCCGGAGTCATAACGAGGCCGCAAGAGGAACTCAGGGCGCAAGCCGACTGGACGAAGGAGAAGGAGGA
The DNA here is from genome assembly GCA_963921515.1 of Calotriton arnoldi. Lineage (NCBI taxonomy): Eukaryota > Metazoa > Chordata > Amphibia > Caudata > Salamandridae > Calotriton > Calotriton arnoldi. The sequence goes on from CAWUFW010014394.1 coordinate 295,442, forward strand.
ACAGCTGACCAGTTTTGCCAGACCGACATCGTACGAAGAGCTGCGACCGGGAGGACCAGAAGAGCCGGCAGTGAAGGAGGCGGAACACTGTCCAGTAAAGGGGGCGCCGGACCCGATTCGGCACCGCGAGGAAGCCAGCCACGTCCCCGGAGGAACGTGGCTACAACAGGTACGTGCTCGCCTCAAAGCAGCGTACGATAAGGAACCTCTGGGTGGGAAGCCTGTTAGAAGGGCGGAGGGAGGCATGCAAACGCCCCGCTAAAACACCTACAGTACAATCCTACTGTTGTACCTCGTTGCGCTTTTTAAATTCACGGGTGGCGGATGGTGGTGCTCTCTCTCTCCCTCACTTCCCTTCCCAATTATCATTCTAGTCCAGACGGACTATGAAACTGACAGTAGTTTCTCTTTTCTTTTGATATATACCCTCCCTTGGCTCCTTCCCGACGGACGTGATCGCTGAGACGACCCCAGACCGGAGAAAATCCCCCGAAGATCCACTGACGGAAGTGGTCCACCCCCGATTGTTTGGAACTTTCATTTGCCCTTATATACCTTGGAATAAAACTCGACCGAGAGTACCTACCCATTTGTGTCTGATTCTTGGCGGGCCCCACAGGGTGTTAGCCACCGAGTTAATTATCTCTTCGTAGTACGACGCCTGGGCAATTTTTATTTCATTTTGATAGTGTTTTATGGATTCTCTATATTTCTGTTTACTCGGGTCGTTATAGTCTTTCCTCCATTTCCTCTCCAGTCTTTTACATTCCTGTTTAAGTGATCGAAGTTTGGGGGAGTACCAGGGTGAGAGTTTCTCTCTTACTTTATGGCAGGGTTTGGCTGGGGCAACCATGTCCAGTGATGCCTCGATCCAGGTGGTGAAGTTCTCTGCGGCTGAGGTAAGATTTAGGTTGGATTCAGGTTTAAGGTTTTCGAGGGCTGTAATCCAGGCTTCTACTGATAGTTTGGCCCAGGGCCGTACTCTCCTGGTGGTGCTTTTTGTACCTGGGGTATGGGTGGGGAGTTAACGAAGATGGGGATCAGGAAGTGATCAGACCAGGGCAGGGGGGTGGGATCGCCTACCGACAGTTCATTATTATTGGTAAAAACTGGATCAGGAGTATGACCCAGTTTATGGGTGGGGCCTGTGACTTTTTGGCGGAGTTGAATCGCTAATAGGTCCTGAATCAGATCTAATGCATCAGCATTGTTAGGGTCATTGAAGTGCAGGTTGAAATCCCCCAAAAGAGTAGTATTTGGGGAGGTACCTATTAGTGTAGCTGCTACATCTGGCTGGGATTTGAGGAATTGCCCAAGTCCACCAGGTGGGCGGTAAATAAGAACTCCGGAAAGGGACTGGACCGCAGATGGTGCGATGGTAAAAGAGAGACTCTCACAGTCGGCAATAATATTAGGTTCCACCCGACATTTGAAGGAGCTTTTATTTATTATCGCCACACCTCCACCTTTCTTTTTATCGCGGTCTTTCTGCTGGATATTATAGCCAGCAGGGAGGGTTTGCACCAGATCTGGTTCTGACTCGTCATGAAGCCAGGTTTCAGTTCGAAATAATATATCTGGGGCCTCATCTTCCAAGAGCATCTTCAGCTCAAGGGAGTGTTTAGGTAGAGATCGACAGTTTAGGAGAAACATTTTGAGTGCGTAGGGGCGTTGAATCCCCGAGGGTCTCTTTATGAGAGGGCGAAAGCTAAAGGTACAGTTGGTGCATTGGAGCTCCTCGCTAAGAGGGGGCATAGAGTGGCAGCATTTGTGATGGCAGGGGTTCCTTAGCTTTAGTAGTTGGCCGCGTGAATAGGCTATTTTACCTGTGTGTTGCGGGGCAGGGGTTCTGGCCCCTGGTCCTGGCCGGGCGCAGACGGGCTTGCCTTAGGCGTGCCTTTGGCGCACCAGCGGCGCATCCGCGCTGTCATGTGGCTAATGAGGCTTCAACCCAGAAGTTCGCCCCCGGGCTCCGCCTCAGACTCCGCCCCCACTCCTCCCGCTCCCTCCACACAAACGGAAACCGTGGTGGACCAGGAAGTGGGGGGTGTCAAGAGGTATGTGCAAATATGCAGTAATGCGCCGCTATGTGCCAGTACAGAGTACTACAAGTTTTAAAAGATTTAAAGAAGATTAAAACATCAGGTAGCTTACAATTTCTACAGACAGGACGGGACAGGAACCGTCTGTCTAGCCGCTGCGCGTCCGCGCTGTCATGCGGCTAATGAGGCTTCAACCCGGAAGTTCGCCCTCAGACTCCGCCCCTACTCCTCTTGCTCCTTCTACACAAACGGAAACCGCGGTGGACCGGGAAGCGGGCGGTGTCAAGAGGTATGTGCAAAAATGCAGTAATGCGCCGCTATGTGCCAGTACAGAGTACCATAAGTTTTAAAAAATGAAAAGAAGATTAAAACATCAGGTAGCTTACAATTTCTACAGACAGGACGGGACAGGAACCGTCTGTCTAGCCGCTGCCTTACAATGAGTCAAAACCTCAACTAGACAAAACTCTGATTTCTATTCAGGAAGAACATTAATCACCAGAGTTATTTGACATTTTTATTGTTGCTTGTAAATTGCTGGAGGCAAGGAACACAGCAACAGGTGCTTTTAAAACCAACATTTTTTGCACCCCCTGAAGTCAGCACCCAGTGGGGTGGCACCGGTGGCACCGCCCTAGAGCCGGCTCTGAGTAGTACAGTGTATGCCCTCGACCAGTCTCAAACAATCTATGCCCTGCACAGTCATACACAACCTATGTCCTGCCCCATCCTACACAATCTAAGTCCTGCACCGTCCTACATAATCCATACCCTTGCACCAGTACCTCACAATCTACATCCTGAACAGTCCCACATACTGCATGCCATGCACCGTCCTACCAATCTATGTCCTGCGCCAGTGTCTCACAATCTATGCCCTGGACAGTCCCACAAAAATACATGCCCTGCACTAGTCTGGACAATCTATGCTCTGTGCTAGTCCCTCACAATCCATCCCCTGCACCAGTCCCACACAATGCATGCCCTGCACCAGTACCTCACAATGCATGCCCTGCACCAGTCCCACACAATCCATGCCCTGCACCAGTCCGACACAATCCATACCCTGCACTATTGCTACATAATGGATGTGTTGCATGAGTACTGCACAGTGCATGCATCCCATGCACCAGTCCTACACAATGAATGCTTCAATAGTCCTACAAAATGCATGCCTTGCACCAGTCTGCACCATCCATGCCATGCACTAGATCTGTACAATGCATGCCTTGCATGAGTCCTGCACAGTACATGCTGTCATATACAAGTCCTACACAATGAATGCTGCACCAGTTCTACACAATCCATGCCCTGCACCAGACCTACACAATCCATTCCCTGCACTATTGCTACATAATGGATGCTTTGCATGAGTACTGCATAGTGCATGCATCCCATGCACCAGTCTTACACATTGAATGGTTCAATAGTCCTACACAATGCATGCCTTGCACCAGTCTGCACAATCCATGCCATGCACTAGATCTGTACAATGCATGCCTTGCATGAGTCCTGCACAGTGCATGCATCCCATGCACCAGTCCTACACAATGAATGCTGCACCAGTCCTCCACAATGCATGCCCTCCACCAGTCTGCACAATCCATGCCATGCATCCGTCTGGCATGATCCAGGCCCTGCACTAGTCCTACACAATGCATGCCTTGCATGAGCCCTGCACAGCACATGCATGCAATACATCAGTCCAACACAATGAATGCTGCACCAGTCCTACACAATACATGACCTGCACCAGTCTCGCACAATCAATGCCCAGTGGTAGTCTTGCACAATCCATGCACTGCACCAGTCTGCACAATCTATGCCCTGCACTAGATCTGTACAATTCATGCCTTGCATGAGTCCTGCACAGTACATGCTGTCATATACAAGTCTTACACAATGAATGTTGCACATGTCCTACACAATGCATGCCCTGCACTAGTCTGCACAATCCATGCCATGCACCAGTCTTGCACAATCCATGCCCTGCACCAGTCTGAACAATCCATGCCCTGCACCAGTCTTGCACAATCCATGCCCTGCACCAGTCCCACACAATGCATGCCCTGCACTATTGCTACATAATGGATGTGTTGCATTAGTCCTGCACAGTGCATGCATCCCATGCAGCAGTCCTACACAATGAATGCTTCACCAGTCCTACACAATGCATACCCTGCACCAGTCTGCACAATCCATGCCATGCATCCATCTTGCATGATTCAGGCCCTACACTAGTCCTACACAATGCATGCCTTGCATGAGCCCTGCACAGTACATGCATGCCATGCACCAGCCGTACGCAATGAATGCTGCACCCGTCCTACACAGTACATGCCTTGCACCAGTCTCGCACAATCCATGCCCTGCACTAGTCCTACACAATCCATGCCTTGAATGAGTCCTGCACAGTGCATGCATGCCATGCACCACTCATACACAATGAATGCTGCACCAGTTCTACACAATGCATGCCCTGTGCCAGTCTTGCACAATCTATTCCTCACACTATTCCTACACAGTGCATGCCCTGCACCGTCCTACACAATGAATGCCCTTCACCAGTCTGCACAGTGCATTCCCTGCACCAGTCTCGCAGTGTACATGCAAGCAATTCACTAGTCTGCTCTATTCCATGCTCTGTGCTGGTCCTGGACAATCTATGCCCTGCACTAGTCCTACACAATGCCTGCCTTGCACCAGTCCTGCACTAGTCTTCACAATGCATGCCTTTCACTAGTCCTACACAATGCATGCCTTGGACCAGTCCTACACAATGCATGCCCTGCACAAGTCCAACATAATGCATGCCCTGCACCAGTCTTGCAGAATCCATGCCCTGCACCATCCTACACAATCTATGCCCTGCACTAGTACTACACAATGCATGCATGTCCTGCACACACTAGTCCCACTCAATGTAAGCACTGTGCCAGTCTTACAAAAAGTATGCCCTGCACGTGCTCAATCCATGCCCTGCACCAGTGTAGTGCATGCATGCCCTGCTAGTGTGCTCAATTCATGCCCTGCACCAGTGTAGTACATGCATGCCCTGAACCAGTGTAGTACATGCATGCCCTGAACTAATGTGCTCAATCCATGCCCTGCTAGTGTGCTCAATACATGCCCTGCACCAGTGTAGTTCATGCTTGCCCTGCACCAGTGTAGTGCATGCATGCCCTGAACCAGTGTAGTACATGCATGCCCTGAACTAATGTGCCTAATCCATGCCCTGCACCAGTGTAGAACATGCAAGCCCTGCACTACTGTGCTCAATTCATGCCCTGCACCAGTGTAGCACATGAATGTCCTGCTAGTGTGCTCAACCCCTGCCCTGCACCAGTGTAGTACATGCATGCCCTGCACCAGTGTAGAACATGCATGCCCTGCACTAGTGTGCTCAATTCATGCCCTACACCAGTGTAGTACATGCATGCCCTGCACTAGTGTGCTCAATCCATGCCCTGCACCGGTCCCACATAATGCATGCCTGCACCAGTCCCACACAATCCATGCCCTGTACCAGTCCCAAATAATGCATGCCCTACAGCTGAAGCCCTTAGAGCACAATAGGCGTTGCGTGCCTGGTGCTGAGTGAGTCCAGGTGTCCGGTGACAGGAGCCTTGTGATGAGGTCTGGCTTAAGGGTGTTTATGGGGAACCTTTAAGGGACAGGATTGTGGTTTAGGTGTAAGGTGGTTGTAATGAGTGAAAAGGGTCTGTCAGAGGGAGGACGGGATGGTAACGCGGTCTGTCCATCCCAGAGGTGTTGGGAGTACCAAGAAGGCGGTGGCATGCACAAGGATTCCAGGACTTCTTGTTCAGTATTATGATCTTGAGGAGGTCACCTTACACATAGCAAAGCTGGACATTGAGGTGAAGCAGTATGGGATGGAAGCAGTGACTGCTGGACCTGAAGGCAGAAGCCATACAATGACCTAATCTAAACCGATGGGGGGGACCCAGACAGACCATAGTGTGGCAAGTCCGGCTGAAGCTACGAGGCACAGACTGATGAAGGCACTGGGCATTGTTCAGGCCATGAATCGATCCACTACCTGCTTTTATCTCTTGACATCACTTTCAAGTGTCTTGTTTTTAGGACTTTTAGTACCTCCTTCCACATTACTCTATATATAAGGGATTATTTATGGCAGCCCCACATCACTTTTGCACCACGTAAAGTGGTACATGCGTGACCCAGGCCTCTCATAAAGATTTATGAAGCCACGTAAAACCACCCTGCGTACCTTTGAGTGGCCTCATAAATCATGAGTAAGGCAACACATCGCAAATCACTGCATCGCCTTACTCTGTGCACAGAAGGTATTCCATGAGCATCGTGGTGGGTTTTCTCTCACAGCACCCAAGGAATTTGACACTGCCCCAGATTTACAAAGTGATGTAAACCTGGGAAAGTGTCAAATCCGTATGCCTTCCGAGGTGAGGCGTAATGAAGAGAAATATGTTAATTTATCCTCATGTTAAACATGTTCAACATTTTTATGCTGCTCTAACTTGGTATGCCTCTCTCTTACAAGTGTTGAGCCAACCTTGAGGAAAAGCTACATAAGGAATGCATCTTGTACAAATGGCTTGCCAGCTACTCCCGGTCTCTTCCGGATGTTTGGCGGGTCCTGGGGATCTGCTGGGCGATGCTCCTTGGCTCCCTGCTCCTGCTCCCTGTTCCGGTGTGCTGTTGGGGCCTGGGCTCTGCCTCTGTTGGTTTTGCCCTTGCGGTCCCTGTGTTTGGCCTCCCGTTCGCTTGTTCGTGTGGGTCGCTAGTGCACCTCTCGGCTTGGTTTTGTCGGGCTTTGTGCCGTGGGGCCCTTGGTTGCTTTGGGGTCCTCTTTTGGTCCCTGCTTGGGTCCTTTCCTGGCCTCTCGTTCTCTTGGGCTTTTGGAGTTCTTTCGGCCTCTTGGTGCCCGGTGGTTCTGGCCCTGGTGTTCTCGGTCCTGGACTGTTCTTCTGTCATTTCCTGTGCCGCTCCTTTGCGGCTGGCTGTTGTGCTGGGGCCGTTGTATGGGTTGTCTGGTGTGGGCTGCTGGGCTCCCTCCCTCTCTTCCTGCTGCTTCTCCTCTCTGGGTGGCCTGGCTGTGGTTGGCTGCTGTCCTTTCCCTGTGCCCCTTCTTGGTTGGGTTTTTTTTTGCCTCTCCTTCAGGGTCTAGGTGGCGCCGTGTTGGGGGCCTCCTGGCTGACTGGCCTGCAGGTTTCTCCGGCTGGCTTCTTGGGCGTTTGTGGGTCGCCTGCGTGGTTGGGCTGTTGGCCTCCTTGTTGGTCTTTCCTGTTTTGCCCTTCTGCAGCTCATCTTGGGGTTCGCCTTCGGTAGTTCCTTGGTGTCCTCCTTTGTCCTCCTGGCATGTGGGTCGGATCTTGGTTGGTGGAGTTCCTCCTTCCCGGTTCTGGGGTTTGGTTTCCCCGGTTCCGTGTTCGGCCTCTGTTGTTGTCTTTCTTGGTTGTGCCCTGGTTTTGACCGGGTCTGCTTCGGGTTGCGCTTCTTTGCTCTCCCTGGCCTCCGTTGGACGGGTTGCTGGTTTTTGTGTCCCAGTGTCTCCTGCTTTGGGGGTGTACCTCGGGCCTGGCCGCTTGGCCGGTTCCTGTGCCCCGGTTTCTTCTCCCGGTGTGGTGGCCTTTTTTTCCTGCGCTCTTCGGTGTCTCTGCTGGGGTTGGCCGCTGGTCGTTCCTGCCCTGTGGCCTGGGCCTCCTGTGTTCCCTGTTGCTGCTGTTGTCGGCTGAGGGGGGGCCTTGCTTGGGTTCCATGCCCCCTTTTTTTCTTTCTGGCTGTTCCTCTGGGTCGGTGCCTGTTTTCTTGTCTGGTTCTGCCCTCTTTGGTCTTTGCGGCTCTGCTGGTGGCTTCCCCTGGTGTGTTGGGGTTGGTCCTGTGGTTGGTCGTGTCTTTCCTTGCTCTCTTGCTTTGGCGTGCCTCTTCGGTTTCGTCTTCCTTCCCCTCGCTTTTTTGGTGTGGTCCTTTGTGGGTTCCTGCGCCTGTGGGTCGCCTTCTTCCCTGTTCTGGGGGGTTCGCTCTCTGTCTTGCCTCTGCTGTGTTCCTTCCTGGACCTTCGGCCTTGCCGCTCTGTGCGGCCTGTTCTCCTCTGCTCTTGGCCATTGGGCCGGGTTGGCCTGTTTTGTCCCTGGTTGGGTGGCTGCCTGGGGCGGTTGGCTTCGCCCTTGGCAGTTTCTTCCTGGCTTGGTTGCTCCGTTGGGGCACTTCCGCTTCTCCTGGGCTCCCTTTGGTCGTTCGGGGGGAGGGGCTTTGTTTTGGCCCCTCTGGTTGTTCCCTTGCGGCTTGGCTCTGCATGCGGGGCCTCCTTCTGGCTTGCCTGGGGGTTCTTGTACTTTTTTGCTGGTCGTCCCCTGCTGGTTTTGGGGTCTCGGCACTAACCGCTTGGTTGGGGGCGTGGTTGGTTGTGTGCTCCTGCCTGCGTTTTTCTTCTTTCTTGTGGGCTCCTTTTGCCCCTGTGGGGTGCCGTTTTTCGGTCTGGTGCCCCTGGCGTTGGTGGGAGTCCGGAAGGCCGGGTTGTCTGCTTTGGTATTCTCCACTTAGTTCAGGAATGGGACGAGGACAGGAGGGACCTGGGGGTAATGTCCTATTACTTACCGGTAATCTTCATTACTCCTGGTCCCGTTGTCCTCGTCCCATTCCTTACGCCCCTCCCTCCCTCCCTGGCGGCCGGCCTTCGGTTGTTGGCTTGGTATTTTCAGGCTGCATGCTGGGCTGGTACCGCTTATGTACTCCCAGTGGGAGGGAGTGGGTTGGGTATCCCAGCATGCTCCTGTTCTTTTTTTCTGTCGCGGAGATGGTCATCTCCACTTAGTTCAGGAATGGGACGAGGACAACGGGACCAGGAGTAATGAAGATTACCGGTAAGTAATAGGACAGTATGGTGCATTCATGCCCATTCACTTTGGCGTAGGGCAGCGCAGCAAGGCAAGCTGCCCCAAGCCAAAATGCCATAAATTAGGCCCATAATGTTTTCAAACTATTTTCCATTATGGTTCTGGTCTGGACTCTTCAGATCGCTCGGGCTCCCTTTCTTCAAAAACCTCCTGTCTGGGAGTCTGCACATTTTTGGGTGGGGGTTAAAATTCCGTATTTCCGTACAAAAGTCTAGTTGTGTACAATCTCGCAATCTTTGCGTATTTCCATAGTTGTGAGAAATGCGTGAAGCCTTGAGAAATGCGTGAAGCCTTGAGAAACTATAGTGCGGCCTCGCGCGCCTTACTCTGTCCTGCCCTCCCCTCTCGTCGCCACTACACAAATAAAGGGGGGTGTACTGCGTGCATGGCTTCTCTAGGGGGGTTTCTTTCCATGACTGTTCACTTCTTTTCATTGTGTTGTGCTGTGCACCGAGGTGAAAAATATGTACAAGTTCAGAAAAGCAAATATGAGATTAAATAAAATCTTATTCCAGAATACCTGCATTTTGAGATTCTTTATTTACCTTATGGTTACAACGAACTATCGTATTTCGGCCTAAAAATATTCATTAAGGTTTCTCGTGCTGAACTACAGTGGAAGAGGTAAAGAAAAAAGCGAAATAAAAAATGAATATTAAGCTAAAAAAATAATAAAGCAGGTGTGGGTTCAAAGGTGAGCGGACACCGGGTCTTGCCTGTTCTGAGGGATTAAAGGCAGGAAAATATCGCAATAATAACACTACTCCCCTTAAAAAAATAATCAAAAACGAGTTTTGTCTTTTCCGTTTTTGCGGTCTGATATTATCCCAGAGAACCATCAATACTGACCTGATGCAGCTACAGTGGCGACCCAGGTTTAAGGAATACTTAGCGGCTCTCCATCCGTGACCTGCAAGCTTCTGTTATCAATATTGACCTGATGCAGCTACAGTGGCGACCCAGGTCTGTGAATACTTATCGGCTCTCCATCCGTGACCTGAAAGCTTCTGTTATCAATATCGACCTGATGCAGCAATAGTTGGTGACCCAGGTCTGTGCATACTTATCGGCTCTCCATCCGTGACCTGAAAGCTTCTGTTATCACCTGATGCAGCTACAGTGGCGACCCAGGTTTAAGGAATATTAGGGGCTCTTTGTCCCTGACCTGAAAGCTTCTGCTATTAATATTGACCTGATGCAGCTGCAGTGGCGACCCAGGTCTGCGAATACTTAGCGGCTCTCCATCCCTGACCTGAAAGCTTCTGTTATCAGTACTGACCTGATGCAGCTACAGTGGCGACCCAGGTTTAAGGAATACTTATCGGCACTCCATCCGTGACCTGAAAGCTTCTGTTATCAATACTGACCTGATGCAGCTGCAGTGGCTACCCAGGTCTGCGAATACTTATCGGCTCTCCATCCGTGACCTGAAAGCTTCTGTTATCAATATTGACCTGATGCAGCTACAGTGGCGACCCAGGTCTGCGAATACTTAGCGGCTCTCTGTCCCTGACCTGCAAGCTTCTGTTATCAATATTGACCTGATGCAGCTGCAGTGGCGACCCAGGTTTAAGGAATACTTAGAGGCTCTCTATCCGTGACCTGAAAGCTTCTGTTATCAATATTGACCTGATGCAGCTACAGTGGCGACCCAGGTCTGCGAATACTTAGCGGCTCTCTGTCCCTGACCTGCAAGCTTCTGTTATCAATATTGACCTGATGCAGCTGCAGTGGCGACCCAGGTTTAAGGAATACTTAGAGGCTCTCCATCCGTGACCTGAAAGCTTCTGTTATCAATACTGACCTGATGCAGCTGCAGTGACGACCCAGGTCTGCGAATACTTAGCGGCTCTCCATCCGTGACCTGAAAGCTTCTGTTATCAATACTGACCTGATGCAGCTGCAGTGACGACCCAGGTCTGCGAATACTTAGCGGCTCTCCATCCGTGACCTGAAAACTTCTGTCATCAATATTGACCTGATGCAGCTACAGTGGCGACCCAGGTCTGCGAATACTTAGCGGCTCTCCATCCGTGACCTGAAAACTTCTGTCATCAATATTGACCTGATGCAGCTACAGTGGCGACCCAGGTTTAAGGAATACTTATCGGCTCTCCATCCGTGACCTGAAAGCTTCTGTTATCAATATTGACCTGATGCAGCTACAGTTGGTGACCCAGGTCTGCGAATACTTAGCGGCTCTCTGTCCCTGACCTGAAAGCTTCTGTTATCAATATTGACCTGATGCAGCTACAGTGATGCAGCTGCAGTGACGACCCAGGTCTGTGAATACTTAGCGGCTCTCTGTCCCTGACCTGAAAGCTTCTGTTATCAATATTGACCTGATGCAGCTACAGTGGCGACCCAGGTCTGCGAATACTTAGCGGCTCTCCATCCGTGACCTGAAAACTTCTGTCATCAATATTGACCTGATGCAGTTACAGTGGCGACCCAGGTCTGCGAATACTTAGCGGCTCTCCATCCGTGACCTGATAACTTCTGTCATCAATATTGACCTGATGCAGCTACTATGGCGACCCAGGTCTGCGAATACTTAGCGGCTCTCCATCCGTGACCTGAAAACTTCTGTTATCAATATTGACCTGATGCAGCTACAGTGGCGACCCAGGTTTAAGGAATACTTATCGGCGCTCCATCCGTGACCTGAAAGCTTCTGTTATCAATATTGACCTGATGCAGCTACAGTTGGTGACCCAGGTCTGCGCATACTTAGCGGTTCTCCACCTGGAGAAAATTCAATGCGCCATGTACAAGAAATTATATCTTCTGCCCGCATCCACTAGAAACACCTTGATCCACCTCGAGTTTGACCTCATCCAACAAAAGTTAGAAGAACTGGCTACTTTAGCAAAATATCATCATGCAACCATGCCCCCTGCTAATTCCATCAAGGCTGTCATAAGAATCATTTTCTCAAAACTAAACAATCCCTGGTCTGATAAACTTTCAACATCAAAGGAGCTATTGCAGCTAGCCATTGAGAATTGGGACCCGAGTATAATTGACTATGCTGCCATCAAATTAACTATAAAAAAGTAGATGCGTCTCTTCTCCCGCAAACTGGACATAGAATCCCTTGCTGCCAGGGACTTTCACGAAACTCTGTGCCTTCCACAAATTCTACAAACAACTAAGCACCATCTTACGCAGGCCGTGGGGAGCCAGGCATAACATCAGATCTTAGCTTCAAGACTACACCCGCTTCCCATAAAAGAACTATAGCCAACCTGGAAAGCGCTTACAGATATTGCTGTGTGCCGATTCTGCAACTATAGAAGGGAGTCCCTGGCAAATATACTCCTATGCTGCCCGGCACTGTGGCAAGCCCGTCGAATCCATCTCAGGCCTATATGGTCTGGTACTGCCTAATCCCCCTCCCCTTATCCAACCAAAGACCCTTGGGGTGGGTACCCTCCGGGCTCCCGTGGGGCTCACCGCCCCCCTTTCCCCCAAGGCAAACAATGCAAACACCACAACTGTTTGGATTAGGGGTCGTAACAACCCCGGCTATATTTTATTACATAAAATAATCAAACATTGAAATTATTATTATTTACATTATGTACAATATGCAGAAAGTCCAATATATTGATAGGTACAAGATGTCAATTGGCTAACCTTAACATGCTTCTAGTACATAGCCATTCCTATCGTAATCTAAGCGATGAAGATATTCTCTTTCTGCGTATCCCTGTTAGAGCCTACGGCAAGGTCAATGACTGGTGGCCCCCAGATCCTGATCAAGCTAGGTCCCAACCTTCTACCGGAGTGACCTTGCGCAGGGGGCCCAGCTTACTGGATGGATACCTCCCCTGGACCCCCTCTACGCCCTCAACGTTAACTCCATAAAGGGGCCGCTACAGTTATGCATCCTTGCGCCCTTGAGCGCATGCGCGTGCGGGGATTGGCCAACCAGCCTACTGGAAGCGAGACTTCCCTTCCCCCCACACCCCTGCAGCCTACCGGCTGTAACTGCCCCTGGAGTTCCATGAGAGACCCTCTGTCTCCCCCTCGGGCATCCCCATTTGACAATGGTGATGCCCGACTAAGGACCGAAAACTATGCTCACCAATCATGACCTTACCGCCTGACCAAGGGAAACACATACAAAATACGACAAAATAACTTTCGGGAAAATTGAAACAATTTAGTTAAGAAAAAGAAAACATTTTTATTCCAACATTACGACAACGCATCAGTCAAGTAGACTCAATTACATTACTTCTCCTGAAAATAGAAAACATACTGATCACTCAATATATCTGCCTTAGGGGATGGTGGGTGGGGAAAAAGAATCGTTGGGGCCTCCGACTGAGGCCCTGACCCATCTTGTGATCTGCAACCTCCTACCGGAGTGACCTTGCGCAGGGGGCCCAGCTTACCGGATGGATACCTCCCCCGGGCCCCCCCTACGCCCTCAACGTTAACTCCATAAAGGGGCCGCTGCAGTTATGCATCCTTGCGCCCTTGAGCGCATGCGCGTGCGGGGATTGGCCAACCAGCCTACTGGAAACGAGACTTCCCTTCCCCCCGCACCCCTCTAGCCTACCGGCTGTAACTGCCCCTGGAGTTCCATGAGAGACCCTCTGTCTCCCCCTCGGGCGTCCCCATTTGACAATGGTGATGCCCGCTAAGGACCGAAAACTATGCTCACCAATCATGACCTTACCGCCACAGGCCAGTATAGTTGCCCAACTATCTGGCCTGCCCCCTCTGCCTAGTAGAAGGTCATGTCCTGCGCCTTGGCCCTCCAACCATGCCAGTATATTCTCCATGAATACCTGATTACCTCGACTTGAGAGATGAACACCATCCTGCAGAAAGAACTGCTCCCCTCGGATGCACCCGTGTCTTATTGATCTAAGCTTCGGGGTCCTGAATAACTTCTCCATCTTGTTGTTAATCCTCTTAACCGAATGATTCAAGGCCCACACAGACTCACCCCCTCTCCACTCGAGTCTAGGAATCATGTGTGACCACACTATCATTGCCTCGGGGCATCTCTTTGCCAACCACCCCACTTCAGTAAGCAGGGTCTCTATTACGCCCCTCCATCCCAGGTGCACCAGGTCGTTACACCCTAAATGCAAAATACAAACCGCAGGGGGTCCCTGATTTTTTTTCCCAGCGCGCGTGTCACCAGGTCCCTGAATTGACTAAAACGCAGACCACCCTGCCCGTAAAAGGAGATTTTTGCACCTGCCTGCCGTGCCCTGACCTCATAGGTACCTGTAAAAAAGAACTTTTGCAACCTCCTTACATAAGAGTGGCCAATTATCCACACATCCTGTTCTGCGTGTTCCCAGGCGTGAACCTGGTCCGTAACGTGCGCTGTGTGTCGATGAATTCTTGACTGTTGTCCTCCTGCCTGACAGGATGTCGCAGCTTTTGGTGGACGGTGGACCAATGCAGGCTTCCCCCCTGCGTGACAGGATGTAGAAACTGCAAATCAAACCATGAAAGAAAACCAACCGTCAGTGCATCATCTTTGACACCTCTAGAGCAGTGTTTCCCAAACTGTGGTCCGCGGACCCCCAGGGGTCCGTGACACATTCCCAGGGGGTCCGCAGGCAGCAGTTTTAAAAGCACTGCAAAGTATCAGGTATAATTAGCAGTTTTCAAACAACAATAAAAGTGTCAAGATAACACCAGTGATTAATGTACCTGCTGGAGAGAGATGAGAGTTTTGTCCAGTGGCAGCTTTGACTTATCTAATGTAGCACAGAGGGTTAATATGCCTACTGCAAAGAACGTGTACCATGCATTTTAAAAAACAGTATTTTATATGCATAGGTCAGTGGGTTACTGCTTTTGTCACAGAGATTCTTTTGTTTCTGTGCAGTTCATTAGTGACAATCGTAATCTAGCACAGTGACCTATAAACTGTCATCAAAGAGCTGCTTGCAAACTGCAAGGTACAAGTTAGTGACTTATGTTTTTCCCAGTCTTTCATTATCCTGATGCTGCTCAAAAGGTTTATTTGGGTGGAAATACATTTTTATTGTTAAAGTCAATGCTAACCACTGTGTTATGTTCTGAATCCTGAGCTCGTGCTTCACCAGACCAAGCACTCTTTAAAAATGCCTACCAGTATAAATGACATGTAAATTCTACACCTTGTAGTCCCCTTTGCCTTATGTAACATTTTCTATACACTGATTCACACGTATGATTCACTGTCTCTATATGTGTGTGATGTAAAGTGCTCTGACATCCTACAATGGTATGAGAGATGCTATAAAAATGAAATACATGTGACAGAGGGGCTATGGAGAGATAAGAGGCACTATTGGAGGGTGATAGTGGGGGAATCACTGAAGAGCCCCAACAAAGATTGTCAGTCGTATCCTGGGGCATAGTAAGGTCTTCATTTACTATTCTTTAAAAGCTAATACAATTCAATGTATAAGGGTAAATGTGTTGTAGGGGGAGAGCCTCCCAAAGCCCCCTTTGTAGTGGTCAGGCTCACTCACACACTTGGTCTGCACCATATGGGGACTGGTCTGAAATCATTTGCCAGGGCTGCTTTGGGTTTCCAGTCTGGCCCTGGCAGGAGCAGGAGCCTCGTACTGCGAAATAAAACCAACCATTTAAAAGTTAGTCACAGAGATGCAGCACCAACCTTCCCATTACATTTTTTTGTTTTTTGCAAATTCTTTCAATATTAAATACAACAGAAGTGGCGGAGAGTGTCGTTAGCCTCCTTGGCTTAACGACACACTCCTCCACTTCAGAAGCACTGAGGCTGCACCATATTTACAAGAATATGGTGCAGTCCTGCGTTTCCCCTGTGCTGGCGCTACACTTAACAGTGTAGCGCCAACGCAGGCACCCTTGCACCATAGTGCAAGAGTGTCTGCGTGCAGGGGAAGAGCATTTATGTACAGGAAGGTCCCCCTTTCGGAACATAAACAATCTTGAAATGCCGTTTTGTCACTTCTATGTGTGCTGCTTAATGCAGCACACATGGAAGTTACAAAATGTCATTTTTTTTAAAGATTGTTTATGTGCAAGAAGGGTCACCTTCCTGAACAAAAACAATCCAAGGTGTTTTGCAAAAACGAAGAGAAGTAAAGCATTTCTCCTTGTTTCGCCAAGTTAAGACCAGGTTTTCCCTGGTCTTAATTTTAACACTGCCTCCCATTTACGCTGCCCTTGTAAATAGGGGGCAGCGTCAAAATCAATGGGTGTTGCGGTGGAACGCCCACCGCAACACCCACTGCCCGCCCCTTTCACGCTAAGCATTGGGTGAAAGGGGTCTTATTTACGAGGCACCGTTAAGCCACGTTAAGGGGCTTAATGCTGCCTTGTAAATAAGGCGAAGCCCCTATCGCCACGGGTACGTTGCAAAAAGTGATGTTCCCATGGTGATAGGGGCTTGTAAAAATGCCCCTAAAATCCTTAGTAATTCGAGTACTTGTTTTGTGTGCACACGTGTGTTTATTTTTTTCAAATTACTGTTTTAATGTTTGAAATTTAAATCCTACAAATTGCTTGGGGGTCCCCGGCTTCCAGTGGTGACTCAATGGGGGTCCTCAGGAGTCAAAAGTTTGGGAACCACTGCTCTAGAGCATGTGTAAGCGCACATAGCGTTTGTAACAATTCAAGGACCATCTGCGAATCCTTTGCACCTCACTCCCAGTAAATCCGCTGGCCACCGCTTCGGTGGCGGCCCCTATACTAAAGGAGTGGGTCCCAAAACTGCCTGGATCTAATCCGGCTTTCTGCATGGCTAGGCCCATGACCCTCTTAAACTGGAAAATAGTGAGCGGGGTCCCGTCTGCGTGCACAAGTAATGGCCCCCCGCGCCCCTTGGACGTTGCGCCAGGAATGCCTCCAACCTGGTGATGGGGCAGCAAGCGCTTCCTTCAGCCCTACGCAAGACTACCCCTTCCCCTCTGCCTTCCTGATCAGTTTTGGACCTGGGTATTGATATCAATAAGGAGTCCCCCTGAATCTGCACGTGCCCCAACTGAAGACCCCCCTGCCAGTCCATTTTGGTTTTTGCTACCAGCTCCCCTATCCTGAAAGCGCCATAAAACGCTAAACAGAAAGCAGCTTGAAACAAAAGTGCTTCCCCTGCTGAAGTACACACTTGGTGCAAAGCATCCATCAATGTGGCCAATGTCTGTATTCCTATGGGTCTTCTCATGTCCGGCTGCCCCCCCTGTAGGCGTTGCCACCCTCTCAAAGCTTTCTGCACTATAAAAGTGCCAGTGGGATCCCCCTTTTCCCTAGCTTTCGCGAAAAAGGAAATGGCTGCAATATGTCACCTTGCTGATGCCACTGAGCGTCCCTCATCTCTCATAGTTCTCAAATAGGAAACGACAGACCCAGTGTCGTGCCATTTTTCCTCCCAACTGTCCCCCAAGAAATAGCAGTAAGCCCCAAACGCCCCTTCGTATGCCCTCCTGGTCCTGGGTGCTAGGCTAGCTGCCACGAGGTCCGATAACTGGGGGCACCAAGCTGCCAAAGCTGTTCTGGGAAAGGCGTTGGGTTCTCTGCCGCCTCTGGGTGATGAGACCTGAATACCTGCATCTTAAAGCGAGAGAGCGCATCAGCGGCATGGTTTAATACTCCTAGCACATGTTTGGCTCTAAACAAGAGATTCATTCTCATGCATAGCAGTATTATCTCCTTTAGTAGCCGCAAGATCATCTCACACTTTGCATTTTGATTATTGATACATTCCACGACAGCCATGTTATCGGACCAGAATACCACAGACTGGTTCATCAGTTGTTCTGGCCAGACGGACAATGCCACCAAGATGGGGAACAGTTCAAGGAAGCTTATGTTACTTGTAAGCCCCGTGTCCTCCCACCACGCTGGCCAGCATTGGGCAACCCATGCTGTACCTAGAATGGCGCCAAAACGCTCGCTACCTGCTGCGTCAGTCATCAACCCTATCTCTGGGCTGGACCTGGGGGGACTGGGCCACACAACCCTACCATTGAAGTCACGCAGGAATGCCTTCCAGATTCGCATGTCCTGCCTGACCTCACTGGACAGTCTGGTGTGATGGTGCTTCTCCCTGAGTCCTGACATAACCTGTGCGATGGTGCGCGAGGAAGGCCGTGCCCATTGGAATTATTCTCAGTGCAAAATTCAATTGCCCCACGACCTGCTGTAAATGATGTAGTGTAACCTTCTCCTTTGTCAAGCAATGCTGCAAGGCAGCCCCAAAAGCCGTGATTTTTTCCAGAGGTAGCCGAGACACTCCCTGCACTGAATCCAACTCTATCCCCAGGAATTCAATCTCAGTGCTTGGTCCCACAGTCTTGCCCTGTGCCAAAGGCACGCCGAAGTCTCGCATGAGTGCACAGAACCTCTGCAATGCCCACCTGCAATCCTGAGATTCTGGTGCCCCCAAGAAAAGGAAGTCATCTAGGTAGTGTAATACCCACTGGTACCCCGTCGCTCGCCTGAAAACCCATTCCAAAAAAGACCTGAATTTCTCGAAATAGGCGCAAGATACCGAACATCCCATTGGCATACATTTGTCCACGTAATACTTCCCTTTGAATTGGAAACCCAACAGGTGAAAATCGAGTGGGTGCACTGGCAGCAGGCGGAAAGCTGACTCAATATCTGATTTGGCCAACAATGCGCCCCGCCCAAACCCCTGAGCATCTCAACTGCTTGATCAAAGGAGGCGTACTTGACACTGCATAGGTCGCCATCAATGGCATCGTTCAGTGACACGCCTCTGGGGGCCGAGAGATTATGAATCAGTCGGAATTCCCCTTGCTCTTTTTTGGGAACCACTCCCAATGGGGAGCAGACAAAATCTTGCATTGGGAGGTCATCAAATGGGCCAGCTACTCTGCCCAACTGAACTTCCATCTCAATTTTTGCTGCCGCCACCCCTTCATTAGCCCTGAACGATAGCTGATTCTGGCAATGCGACACCCCCACGTAAACAGGCGCGGGGATCCTGAAGCCATCCCTGAAACCTTCCAGTAAAATTCTAGCAGACTTGGGGCAATTGTAATTGTTCAACCATGGAATCAAAGCACTTGTTATAATGGGAGACCTGGCCTTACCGAAGGACACACTCTCAATCCTGCTTCTTGCCTCCCTTGTCCTTTGCTTTCTTAAAGCATTTGGACTCCGGGTGCGAGGAGTTGCCACAGAAAGAACATGCATGTTTGAATTTACATGTGCCAGTTGCTCTGGTACACGAGCGCCTGTTGAAATCCCAACACGCCCCCTTACTTTTTCCCCCGCCCCCGAGATGCCTGGGGGGCCTGCACGAAAGGACTGCCCCTGAGAGGTGTCTTGAGACTGACCCTGGGTGGTGTCCTGGGGACCACCTCTGAAATGTGTTAGGTATATGATCATGTCAATCTGATTCCAGCCCAGTGCCGGGTCAGATGCCTTAGCTCTTCTAAAACCCATGTCATAATCTTTCCATCCAGTACCACCATAAGTGTCATGCGCCCAAGTAATTCTATTCTGGTAGCAAGCCATCTCTGAGCCCAGACTTGGGAAACGCTCACACATTATTGACGTGAAAACCGTAAAACCTTTGATACAAGTCACCAACGTCTCCTCGAACTTATACTTCAACAACATATTAGCCCACTCTCTTGGGTGCATCCATTCCTTATTCTTTTTGGCCTCCTCCCTTTCTGCCGCATCTAGGAGCAGGGAAAACATATTCACGTAAGCGCCCTTCCAAATCATTTCTTTAGTTTCTTGAGACACATATCGCCCCAATTGCTCTCTAACGGAGCGAACTTCACCTAAACCCAAAGGTGGCAAGGTCTGCGGCATACCTGATGGCGCTGTCTCTGCCGGCTTCGTTGCTCCTGCATCTGATGGCGTGGTTGCAGCGGGCAGGACTCTTCCAGTCCCCATTGGCCCTGTACCCGCCCCCATCGCACCCCCCACCGGTACAGCCAGCCCGTCCCAAGGCTTACCCCCATCCAACTTTACCACTATCTGTCTGGCCTTCTCCAATGCGTACTCCCCGCTACCCGACACCCCCGCTGCCGGGGACCAGTTACCCACTTTTTCTAGCCAAGGGAGCACTGCTGCCAGACTAGATACAAAATCGGGCTGGGCCGGCGTGCTCCCGGATGGGCCCCCTGTTATGGGGACCAGTGGGGCCTGTGGGGTGCCCCCTGTTGCTCCCGGCTGCCCGTCAGTGGGGAGAGGCGCACCCGGTGTACTTGGCTGACCCCCCGCCGGACCTCCTGCCCCCTCGTTTCCAGGCTGATCTCCCCCCACCTGTATTAGACTAACCACCGATGGCATGTGGGACTGGTACGGGCTCCACCGACCGGGGCACCACCCCCTCAGGGGCTGGCGCAGTAGGCCCATTCGTCCCATCCCCTTCCCTAGATGGAGGTGCCCCTCCTTTCTTAGGTCTAGTCCTTTTAGGCACGGGGGAAAAGCTGCCTTAGGGGCTACCCCAGCTCGCCTGGGCCTATCCTCTGTCCACTCTTGGCCATCCACCTTATCCCTTAGAGCAGCTAAAGCCTGGCCCATATCATCAACTTTCTTCATCATAGAGTCCATTGCCCCCATTTTACGCATCATCGTCTCCATAAAACTATCCATGCGTGAACGCTGTTCGTTCCGCTTCACCTTAGGGGCCATTTTTATACACACCCCAATGCACTGAACCACAATAGAACAGCAACCTAATAGCTGGAACCAGGGCCCCACAATACACTGTGCACCAATGTAGTAACCGGTTAATTAGGGCACAAAACACACCCCCTAAGAATCAACTCCAACAATGGCACACACACCACAGCCCACTGTGTTCCGGTCTGGGACACTGCCCAGACCCTTACCTCATAGAAGTAGCAGCCCCCTGGCCGGCCCCTCACCCACGCAACCAGAGTCACGCCCACCAGCTAGTCTAGTGGGTCGGGTAAGTATTCTCCAACCCGCGTGGCTCCCGGCAACGATGGAGATGCAGGCCTGCCAGTAGTGCCCCAAGGCGAAAAAACCCCTGCGTCCTCAGCGCCGATGCGCACCCAATCCTGGAGCCGAAGAGTGTCTGCTACCTCCTCAGTGCCCGATAACCAAATCTGCCAGCCGATGCTCTCAGCGCAGCCCCTGCAGTGTGGAGACAATCAAAGAAATTTTTTTCGGGGAAACTACCGGAGCACTCCCAGCAATGCCCCAGTCTCAGAGTGCTGCCCCTGCCTCCAGGAAAACACCAGCCGATCGCTGTAGTGTTTCCCGCCAATCGAAGAAAGAAATTGCGGGCAAAAGAAGAGGAGCACTCCCCGCGCGCTCCGGTTGTTGAATCGCTGCCCCCCGCCGATAGGAAAGTCCAGCCGATCACTGCCACGCTCTCCACACTCGCCGATACCTGCAGTGGGAAGAAAAGAAAAGAAAAAGAATCGTCAGGGCCTCCGACTGAGGCCCTGACCCGTCTTGTGATCTGCAGGCTGGAGAGCAGCGAAAAGAGAGACCGTCCGCTCCGCTCCCCAGCCTTTTAACGTGCAGCGTCGGCCAAGCCGGTTCTGACCGGCTTGCCCGACGTCTGCCGGACGCATGAACCGGAAGCACTTGTAATTGCTTCCGGTCCATGCATGCACAGCCAATCACGTGCGGGGCTCAGGGGAGGTCGGGGCGCCACGTCACTCTTGTGCGTGGCGCGCCTCGCCTCCCCCGGGTGCGGGGGCCCGGTGCGACCGCCATACTGGCAGCGTGCCCGAGTCCGTGCCCGCCTTACAATATTTCTCTCGCTGGGCACATGTACCGCAAAGGATGCCGTTTGCCAGCTTTAATCCTTGGATACAGTGAAGAACATGGCCAATTTCGGCAAATTCATCTACCAAGCACGTTCACTCTTGAAAGAAAAAATGCCACATGGAGGGAATGACTAACAGTTTGATGTAGTTTACCACAACAAAACCCCACTCCGCAAGGACTACTTTTCTCAGGGACTCAACGAATGAACTGTGGTGATATTTCATCTTTATTTGTTAACCAAACAGTCAACACCGGCTGGGCATACACCCTCTCGCTGCTATGATTTTAAAGTTTGATTACGTTTTAATTCATGACATATGCTTTTAACTTTATATTGTAATGATTTTAAGTAATCACACAATAAACGTATTGATTATTCATTCATTCACTCTCGCTCCCAGGCTCTCCTTGTGCTCCGGCCTCCTCCTTACCCACTATCCTCCTCTGTCCATCCATTATCCCTATCTCTCGCGCCGCCAGCTCCATCTTATATCCCTCCGCCTGCCGGATCCATGTGCTCATAATTGAATTAAGATTATCGAGTCCAATCCGCCAGCCTTGTAATTCCCTTTGTTTCCCTTTCTCGGCCTTGTCTGATACCTCTCCCTGATATGCGGGCCACGGGCTCTCGAGTCAATTAGAGGACAGCTGTGAATTGAATTTGCAAAGATTTGAAAGGGCTCCTCGGAGTGGAAATTGGAAAGACAAGCATCTCCCCTGACGCTGGCTGTGTAATGACTTTGGCGAGCTGGCTTTTATTCTCCATTTAAAAGGGCCCCCTGAGGAGAGGGGACACCACTCAGTGAGAGCGTCTGAGCAGGCAGGGCAGTGCCTTACTGCTGCCCTGCTAATGAGTTTAATATCGCAAATGTGATATCTCCCGCCTCAGGCTGCGCGTGGTGGCGCGTGGTGGCGCGCGGCGGCGCGTGGTGGCGCGCAACATCCACAGGGGAATGGCCTCCTTGTCTTCCCGCGTCGCCCCCTGTACTTCCAGCTATGTGGTCGTGTCATCCACTTTATCTATCACTTTGACTCTCTGTCTTACTTCCCAACACTTCTTCCTCTGAGAAAGCGCATCAGAAAGGAGCACAGACCCACACACCAGTCTGCTGTCATGTGGAGAAGTGTGGCTCAATGGTTAGAGTGGCAGACCCTGATGCAGAGATCTGGCCCGGGACCACGGTTCAATTCCCGCCTCGGCGGGTCTTGGGCTCAATTTCCTCGGACCTGATAATTCTCGCCTCGGTGCCTATTCTAATCATGGGTCCCACTCTGCAACTCTGGGCAATAGCTTGCTTAATCTCCACAACGGCCCCACCAGCGCTGGGATGCCTGGCTTCACCTTGGGGGTGCCCAGGAGTGGACATTTCACAGGGAAAAGCCAGGAAGGGTTCCACAGCGGTATGCGTACAGCGCCTCGACGCCCCAGTTGGGGTAGCAGTGCGCTTTACAAGTACGAATTTCATTTCATTTCAATAACACACTGACCAGGGAATTATTGAAACGAATATGTCTGCAGATCTCTATGAAATATTGCATGACTACCATGGACATCAATGCACCAGAGTGCCCCGGTTAGCAGAAAAGACAAAATGCACCCTTGACCTCTGATGATGTCACAGGCCTTCCCCTACCTGTAGCTCCTCAACAGCCTCCTGAGAAGCAGGAGCTGTAAAGAGGGGGGACCCTAGTGTAAGTAGGCAGGAGTCCTAGAGTCCTGGTAACTTTATGTCCCTACAGCTGGCTTCAGGTTCTATAAACAGATGGGTAGCAGGGGCAGTGCCAGGGGTAGCGAAGGGCAAGCCAGGGGTAGCAAAGAGTGCAAGGGCACCAGCTGCCAGCTCTGTACAGCAACTAGGTGTGGAAGGGGCTACATGGCACCTGGGCAGGGCCACAAGAATCATGCAATTGTGCCGTCACTACGACTTTCGCTAATTATAGATTTGCCTCATAATCCATCATTTGCCTCATAATCTGCACATTTTAACATAACAAAATTTGTTTCTAGCTCAAATGGTTCAAAAGTGACTAAAATGCAGTGACACATATTGCAGCACAGTGGAATGCCCTTTGCAAAGTTGTACTGGTCGCCTTTCTGTTGCTTATTGCTATATTTGTGTGTTAAACTGGTACTAATGAGGTGCAGCCAATGAACAGAAAGTATTTCTATAGTTTATCAATGATGAAATAATGAAGTAATACTGTTATGAAAGTGACGCATTATGCCACATAATTTGGCTTTTCTTGCCTCACAATTTACTTAACCCCGGTCATCATTTCGCCCTCTCCTGCCGCATAATTCCAGTGGCTCTGCACCTGGGTGAATGGTCTGAGAGTCGAGAGCATCAATATTCACGTGCTGTGTTAGGTGATTTCTAGAGCAGAGATCTAGAGTGAGGTTCTGAAGTATTGAACAGTCCAAAGAGGTGGAACATACTTGCCAATTTTTTTAAAATATTGCTCAATAGTCGGACCCAGTCTGTTTCTAAGCACTACTATTTTTTTTCAAAGATAATGGAACCATGGCTCAAGAAGGTATAGATATGTGCCAAAGATCACACAGTTTATTGAGCGGGGAGAAACAGGATGAAGGGTCACCTCTCCTGGTACCCCACATATCAGGGTAGCCAGGAGCCAACATCTCCCCCAGAGCCGATGACTTACACAAAGCACCTTACAAGTTGTTGTAGGGTGTCCTGGAAGCCAGGCCAGTCTGCCAGCCTTACAAGTGATGCAGACCCCGTTCTATAAACATGCAATCATCCATATATTGCAGTTCCGCACTTTTTACAGTACATTTGTGTCCTAAAGCTAAAGCCTTTTGTAATGTGGGGGTGCAGAGCGTTAGAGGTTCCCACTCTTGCAACGACAGCAGCTGTTGGTTCTCTGGACGTTTTAAGGCACAGGACAAGTGGTGGATTGACCAGGGCTCCACACTGGAGGGGCCCCTGGTAAAGGGATAACCGTGTGCAAAAAAACAGATTACTTCTTAATTTGTCATTTTAGTTTATTTTTTTAAACTTTATTTTTTGAATTTTCATAAAACAATACATTGGCATCAAATAAATACGTATGCATACATGTCGTTGATAGCAATAATAATCGCATGAGACACAAGGCCGCACCAAGGAGGGAAGGGACAAGGGGGACAGAAGAATCATCCACAAACATATCCCTGTGAGGGAGGGTGGCAGAAAAGGCACCCCTTCCCAATACGGACCCTATCAGAGTAAATCCTCGTATTCCCCACCAGAAACAGACCCCCGGATATATCTGAGTCACTCTGTTCACTATGAGTAGCGTCCCGTGAGGACGGCTCCCCTCCGCTAACCCAGTGGCACACAAGGCCCGCCAAGCCATCAGGTCATCCTGTAATTTCTCATCCCGTCGGCTAAGTTTCATGTGTGCCTCTTCAGCCAGCGACCACTCTCGAACATCTTTGAGCCAAGCAGGAAGTTCAGGGGCCCTCTGCCCCATCCAAGTTATTGCCACCCTGCGCCTGGCAAGCACCAACATTAACTGTAAGAGTTTATAGGGGAGTTTCTTCCCCTTAGGCCTGTGAACCATCGCGAGTAGACATTGCAAGGGTTCGAGAGCCACCCGAAGCCCCGTGGCGCTCACCACCCTAGTCACCACCCCGTCCAGAACTGCGCAACCAATGGGCATTCCCATGCCAAATACAAAAAGCCTGCATTCTCTGCGGCACATCGAGGACAGCCAGCGCCCCTGCTACTATCAATGCGTCTCAGAGACACCGGGGTAATATAGGTGCGGTGTAGGTAATTAAAGTGTGTTAGCTTAAATCTGGCATTGCATGAGACAGTATGTGTAAGGGAGCCTATGCGCGCCCACTGTGCCTCCTCCAGCGGGGCAGCGAGGTCCCTCTCCCAGGCAGTCCTAGACGGCGGGACCGGGGGGGTGGAATCCTGTTTCATCGCTTTATATAGGAGGGATATCAAGCCGCGCCCCTTGCCACACGTAAGCATAACATCCAGTGTATGTGTCAGTGGTGGAATATCAGGGTACTGGGGCCAGGTGATTTTCACTACATCTTGCATTCCCCTGAAATGCAAAAATTGGCCTTGTCCAAGGCCAAAGTTCTCTGCCGCCTGCTCGTAGGTGAGAAAGGTTTCGTTGGGATATAGATCGGCGAGGACCTCGCACCCTCCCTCCCTCCAAATTTGGAAGGACACATGACGTGCCATATCTATAAATGGAGCCAGTATCCAGAGCGAGAGCTCCCTATGAAAGGGCGCCCTTCGAATGACCCTCTCAACAAAGCGCTGCCATGTGCCAGCTGTATGTCGCACAGTATAGGGGAGACACGCATCTGATCCCGCACCCTGCATCAGCGACTCCTGCAGCGTCTGGGTATCTGCCCTACCAAGCATAAGGCGCTTCTCCCAATTGTCTGTGTCGGTGAACCAACGGGCCGCATGCTGGAGATGGGCGGCATAATAGTATAGGTCAAAGCGAGGGGCTTCTAGACCGCCCTCCTCGTAACTGCGGACAATAGTGCGAAGGGCTACCCTACTGCGCCGACCCGCCCAGAGCAGAGACGTGAGCAATGTGTTGAGAGATTTAAAAACTCGAGGTGGCAAAGGGCAAAATGAGTTCTGTAGCACATAGAGTACTCTGGGGAGCATTACCATCTTCGAGATGGCAATACGGCCCATCAGTGAAAGTGGAAGAGTATTCCAGAAAGACACGGACTGCCTCAATGCCGCAGTGACGCGGTCCACATTCCAGGCCAGCGCTTGTGCGTCCGTCAGGGTCACCTGAATACCCAGGTAACGGAACGCCGTCCGCTCCCAACGCAGTTCCAGATCTGGCAAATCCTCCGGAGGCACCGCAGCTAGTCCTGCCAACGGGAAAACGAGGGATTTACCACGGTTCAGCCGCAATCCAGAGACCTCACCAAACTGATCTAGGTGGTGCAACAGCGCCGGCAGGGCCTCGCAGGGAGAGGCCAAGTAAAACAAGGCGTCATCCGCGTATAAAGAAATGATGTGAGTCATGTCCCCCACTTTAATACCCCACTGCGCCATATCTGCTCTAATCCGGACAGCGAAGGGCTCTATAGCCAGGGCAAACAAGAGTGGGGAGAGGGGACACCCCAGTCGTGTACCCCTCCCCAGTTGCCACTCTTCGGACCGCGCGCCCCCGAGCTTAACCCTAGCGCATGGGGCCGTGTATAGGATACGAACCCAGCGACAAAACTGGGGACCCATCCCCACAGCGCGCAAGACCTCGAGAAGATACCCCCAGTCCACCGTGTCGAAAGCTTTGGCGAGGTCAATGGAGACCAACACCATCTGCTACTGCCTGTCCCGCACCTCATGCAGAATATGAGTCAGTCGCCGTAGATTCATAGCCGTGTTCCGTCCCGGTATGAACCCACATTGATCCTCGTGGACCAGGTGGGTCATGTGCGGTGCTAAGCGAGATGCCAAGAGCTTGCAGAGGATTTTTACATCCGCATTTATCATCGTAATCGGCCGATACGATGAGGGCTCGTGTGCATCTCCCCCTGGTTTTAAAATCATACAGATTTCCCTCTGTGTCATACTTGGCGGGAGGATTCCTCGTTTAAAAGCCTCAGTGTAAACTTGCAGGAGGAGGGGGGGAAGAATATCGGTAGAACTCGGGCGGAAATCCATCACTACCCGGAGATTTGGCTCGCGGGAGATGCTTCAACGCGAATGGAACCTCGCATAGCGTCAGTGGCTCGTCAAGTTCCTTCCGCGCCTGTTCTGACATGGAGCTCAGGGTCAACCCATGTAGATACGGGAGATAAGACGCCTCCCCCACCACGGGATCTGCTGTGTACACCGCCTGAAGATGCGACTGTAGGACCCGCAATAATCCCACCTGCGAATGCACCAGGCACCCAGTGGAATCCCGTAAGGCCTCAATTGCAGCAGGAGCGTGTTCTCGGCGGAGGATCCAGGCCAAGAGACGACCTGATTTATCCCCTTCTCTGTAAAGGCGCTGTCTGTATTGTGCGAGCGTATATTTATCAAGCCTGTCTAAGGTGTCATGGATGCGCTCCTGGATCTCTCGTTCCCCATCCCTCTCGGTTGCATCAGTAGCTATCGAGGTCTGTACCTGCAACAGGCGGCGCTCCTCGTCTTGCAGCTCTTGTTGGAGCTGCTTCCGAACCCCGTACGTTACACTCATACATGCCCCTCTCACCACCGCTTTCAGGGCCTCCCATTTGGTGGCCTGCAATAGGTCTGTTCCACCCCAGTTTAGATCAACATAATCAGTAAGGGCAGTTTCTACATGGTGCCTCCCCACCTGATCCTCGAGAATCTCTGCCTGCAATCTCCAAGTCCGCGGGCGACACCTCGGGGCTCCCCATTCCATCACGCATGCTACAGGGGAATGATCAGACAGGAATCGCGCTAGATGAGTCACCTGGCATCGGGATTCGCGACTAAAACCCTGTTGAGGCGGCTATAGGTGTTATGAGTAGATGAGAAGCATGTGTATACTTTCTGAGTCGGGTGTCTTTGACGCCATACATCTTGGGCCCCTAGATTCCCCATGACCTCCCGGAGTTTCACCGTCATTCTGGGTTTCGTGCCAATGCGGGGGGAAATCTATCCAGGACAGGATCAAGGACACAATTAAAATCTCCCATCCAAAACAGTGGAACATCGGAACCTCTAGTTCCGATACTAGGACCTCCTGCAGGGACTGATTAAACCCCGGGTCATCCGTGTTCGGCGCATAGGTGTTCACCACGGCCACATCTCTACCATCTAGCTTGTCTCAGAGGAGTAGATACCTCCCCTGGATATCAGCTTCCACATATTGGACGGCCAAAGGAACCCCGGGCGCCACCCACACAAGGACCCCTCTGGCATAGCTAGAAAAGGAGGAATGAAAAATCTGGCCCCGCCACTTCTTTGCCAATTGTTGAGCCCCTTCGTCCGTGAGATGGGTCTACTGGAGGCATGCTAATGAGACCTGATGTCTACGAAGGAAAGACAGGACCCTGTACCTCTTGGTGCATGTACCCAGCCCCCTCACATTCCAGCCTAAAAATGTAAACCCCATAGTGGTTGTAACGCCCAATCTCCGGGCAGTCCATGCCCCATGCTGCTACCTAAATTCTGTGCCCCAACTGTGATGCATACAATGCCAACAAACACCCAACAAAACCCCCTTAAAGCCCCGATGCCAATGAGAACCCAACAAAACCTCCCTAAAGCCCCCCTCCCCCCACCCACGAGCAATTTACTGTTAACGGAACATGCAGAAATGCCCTTCCCGTGCTGGTGCCAGGACGTGCACAGCGATACCATGAGCCCAACTGGGCCAAACTACTTCAACAGAAGGAAGAAACCCCCCCTCCCCAAAAGTCGACTCCCGACCCTTAACAGCCGCACCCTAAATAATTCAATGTCACGGGCCACCCAGCTAGGTACTTATACAAACTAACCAGGGCAGAGCAAGCAGCGGAGCCCCGCCATCCCAGCCATCATCATCACTATAACCATGAGTAATGCACTCAGGCCCCCAAAGCACCACAGTCCCAGGTCCCCAACAATCCCACCCCCACCCCCCGCAATATGAAAAAACAGAGGGATATTAGTCACCAGGGGATACTGGGTCCCCAAGAATCCCATGTCCGGAGCAGGATCCACACAGGCAGTAGACAAGTGAGGCACTGGCATCGGATCCTCCCCAGCCGTGCAAGGAGGTGCCAGGCCACCACGGTCCAGTTCCCCACATTCCGAGAGTTAAACGTAGTAACACAGCATCATCAGGATGGGCCCGCAGTGGCGGGAAGCTGGTCTAGGTTAGTTTCTGGAATCACTTGATTGGTAGGCAAAAGAGTATCCGGGACCAGGCTCTCCTCGGAATTTTCTGCCATTGTCCGTGGGGGAGAGGCGTCTCAGTCCGAGGAGTCTACTCGCAGAGCTCCATCGTCCCCCACCGTGATCCGCTGTCTTTCTCCCTGGTTGACATCTCTGACCCGGCCCCTGCTCCTGCGTCGTCTCTGTGGTCTGGCCCCCCAGGTGCTCCGGGATCCCCTCTGGCCACGCTGTGGGAGGGCCTCCCCCCGGACTTCGAGCCACTCCCATACTTCCTCGGGGGAATCAAAGAACTGGGCTTTCCCCGGGAAGATCACCTTAAGTTTTGCGGGGTACAGTAGCATGTACTGCAGATTGAGCTCACGGAGCTTCTGTTTAACGCCCAAATAGGATTTTCGCGGTTCCTGAACGTGGCGGGTATAATCGGGATAAATGGACACCCTGGCGTTATCATAGGTGAGGTTCACCGCCTCTCTCGCGGCCTTCAAGATACAATCCCTGTCCCGATAGTTCAGGATTTTGGCGATGAGAGCTCTAGGAGGGGCCCCCGGCAGCGGCGGTGGGACCAACGCCCTATGAGCTCGCTCTATTACGAAGACCTCGGAGAGACCTATGGGGCATAGCTTCGTTCGAATCCAGTCTTCTAAGAACCGCTCCGTATTGCCCCGCTCTGAGCGCTCCGGGATACCCAGGACCCTAATGTTACTGCGGCGGGCCCTACCCTCTGCCTCCTCCGCTCTGCGCTCTAAGGCACTGGTGGTGGTGGTGAGCTGAGTAACCTGCTGCCTCAGAGTGGTCACCTCTCCCTGCAGCTGGACGATGTCCC
Source organism: Calotriton arnoldi (assembly GCA_963921515.1). Taxonomy (NCBI): domain Eukaryota; kingdom Metazoa; phylum Chordata; class Amphibia; order Caudata; family Salamandridae; genus Calotriton; species Calotriton arnoldi. Next base: position 325,776 of record CAWUFW010014394.1, read on the forward strand.
CCTCCGCCGTGGAGACCTTATCCGCCACCTTCCGTAGATCCGCTCGTAGTAGGTTCACATCAATAGATACTGTCTCTATTTGCTTTTCCAGGGCGGTGCGAGAGCCTTGTATAGCTTCAAGTAACTCAGCCCGAGACGGCTCGCTAGGGGTGTCGCCCTCACTCTCCTGGCCCGACTGGCGAGTGATCCGCTGCGTGGGGAGGCGTTGTGTGGTGTATTGCATGATCGTATTGGGGTTAGCGGCGCGCGGGGGCTTGTCCTTCCCCATATTGCAGGCCTCAATCCGTCGATCGAGTCAGCGACCCGGCTCCAACTGGTATTGTAAGGCTGCTGGTACCAGGATTATCCTGTCCCCACGGGTGCCACAAGTTGCAGAGCAGAACCACCGAGAGTCCGGAGGGTCAGTATCCCTGCCACGGGCGCCGAGGGGTCCCCCCTCTGTGGCGTGGCAGTATGAAGTTGCTGCGGCAATACCCCCACGCTCCCAGGGTCACTCACCACTGCGTCAGCGCCAGGTCTACTCAGGCCCCCCTCTCAGTCACTGTCGGGGCTGTCGCCACCTTCCCTGGCGCCAGGATCACCGCCGCCGGCGACCTCACACTGACCGACCGCCCAAGGGACTCCAGGAAGAGCCAGCGATCTCCACCTGCATCTAGTAGGTGATTCGGTCGAATAGTAAGGTCCCAGATAGGCATTCCATGTGCAGGGGGAGGATCACAGTGTTAGGCGCAGCGTCCCTCCGGTCACCTCCGTGCCCGATCAGGCCGGACCCCCTCCGCTCCGGCCGCCACTCGCAGGAACAGGCTCTTCAAGCAGTCGTGGCCCACGTGTGGACCCTGGTGCTGTAGGCGCCACAGCCAGGCAGGGAGGGCGCACAACCAATTAATGCACCCCGGGCGGCCGCCGTCCGTCAGCCACTCTCGGGCCCCACCACTGAGGATCTCCACACAGGGCCCAAGCGCAGCCCGCCGCTCAAATCACAGCCGGCTAGAGGGCGCAGGCTCACCCCTCATCCCAGGGCCCCCCTTCAGGCCGGGGGCGTCGTCCCCGTCAGGCCGCGAAGCGCCGGTCAGCCCCCAGGCCCTCCACAGGCCGAAGTCTAGCGCTCACCGGCGCCGCGTACAGCACCCCGCCGCAGGGCTGAGCCCCGGAGCCCAAGGCCAGTGTCCCCGGCGAAAGACTCCGCAGGTCCGGGTCGTCACCCAGGGGGGCTCGGGGGCCGCGGCACACTAGAGGCCAATGTCCACTCGGCCAGGGCCCGGATCCTGGTCACTCAATCGCAGGCCGCATCCCCGGCCTCGCGTAGTCACCACCGCCGGGCTGCCAGTCGCCGGGGTGATTCGGTCGATTTCCGGTCCGGAATCGGCCCCGATGAAAGTCCGGAGCTGCGCCAACACTCAAAGCCCCGGGCGCTCACAGAATGTTGTAGTGGGCGCCCGTGTAAGGATGTTTACAAGATATTGGCGGCTGGCAGGACGGGAGCCGAAGGAGCTTACGTCCTGTCGGCCATGCTGCTTGGCCACGCCCCGTCATTTTAGTTTAACCTAATCTACCCACCCTTATCCCTCACACTCTCAGGAAGTTAGCAGAGAGCTTTCTCTCTCTGCACTTACTTCAGGTTGTCTCTTCAACCTGACCCCTCTCTTTACTTCTCTTGCTCTGCCTATCCATATATATCTATGTATATACAACCCCCTGACAAACCTCTCTCTGAACACAGCTTCCTTCCAGAGCTCTGTCTCTCATGACCTCACCTCTCTACCACTCTTCACCTACTCCATCGTCTCTTAGACTTTGACCACACTCTCTACCTCACTCCTTCCTCTCTACCGCACTACTCTTTTTCCATCTACCTCTGTTTATCTTGTCTCTCTAGGTCTCTCTCCATCTCTCTGTACCTCACCTCACCTCTTTACTTCTACCTCTACTATAGTTGTCTTTCTACCTCACCAGCACCTCAAAATCTCCCTCTGCCTAAATTCTCTCTTTACCTCACATCTCTCTAACTCTAACTCTCTCTATTACTATTTTACCCTGTGAATTTACCTGTGTCTCAGAAGAGTCAACCCGTACCCGTTCGCAACGAACTGTACCACCCCACTCAAAGTCAATCTGCACTCACTCAATCTGCAATCCCTACCCACCCAAACAGTCGATGTGTACTCACCTAGACGAGTCGATGTGTACCCACTTATATGAACCGATCTGTACTCACTTGGACGAGTCAATCTGTACCTGATCAGAAGAGTCCATCTGTACCCACTCAGAAGATTGAGTTCAACCCACCCAACCAGTTGATGTGTACTCACCTAGATGAGTCGATGTGTACCTACTTATATGAACCGATCTGTACTCACTTGGACGAGTCAATCTGTACCTGATCAGAAGAGTCCATCTGTACCCACTCAGAAGTGTCGATCTGTACCCACTCATAAGAGCCAATGTGTAACTGTGTACGGCTTTTACGCATGGTTACCCAAGAGTTAATATTAGCACTAAACTTATTAAACTTATGCACTTTCATGGAAGAAAAGGTTCATGGCACTGAGGATGGGCGAATGGCCCTTCTTAAGACACCTACTAGCATGGCGCCGCTCAAGTGACAGCACCGAGTGCAGAGGGTGCGGCTACCACTCGGCATCAATTGAGCACGTGGTCTGCGTCTGCCCCGCACTGCTTAGCAATAGAAGGATCCTGCTGCGGGGCGAATGGAACAAACACGGAGCGCGATCGTGTCGACAAGCCATCATAGCTGCTTTGAACCCAGAAAACACGATGCTCAACATCCGGTTTACCAAATTTGTCACAAGAGCGGCCAAAATTCTAGGAATGACAGGTCTGCAAGCACTCTCGCCTCAACCAGCACTCCCGTGAAATTACCGAGCTTCTAACGATCCTCTGAACACTCTGAGCCAATCCTCAAATGTTGCTTTTGTTTCTCCTGTTTCACTTCCTCTCATTTTATCTTTCAGAACGTTAACGTCCGGCCGTCTTATAGTTGCCCCCAATAATGATGATACTGATCTAGCCAGCCTATGCTAATCACTAGATAAACCATAAATTCGGACAACTATGGTCATACAACCACCAGTGACATTTCGCCTAATGAACTTTCAGTAACATCACCGCTTCTTTCCTAAACTATTTTGTATCATCGATCTGCTTTTTAATTCCTAGTAACATCACCTCTTCTTTTTAAATCATTTTGTATCAGCGATCAGCTTTTTAACTCTTTTGCATATAAGTACTTTTTTTTTTTAATTGTCATGATTTTAAGTAATCAAACAATAAGGGCAAATTGAATTGAGTTACTGATAAAACTGGTTTCACCTAAATGGTCTGTTTAACTTTCCCATATAGTCATAGTGGACAGTGCAGGTAATGTACCCATGGCATGGGAGCTAAATGTCATATGTGGGCTGAAGTGTGTATTTACAATACACACAAATGACAAAATATATGACTGCTGCGAGCATATGAGAAGGGAAGGAGTCTTTGCCATTTAGGAATGCCTGTTTTTGAATATTCAGAAGTCACCTCTAAAGTGTGTCTTTTTAGCCCATATGGAAGGGTGCCCCATATATAAAAAAAAGCTGCACACTATATATTTAAAAGGTGTACCCGCACAGTGATTGCAGACCCAACGCTACTTTCACTGTGCAGTCCATGGTGGGTAGAGTTTTCCATGAACAGGGCTAGGTGTGATTAAAATATTTATTCTACACCTCCACCTGGAAAAACGCTAGAAAAATAATTTCGTTATTTTCCACTTAATTTTCAAAAGATGATTTAATGGTGAAATCAGATTTTGATACCTTTATTGGAAAAGTAATTTCATAAAAAATGTCTGCGTCTCATCACACCTCTGGAGCTGGAACACACATCTTGGCTGGGTGAGGTAATGATGACTCTGGCCCAGAAGACACTAGTCTGACTCTGGGCCCAAGAAGAGCAGGGTGGAGTTAATTACTGGTCACCTAGAAGGGGCTGGTGATGTAGGAGGGATAAAGGACAGCTGGCAGAACAGAGGGCAGCCTGCACAATTTTTTAAGTTTGCTGCTTCATCCCCAGGACCCTCCTCGCCAGTGTGGCTCCAATCACAGTGGGAGAGAGAACCAGCTTCCACCCTGACAGGTGGGAGAAGACTTCTTCTAAACAAGGAAGTGGCGAGGGAGCTGAAACGAGACCTGCCTTCTAGCAGAAGGATTATGCCATTTCGAAACAGAGGCTCCTGGGTGATTGTACACTAAGGCGAAGAGGAAAGGTGGCAAATGAAGGTGGGCATAGGGGGAGAAAGTAGCCAGGGTTGGGTAGGGAACATTCTTCTATAACTAGGGTTAGGGCACAGGACAACACTGGCCCCTCAACACTACCACTTTAGAACATTCCTGGAACTGGAAAGTCTACAGATGAAAAAGGCCCTGATAGACAAAAGAAGATTCCTGACTCCTGCTAGAAGATTAGGACTAAAGGATTCCTGACTCCTGCTGGCCCCCAGGGGCTTGGACTGCTTTCCAAGGGTCAAGTGGTGGGCCTCCTATTTGCCTGCTCCAGGGGCCGAAGAAGCAGAAGGACTCTTGAATCTTTTATATGTATTTATGCATCTTCCCTGTTGATTTCTCCCTAGCTGCTCAGCCAGTGTGATTGTGCTGCATGGTATGTTGGCGTGGTGATGATGAATGGAATGTTTGGGCGCCTGTGTGGTGACGTGTGTCACTTGAAGTATGGGCTGAGCAGCAGTCAGGCAGCTCCTGGTGGGGCTCATCTACATGAACTTTCCAACCTGCAACTAAATCTGAATAAATAATCTACAAAACAACACCTCGGCAACCTGACATTGATGATAACAGACTCCTTACTCAAAGAGAGTCCAGACGACCACGGAAAACTGGACTCTGCAGACGGCCTGGCTAGAGAGAGACCTTTTCCAGCAGTTGAAGAAAGGTGAGACTTAGTCCAATTTGTCTTCCTTTGGTGGACTGGGATAAGGTGCTCAGGCCTGCCCTGGGAAGAAGCACCCACGGAGGTAAGAAAAACAGGTTTGTCCAGAGTCGAGCTCTTTGTAGTGCCTAAAATGGGTCCAGCAAGACCTCACAGTAACGGACCCAGTTTCATGAAGCCATGCCGGACTACATCTTCCGGCCTTGCCCCAGAAGGATTTTAATAACCAAAAAATGACTACATAAATCCGTATTTGTAAAGCGCGAACTACTCACCCTTACGGGTCTCAAGGCGCTGGGGGCCGTCGTGGAAATTAAGTGAGCTATTGCCCAGAGTCACATGGTGCTGAGCTGAGCTGCCGCCGGAGCCGGGGATCGAACCGTGAACCCTGTGCTCCGAAGTCAGCTGCCCTGGCCGCTGCACCACACCTCTCCACATCCGAAGGTAAAAACTTGGACTGGGCGGTACAAAAATGTGTCCAACCTGCAAAGCGGCCTCAGCAGCTGCCAAATCCTTATCTTTTCATTGATAAAATCTGCTTTAACCCTTAAAGTACGATGGCTGCTCGTTCTAGAGCTGCCGAGGTCATCTCAGATTCTGAAGAGGAGAGACTTCTTGTTAAGCGATGGAGGGTAATTATATTCAGGGAGCACAGAAGATCGAAGAAGCCAAACTCTGGTCTTTGACCCGGATCATTCCAATGTATCCAAGGCAGCCTGGCCTTCTCCTATGGCCCCATAGGAACCCTCCACCAGCCCTTGGCTGCTCTCCCCAGGGGCAGACCATGAACACCTACAATCCCTGTTTATTATTTATTTTTCTTTAAGCCAGCACTTCTTTGAAATCCTGCAGAGGACACTTCCTCCCTCCACAGCCTTGATTTCCAAATATTCTTTGTGACTGCTCAGATATTTTGAGAGCCCCATCCCTGAATATATGCCATGAATCAGGAACAGGCTACAGAACAAACAGGTGTATGTCTTCTGCGTTCAGCTGGTACCCTGCAACTCTGAGGTCCTCCAAAGCTGGTCCCATCCATCGAGGAGTCAGGACTGGAGAAGGATGGCATGCGTCACCTGTGCCAGGTGCTAATAGCCCAGTCCACGCTGTGTGATGCCCTTTGTCTGCTTGTTTTAACAGATCATGGCCAGAAGAGCCTCCAAGGAAGGCTGGACAGAATGTGTGACAAGGGACAAGCCTGGCGTGTGTGACCGTGACACCACCCACCAGCCCAACTCTTCCAATCAAACATATTCTGGGTTTACATATTGCTCCAGTGGTACCTCACAAACACCACCTTGCTTCTTGGCTGAAATAATATTTTTAGGGGACTAGCCTAAAAGCCGGTGTTGCATTTTACACTGTCCTAAAATGTATCTGTGTGAGGTTCGATTCTTAACTCCAGATCTACGTCCCTTGAAGATACATATATGGTCAAGGTACATACGTGTGGAGTTATATATAGTAAAACTTCACTTGCCCGTAGAAATTGACCTACACGAAATTCTTGTCCTCGATATCTTTGACACAATATTCTATCCCACAATATTCCTGTTTCTGATATTTTGTCCGAATACCAGGCGGCATTTGCTTTGGGGGCGCAACAGCCGTGCACCTCCATTTTGCATCTTCGATCTGGCCCCCGCCTCCCTGCGCTCTCATTTTCCCATCCACCATCTCTTAATCTCTATTCTTTTATATTGCTTCTTTTTTGTTCCATAGTTTTTCCATTCCTCTTCCCTTCTCGTTCCTGCCTCATTCACCCCTCTTTATTCCAGTGACCCCCCTAGCCCCCACACTCTCTGCATGTTTTGTGCTTGCCACTTCTCTCACAGTCCATTCTTTGTAGTTTGTGTTCGTCGCGGGGAGACAGTCAGAGCCGGAGAGGTGCAGGTGACACCGGTGATTTCCACTTCAAACTGGTGCTGGCGGTTTGTGGACAGAATTTAAATGTAGGGTACTAACTTCTGAAGCTTTGAGGGTCCCGCATCCCTTCTGATGAGGATATAGGAAGGAGAACAAACACATAGGTTCACATCAACTCCAGTGGTGCTGGGAGTGAGGCAACTGACAATTAAATGCATGTGTAGGCATTATATAAGATTTAGTGCACCCGTGGAAGTCTCAAATTGTGAGTTCCCAGTTCTTTCTAAGATCAATTCATCCATTTATCCTGTTTTATTCTACTGGACTGTTCTGGCGAGTTAGTCTGTTGGTGTGTTCCATATAAGCAAGGCCAGTAAAATTATGCGGCAGAAAAGAAGCTAATTATGTGGTATGGTTGACTAAACTATGCCCCCTATGGCTCATTGCTCGCAGACTCTATTTATGAAGAGGGTCTGCAGTCATTTCGTCAGTGCACTTTGCTCTTTGCTCGAACTAACCAGCGTTTTTCATTCTTCTCTTTAACTTCCTGCCTGTCCTCAAACTCTTGGTAACCAGCAGCACTGCCCTTGCCGCAGGTGCGGACAATAGCTTTTCTGTGCCCTGTCCTCGCTGGCAGAAGTGGTCCTGTTTCGCACAAGGCACTGTGCACTCTGACGGAATTAATGCGTTTCTTATCTTTTTTCCTCGATGTCTCTTGTAACACGTTTATAACTCCCAATCACGACCCTGTTTCTGGGCCCACAGTTCAGCCTCTGTCTTACGTCTGTGACACATAGGCTAACTCTTGTACTGAATTAAGTCCTTAGCACACGTTTTGCCGCATTGTCACTTTGTAAAACGTGAGTGTTTTTCCATTCGACTTAGTATGTTTACTACGTTTGTGTCTTTGTTAAAATTGTAATGGTTTTTAATTATCCACACAATAAAAAAAATAGAAGACTGAGGGCCTCATTACGATGCCAGTCAGACTTAGGCCCGACTGCGACCATGGCGGAAGCAGGACCGCCCGACGAGTACTCAGCGGTCCCGCTGTCTGCATCACAAAGCGACTGCCTTGAAGGCGGTCGCAATGTGTATACTTTGCATTGCAGCGTGTGCTGCGCGCTGCAGCTCACGCCGCAGAACAAAACATACACATGTGACATATCCCTGCACTATGCGGCAGGCACCGCATGGTGCCTGCCACATGGGGCAGGGATATGTAGGGGGGCACCATAGGTGCCCCCCAGGGACCATATCAGCGGGCCAGGTGGTAAGGGGAGACTGCTACGGGCCCCCAAGCCACTTTCTGCCTGCCTCTTCATGGCGGACTAACCGCCATGAAACGGCCGGCGGAAAGGGACATTGTAATCCCTACGGCGGTGCCTGAGCAGGCACCGCTACTGTTGTAGGGATTGAGGTACCTGGGACGGTCCGACAGGCATCTTGAGCCTGTCAGATGCGGCAGTCGGTCTCTCCGCCTGCCCTCCATCCGACCACCATCATAATGCGGCGGGCGGTCCTGCAGGGTCCGAAGGCAGTGGGACCGCCACCGACGGCCTGATGGTGGCGATCCCACCGCCATCGTAATGAGGCCCTAAATTATATGGCAAGAAAGGTCAAATAATGGAGCAAGCAAATGCGAATGAAGCAGCATATTACGTGATTAAAGACAAGTTTAGCACGTCTTCATATGGCTTTATTACCTATTTTAACATTTCAAAACACTGATACACAATGCATCACAGTGCTATAACATTTGTAGCTTTAAAAAAAAACAATAAAGGGGCGTGGCCGGGCAAGATGGCCGATCGGACGTAGACCGTCTCGGCTCCTGGTCCACGTGCTGCTCTGGCCCTGTACCTGATGGCTGGAGGACTCTTGAGATTCATCTGATGATCCCCATCGGCAGCGGATGGTGTGAGGCACCGGCGGGGCTGCGCTGATTCTTGTTAAAGCCGCGGGGGCGGCTGAAATCCGTGGAGAACAGGAGAGGCCATTGAGTCCCCAAAATGGCGGGCGGAACGATGACGGCGGCTCCGACGGAGACGGGCCCCCGGAGGAGGTGCGTCTGAAGGGGTGCGTTTGGCGGGCACGCCAACTGTCGCCATCGGAGTAGCCCGACCCTGCCAGCGACACCGCCAGAGGGGGGCCCCCGCTGCGGTTGTTCTACACGCGCCTGCCTTACCCTGTAATGGCGGATCGGAGTGACGCTTGCCGCACGAGGGTGGCATCTATGGCGTGGCGGTCACTGGCGCCCACCGCCCACTACCACCGCCGGTAAGCTTGACCCCGCTGACAACGCCGCGCCGGGGAGGGCTCCCGCTGCGGCCATCTCACTCGCGCCTGCCTGACCCTGTAATGGCGGTCGGGAGTGTCGCTTGCCCTGTGGGAGAGGCCTCCGGGGACTAAACGCTACCAACGCCCAGCGCCTGGCCTGCAGCGGTGGAGCCTCCTGACGCCGCGGGCGGCCACCACATGGTGAGCGCTGTGTCCAGATTGACGGTGGGACAGGCCTGTCTTGCGTGAGGATGTGGGGCCTGGGGTCGGCTTGACTGCGGTGGTGTCCCCCTCGCCCGGCGCTAGCTCACTTGGACCAGTGAGGGGTCCTCATGCTTCTGCCTCCGTGCTGCCCGGGGGAGCTTGCGGCTGCAGCACTGTAGTGGCGACTGCTGACTTCGCCATAGAGCTTACCTGCCCCTTGACCTGTCTGAGCGGGGTACTGCCCACGGTTCCCTCCAATTGATCACCGGGGACGGTCGCAGTCCCGCACAACGGTGCCGGCGTAGCCCGGAGGGGTTGATGAATAATTAACGTGCTCGAGATCCTGGGACCCTACTGCTCCTGGCGCCGCTGGGCCCTGGCGTCCTGCGAGTCCTCCCCTGCCCATTCTATCCTGCCTGACTCTGCGGACACAGACCTCATCCGCCGTTACCACGCTGACTGGGTTCCCAGGAACGTCTTGGGCAACTCCTTATGCCGCCGAAGAGGGTGACGGGCAGGACGGCGGGAACAGTCTCGGATTTCTTTGCTCCCTCAGATTAGCGCCCGTCGCTGCGGGGTGACACCGAAGCTCCAGCTATGGCGCTCACGAAGGCAGACTTACTTGCCATGTTTCAGGATTTCAAAAGTGACTTGCGTAATGAGTTGGGGCAGGATATCAAATCCTCTATGGACCAACTGCAGACGGACTTAACAGAGCGCTTGTCCTCACTCCAGCGGGATGTGGACTCGGTGGGCACCAGGGTACTGGACTTGGAGGCACAGCGTCAGGAGCAGGAACGACTTTCTACTGAAATGCGGGAGGATGTTCGCACTCTCCGCGACCAATTGCACCTGACGCAGCTCAAGGCGGAGGACCTCGAAAATAGAACCCGAAGGGAGAATATAAGAATTCGGAATCTTGAGGAGGGTGCGGAGGGGTCTGATTTGGCGGCCTTCGTGGAGGGGTTGCTTGCTGAGCTCCTGGCACCCAAGGCTCCTAAAATCAAATTGGACAGGGTACATCGAGTGGGTGGAATGCAAGCTGGCGAGAAGAAGAGGCCGCGTGACGTCCTGGTGAAGTTTCACTCCTTCACGGTTAAGGAAGCGGTCGTGCAGGCGGCCAGAACAAGGGGAGCCATTTCCTTCCAAGACTACTCCTGCGCCATCTTCCAAGATCTTGCGCCGTCGACTTTGGCGTGGAGGCAGTTGTTTAGACCCATCACGGCTAAGCTCCGTGATGAACACATACGATACAGATGGACCTACCCCTTCGGACTTAGTTTTGAATTCAAAAACAAACGTCGCCATGTCACTGAACTGAAGGAGGGGCTGGAGCTGCTGGGCCTTCCGGTCGAAGATCTTGGCTCGGCGAGGGCTGCGGCCGAGGGATCTCCCGGGGGGCCCGACGACTTCGGCGTGGACTGCGGTCTCCCGTAGGGGCCGCTGATGGGCGCCTGCTCCTCATGTCAGGGACATTGTAAGAGTGATCTCATTTGCTGTGGCGGGCGAGGGGGGAGTCATGACCTCTTCTTCAGGAACTGGCGCCTGGGGTGCCCTCCGGTGACGGGGGGGACATGGTGTTTGTCTCAACTACCAGCCCCTGGATCTTTTGGGTTCCGGCTCTCCGGGGCCCCCACCGGTGGAGAGTGGGGACAGGGACTCTCTTCTTCCTGCATGTAAGACCAGTGCTTCTCTTGGGTTTCTCATGTTATATTGGCCTGGAGAGTCTGAACACTGTTATGAGGGGCCTTTTGTGAAGGGTTCTGTTCGCACTGGGGCCTTGCCCCTCCAGCGGGGGCCCGCATGCTTTCTGTCTACCAGGCGTGGACCTACTTGATTGGAAAACCTCCAGCCGAACTTTGACAAAGCTTTTTTGTTCTCTCTGCATGGTACTTGGTGCCGGAGCGGACGTGGACGGGGTCCTCGGACCCGTTGTCCCCCTTAATCCCGGTGGGGGCGTTACAACCCCCGGCGGGGACCTAAGAAATGTTTTATGACTATGCCTTTTTATGTATTGTCGTTTTTCTTTTGTTGGGGGGTTTGGGGGGGATATGGGGGGGACATGGTGGCGGTTTTTTAACATCTAGTTACGGCAGGATCTTTGAAGTTTTGGCCTTGGCTTTCTCAGTGAGACAGTGGTACTTGATTCTTGTGGTCTGGGAGGGGCGGGAGATGTGATGGGACGGGGGAGATTTCTAGAGAGTTGATGCTTCTACCTCTGATGTCATGACGCTCACCATTGCAACCTGGAACGTTAAGGGCCTTAATTCCCCTCAGAAACGCCAAAAGATATGGAAGTATATCATTGATCATCACCTGGATGTAGTGGCCCTCCAGGAGACCCACTTAGCTAGAGCTGACGACACTCGTCTTAAACACAAACAATACCCATTAATCTATATGTCCTCGGCTCTTACGAAGCATAGAGGGGTGGTGTTGATGTTCCGTTCAGCTCTCAAATTCCAACCCATAGAGGTCCTCAGTGATAAAGACAGCCGATGGATAATGGTCAAGGGACGCTTACGAGGGAAGACTTGTACATTTGTGGCGGTATACGCTCCTAACACTGGACAGACGTCGTTTTTGCATACACTATTGGGGAGGTTGTTGGACTTTGTGGAGGGGCCGGTGATCTGTATGGGGGATTTTAATCTGACGTGGAAAAAGGACATGGACAGTACACACTCACAGCGCTCCGACGTGGGTTCCTTCTCTCCTGACACTCAGCAGCGCATCCACGACATGGGCCTACTAGACGCCTGGCGTACTCTTTACCCACTCACCCGGGATTACACTTTTTACTCCCACGTCCACCGTACGTATTCCCGACTGGATTATATTTTTATAAACCAATCCCTGCTGGGATCTCTTCAGGAGTCCAAGATTTTCCCGCTCTCGGTCTCGGATCACAGTCTCCTCGTCATTAGCCTGTCCTGGAGGGGAAATGCTCCGGCGACACCCAGGTGGTACTTCCCGGCCGCACTGACGCGGGATAAGGAATCCTGTACTAAGCTCAGAGAAACCATTACGGAATATTTTGACGTTAATAAACCGGAGGATACGTCCGAATTTAATACGTGGGATGCATTTAAAGCGGTCTTCCGGGGGAAGTGCATCGCCCTTAATTCGGCGCTTAATGCGCAACGTGCTCGGGAAAGGGAGCAATTAGAGCGCAAATTGGCCTCGGTTGAACACGACCACAAACTTAACCCCTCTCGGCGGACTCTCCGTAATCTGACAGCGCTAAGCGGCAAATTGCGGGCTATTTACAACAATAGAGCGGAGTACACACTCCTCAAACTACGCCAACTCTCTTATACTCAGGGCAATAAGATTGGGAAACACTTGGCAAGGCAGCTATGGGATAAAAGGGAGAGAGAGTACATTGGCGGGATTCGGGGACCCTCTGGAGAGGTTACATACAGCGACGAGGGCAAGGCTGAAATTTTCGGTACCTTTTATGAAAATCTCTATTCTAGAGATATGTTAGATACAGATGCCCAGCATGACTTCCTCCGGACCATGACCTTACCTCAGGTTTCTGACGATTGGAATGACTCACTCACCGCTCCTATCACCTACGAGGAAGTCAACCTTGCTATTAAAGCCCTTAAGCCCCACAAGGCTCCAGGCCCCGATGGGTACACCGCCATTTTTTATAAAACATTTGCTCCCGACATATGCCCTCACCTCACGCAGCTTTTTAATAAGATGGCGGAAGAGGGGGAGACTGCTGCCTCCATGACTGAGGCCACGATATCCGTGATACCTAAACCTGGGAAGGACCCCCAGCACTGCGCCTCCTATAGGCCCATCGCGCTTTTAAATTTAGATGCTAAGCTATACTCCTCTATCATAGCCAAACGATTGAATGACTTACTACCTGACCTCATTCATCCCGACCAATCAGGGTTTATTAAAGGCCGTCAAACCCACGATAACACCCGTCGAATTATCCACCTTATAGAAAAGGCCAATAGGCGACAGATCCCAGCGGTATTAGACTAGACGCTGAGAAAGCGTTTGACAGGGTGGACTGGTCGTGTCTCTTCCACACTCTCACGGCATTCGGATTCTCACCTAGCTTTTTAACCATGATACGAGCTAATTACCAGCAGCCCCGCTCTAGGGTAGTGGTCAACGGGCTACACTCATCTTCCTTCCTTCACTCTAGAGGCACCAGACAGGGGTGCCCTCTCTCACCCCTACTCTTCGCCCTCAGCATTGAGCCACTCGCTATGGCAATTAGAACTAACCCTATGATCCAAGGGATACCTTTCGCAGGTGACACTCACAAAATTTCCCTATTCGCGGATGATGTCCTTTTATCCCTCTCTGACCCGGCCACGTCCCTCCCACCTTTACAGTCTGAACTCGAACGTTTTGAGATGGTAGCCGGTTTTAAAATAAACTACAGTAAATCATATATTCTAACCTCACATTACCACGGACGGAGGTCCGCGGGCTTCAATCTCTTACCCCGCTCTCGTGGTCTTCCTCCTCTATACAATACCTGGGAGTACTCCTAACTCCGTCAGTAGAGGGGCTATACGCAGCCACTTTCCCGCCTGCCGTTACACGTATCCAAACGGAACTCACAAAGTGGAAGCCTCTTTTTTTGTCATGGCTCGGCCGGATACACGCGGTGAAAATGACTCTCCTCCCGAAACTACTCTATTTATTCCAGGCCTTACCTATTGAGATAGGTGGAGACTTCTTCCGTCGCGTCAAAACTATGATCCTAAATTTCATCTGGCAAGGGAGACAGGCTCGCTTCTCCTACTCTCTTTTACGTCGCTCCAGTGCAGAGGGCGGGGTGGGACTTCCAGACATCCAATTGTACTACAAAGCAGCACAGTTAAGAGTCCTGATCGAATGGTCAAAGGGGGAATCTGATAAACATTGGCTACATATGGACCGTAGCGTGGCGGGGAGGACTATTTGGGACTTGGTTTGGCGCCCAAAACGAGACAGACCCAAGAATACTTACCTTGCCACTCCCACCCGCACCACTTTAAAAGTCTGGGACACAGTGTCGGGGGATGGTCGCTGGACCTCCTTCCCCTCACCCTTTACACCGCTCCATTTTAATCCAGCGTTCCCACCGGGACAGCAGGAGGGACCCTTCGATGCTTGGAGGGAGGGGGGATGCATTGCTTTGACTCATCTCTTTCACAATTTCGATCCCCTCACCTTTGATAACTGTCAGCGAGACTATGGCTTAGGGAACACGGAACGATACCACTATACCCAGTTAATGCATTGGGCCCTCTCATCCCAAGTGTGTGAGGCAGCCACCCGCCCTCTTACGAAGTTTGAGTCCTTCCTCACTAAGACCACTGCTATGAGGGGGACGATCTCATATATATATAAATTCCTGCTCACCACCACACTCTCCCCGCGTCCGCGATACATGTCCATGTGGGAGGGAATAATACAACGAGATATCTCTGAGGAGGAATGGGGGCACCTCTGGACAGATATTGCAAGACACAATCACTCCTCTGAGCTCAGGGAAGCCCATCTCAAGACAATGATGGATTGGTATCTCCACCCGTCCAGGCTTAACAAAATTTTCCCGACCACCTCTGATAGATGCTGGAGAGGATGTGGGTTTCTGGGGGACTTTCAGCATATTTGGTGGGATTGCCCGACCATTCGCCCTTATTGGGAAGAAATACTTGCGCACATGAAGGACATGCTGGGGTACCCTGTCCCGACATCCATAGCGGGGGTCCTACTGGGGTTGCGCGACCCATCCCTAGAGCACCAGACCCGAGCTGATAAGAAAATCATGTGGCTCTGTATAGGGGCAGCAAAGATTACTTTGGCAGTGGCATGGAAGAAGAGGGAGGCCCCGGCGATCTCTCTTTGGCATTCTAGGCTCTGGAAGTTGCTTAGCTTGGAGCGAATGTCGGACGTCTTCAGAGACGACTTTAAGAACTTTGAATTCAAATGGGGTCCACTGGTCACTTACCTTTCTAGAGGCTTACCATCGGCTGTCTGTCCTTCGGCCATCAGAGCTCTCCATCTCTTTCAATTCTGAGCTGCCGTTCCTGCTGTCAGTTACGTACAGTCTGCGGTTGCTGCCGCCACCATGGTTGGGGAGGGGGAGGGGAGGGAGGGGTTTTCGTTGGTTTTTGGTTAGGCGAACCCCGGTTGGGGGCTGCTTCTATATGTTGATATTTGTCGCCCAATGATATTCTCCGTCAGGGGCTTCGGGATGCTCACCGTCGCAAAAGAAAGACGGGAGGCATGCCGACAAGTAAGCTACCAATAACCAAGTCTTAAGCTTTGTCCCAAGCTCCGAGGTTATGAGAAACTGTACCTTTCATTTACGCCAATCATTGAGATAGGGGTTGGGCTGTTATTGAGCACTCTGTATTTCTTGTCATTTCCAGACTTGGTGAATTTTACATCACCCCCTATGAGAGGTGAAATGATAGCATTGCCCTGTGATTTATTGTGGCTCAAACTCAATAAAAACATGTTTGAAAAAACAAAAACAAAAAAAACTACATATTCAAGAGATCTTCTTCAACATGTTAATCACGAGCAGTTAATGGGCGCAGGCTTAGGCCGTTCTGTAAAACCATGAATGTGACCTTCCGATCTCACACTGTGTGGCCAATTACAAAGCTGCACTCATCTCCAAGACACTGTGGCACCGAGAGCTGGGCAGGATGTGAGCCCACCGTACACTCTCAGTTCTCGCGTCCCGTCAGCCCAGGGTTCCTCCCCCCCGGTTCAGTGACATAATATCGAGAACACAAATATCGTGATACATAAATATCGTGTCAAACATATCGATCACAATATAGTTTTCTCATACATATAAAGGTAAGTACAAAAATATAAAAAAAATTCTCGTTTCACACTACTATATTTAAAAAAAAACTAAAATATAGATTTTTAATAGAAATATATAGGTAATATATAACGACTATAGGGTAAAATACAGAAATCTAAGTAACCCTTTATACTATATATAAATATATACTTACACAGGCATACACACTTAAATATATATGTTTGTATGTTGATGTATACATATAAATATCACATAACACTATTATTAAAAAAAAATATTTTACATTATATTACATTTTGTTGGTTTTTCTACATTTAATAATATAAAACATTATGGACCTAATTATTATGTCAGTTGGAATTGTCTCCAAACAACACCGTTTGATGGAAGGAACCGACTGACCATAGGTCGGCGGTTCGACCGTGCAATTAGGATGCACCGCACATGGTGCAGTCGCAAACTTCCATTATTCAATGGGAGCTTGTGCCGCGGGCTGAAACTGCCCGCAGCACAAGTTCCCATTGAAAAATGGAATTTTTTATCATCCCTGCACCGTGTGGCAAGCCTGCCACACGGTGAAGGGATGTTGTGCCCCTAGAGCCAAATGCAAGAGGGCCAGGGGAGAAAGGGGCCCTGCTAGGGGCCACTAAAGTTAGTTTCCGACAGCCAATCATGTCAGAAACTCTGACATGGATTGGCTGTCAGAAACCGACATCATAATCCCTACGGCGGAAACACCATCCTTAAGGGATTATGAGGGCTTTCCGGCTGGCCAACGGGCTCCTTGAGCCCGTCGGAACTGCGTTGGATTCCCCGGCCCGTTTAAACTCTGACCGCCGCCATCATAATAAGGCGGTCCGACTTTAAACCTACCAAGTCGCTTTCCGATCGACATTGTAATCAGGCCCTTAATATATATACATAAAACATAAAATAATTAACAACTTAAAGGGAAAAAAATAAATTTACCAAAGATAATTAACAAATATATTAAAAAAGTTGATGTATGTATATACAAATAATATAAAAAATAATATAAAAATAAATAAATAAACAAATAATATTACGTATATTTAAACAATATTAAAAAAGTAGTAACATATGTGAAAAATAGATATACTATTTCCACTACAATGTATACAACAGTAGGAAAAGCATTGGACTCCGGAGGAGTGAAATTTACTATTCCCACTCCAGTCCGTGCAATGGTAGGAAAAGCGTTGGATTTTACAGGGGTAAAATTTACTATTCCCACTCCAATCTGTACAACAGTAGGGAAAGCGTTGGACACCAGAGGGGTAACATTTTCTATTCTCAATCCAGTCTGTGCAACAATAGGGAAAGCGTTGGACTCCGCAGTGGTAAAATGTACTATTCCCACTCCAGTCTGTGCAAACATAACAGCCAACTATTAACAAGCATTGGCATAGCCAATAGGTCTCGCGTTTGGGGCCTTATAATTGTTTAGCCAGAGCTATTGACTTTGCCAATGTCTTTAAGCTGTGCTGTAGAGAAGTGTGGCTGCTGTGCAGCATGCTAAAAAGTTTTAATAAAAAAGTGTTAGAAGCATTTTTGTTACCTTATATATGACCATGAAGGCAATATGTACAACTGAACGACCATATTAAAAAAAGTATTTACAATTTACAATAAAAAATTTCCTCAGTTTTCTTTTGTTCTTGCAATGCTGCCAACTTGTTTCTGCCTATTCCAATGGTTGTTTGTTAAAGCTTTTTTTTGAGGTGGCATAAACAATCGGAGGGTGAAGGTTGGGAACTATTACCTGTATTATAACACTAGCAGCGGCCAGACGCTAGGGGAGAATCAACAGATGCCAGATTTCGAGAGCAGGCTGACGTGGTGCTGAGGGATGCTGAGGTGGTAGTGGTGGTGGTGGTGGTGACTGGTGACTGGTGCGGAGACGATGCTGAGGTGATGCTGAATGATACTCGGGTCTTGCTGAGTAATAATGATGTGGTGGTGTACTAGTGCAAAGGCGGTGCTGAGTGATACTGATGTGGTGCTGAGTGATGCTGTGGTGGTGCTGAGTGATGCTGTGGTGGTGCTGTGTGATGCTGTGGTGGTGCTGTGTGATGCTGTGGTGGCGCTGAGTGATGCTGTGGTGGCGCTGAGTGATGCTGTGGTGGCGCTGAGAGATGCTGTGGTGGCGCTGAGTGAGGCGGTGGTGGCGCTGAGTGATGCTGTGGTGGCGCTGAGTGATGCTGTTGTGGCGCTGAGTGATGCTGTGCTGGCGCTGAGTGATGCTGTGATGGCGCTGAGTGAGCGCTATATGAATGCAAACATTTCTTTCCCGTCTATCCCTCCGCTATCCTTCTCACTCCAAATAACTGACTAATATCCACCACTCAAATTACTTTCATATTTCACCATACTAATTCACAACTAATCCTTTATGGGTTTCCAGAGTAGCGTGCTACTTGAATCAACACCCCATCAGGGGTTAGAAGCGCTATGTAAATACAAACCTTCTTTCCTCTTCTATCCTTCTGCTATCCTTCCGAATCCAAATAACTGACTAACATATCCACCACTTAAAATTTACTTGCATGTTTCACTATACTAATTCAACACTAATCCTCTATGTGTCCCGGAGTAGCGTGCTACTCGCCGAAAAAGCGCTTTGACGCCTCGTCAGGGGTAGTAAACGCTATACAAATGCAATAACAATGCAATAACAATACAATACTAATTCAACACTAATCCTCTATGAGTCCCGGAGTAGCGTGCTTCTTGCCGAAAAAGCGCTTCGACGCCTCGTCAGGGGTAGTAAGCGCTATATAAATGCAATTACAATACAATACATTTGAAAGAACAAAGGCGTATTTTACAGGATGAAGCATACACGCAGGGAAAGGCTAAGACATGTCTCAGCATTATGTACATTGATGCTAAACTTTAATAAATGTCACTTTTAAGTTTTGTTTAATTTTAATTGGGAATCTGGGACTTGTAATTTCTAATAAGAGCCTCATCAGAATTTTATTTTAAGAAAAGCACTAAATCACAGTTTTAGCCAAGAGTCACAGAGGGTAAAACTATGCATCATATTTCTGAGAGAAAAAAACAACCTTTACTGAAACTGAGCCCTACCCTCGGGTCTCTTCTGTCCTGTGAACCATCTCTCCACAAAACATGTTTTGTCACAAACGAGCCTTCATTGATCGGACGCTGGAGTTACGACTTACTTAGTATGAACAGGTTTTACAACCGAGCCCTCACCTACGGATTCCCGAAAACCCAAAACAAAAATATTTCCCAGACAAATGTCATGGCAGGTATCCTAGACAGGCCCAGACATACACCTGCATTCCAAAGGGTAGAGAACCGGTTTCCATTCCATTGATTTGTAAATATAAGACAATTTGTGGTTATTTCAAAAATAAACATTTTTACCTGAAACATTTTGCAAAATATGGTGTTTTAAATCACATGCCAAAGGACGGCGATGAAAAGAACATTCTGATAAAGCATATTAAATCTAGAGTTTACACGTATTGGCCTTTTGAGGTGCAGGGACACTATATGGTTCGACCGGAATCAGAAAATATTTAATTGCAGCAGACAGGATTATATATCAAATGTGCCGGTTTCAGCTCAGCAGTTTAGCCTCGAGACCCAATTGGCTTAACGTGTTAATGAGACATGCCCCAGCGGGGGTCCCCAGTTAATCATGAATGACACAAAAGCTACCGGTGAAGTAATCAACACTCTCTGATCCTGTCCACTCTGAGCTAATATACAAACATGGCCCTTCAACTCAAACAGCATGAATCGTCAATATACATGTTTCACCAGAGGCGCCACAAGCAGGCCTCGGCTAATGTAATAAAGAGTGTGTTTCTTAGCAGTCACGTGAAAACACATCACTTGATATAACTCAATTGTCACCTCGGCCATTTTCCACCTTTCTATGGAAAACGTCAAGCCAGGAAATTGTCACTTTAGATAAGCAGGTTTAAGAATAATGCCCACGCGGCCTCCGTGATGCTGTCAGGCAAGTTTGCTCTAACTTAGCAACTGCATTTAAATTGGCACCCGAAATAATCGAATTTGCCAGTTCTGCTCTGCTGTCAAGGGGCAGGCTGCTTTTCGTTTGAAGATTTCACAAGTTACTAACAAGCGAAGGCGACGCGCACTATCCATAAAACAACCAGTCGCTCGTGCGTCATGGCCTTTTCCCGGCATGTGTTTCCAATTATCGCGCACGCGTCTGGGCACGATAATGGGAAACAGATGTCGGCCGCGCGGGTAACCGCCCGAAAAAGGCCATGACGCACGAGCGTCTGGTCAGCTTTTGGAATCCCCTACATAATGCTTCGCCAGAAGCAGCGCTTGCGCGCTACTCTAGGCTCAACCTAAAAAGTAATCAAAATAAAAAAGTATAACACAATTAACTAAAGTAATAAATAAAACGTTATTAATAAATGAATACATATTTTTATTTATTATTACTTGAATAATGTCCCACCCTATTCTCCGACAAAGAGAACTAAACACACCTAATATATAACACAAAAAATTAAATTAATAAACAATTTGCAAAATTATCAATGAATGAAATATTTCAATAAAAACCTGTAACTAATTAAATTAGCATCAACTGTATGTTTCTCTCGCTAGGACGAAGCTCATGCCATGCCATTTGCGAGGCATCCAATTAAAAGCTTTACATTCCACTTCCTGAAAATGAAGATGAATTGGTAAACTAACAGTAAACCCTTCTCTATCCAGCCAGTGCAGACATGTTTTAATGGTCCTCGTAATAGAATCTCACCTTAACAAACGGATGTCACAATTTATATTGAAAGTTAAGATTATGGTTTTCAGGTGCAATTCACTTGGTGGATGCCCCAATAGTGGCATCTGAAAATATTTAACTATTACTATAAGTTTATTGTGCTGTATTTCAATTAGGTCATTCAGTTCTTCTTTAAATAATTATTTCCTATTGTCTACGTATTACTAGGCGCGAGCGTCAAGCTTCATTACGCTCACGGACTTGGGGGAAATTGGTGACTCAGCTTACTCTTCTAATGCGGAGCTCCATCCAAATTCCACCCATCACCGCGTGGCAGAATTTCTTTTCCCATGAGGCTCCAGAAATGCAAGCTGGTGAGAGCGAGCGAGATTTGGCGTCCCCAAGCACAATCTCCAGTCCATATGAGGACTTCCGGCGAGATTTTCTAACATGGTTGGTCACAAGTTGTCATGGTTACAGGACTGCTTCTCAAGTAGATTTTCAACTTGAGTGATAGTAAAATCAACTCAAATGACCACGCCCTCTTGCGCACCACATGGTGCCGTTCGTGCCGATTTTTCAGTGAGGAATGTGCTACCGGCACTACACAGTGGAACTGCATGGAATCTTGCGGAGTTTTTATGTAATTCCGTGGAATTTATGCAGAGTGAAATTCCACGAGTTCCGCCCACCCCTAAAGATTACTCACCAGCAATCTTTTGGATGCCAGCACAGCTTCACGATAGGCAGGTGCTGAACAGTTGAGGCACCTTCTTGGAGTGCTCTATTATAGCCAGTGAGAACATTCCACAATCTTCTCTCTATGTCGTGCTATCCAGAACTACTAGCTGGTTCTTGTTTTAATGCGTGCTAGGAGAAGACCTACTATTTTGTTTTGTGAATTTGTATGATAGGTAGCACACCAGCTAGTGAATCTTAAATGCTGACTCGCACTGACCTAATTTGTTGCATGGACCACTACCTCTTATTTTCTATCCAATCCTGACTCATAGGGATGTCTAGTCTAGTCTGAAAGGCACCTTAGGAACACAGAATATGCTAAAAAATATAATGCAACGTAATATTGAGACCTATGATTGTGGAGAACTAGTCGCCGTAATATAACTCTCCAGTCCAAAACAAGGTTACTATCATACGCGACTGAGAGATTTGATCAATGCAACTATACTCGTGTCTAAAATATGTTGTTGATATTTCTGATCTAAAGGCATCACGATGAATTACATGGTTAATATCTCGAACTGTTACTAACAATTTATAATTATCTTTTTCGCCATTTTTTGTATAAACTTTATGATACGTTACTTTTTATGTGGTTTTTCCACTTCGAGAAAGAGGTTTTCTGTGAAACATGTGTTGGCTGTAGGAGTGAATTTATCATATTTTAAACAATTGTACTGTCTGGATTCAAGTATTTATCAAAATAGTTGATTACGAAAATTCAGTGGTTCATGATGGATTCATGGACTCTCATTTCATCTTCCTTAATGCATGCCCCAAAATATTGGAATTGCTATGAATAGATTTTTATGTTAACCTCCGATTATTCTTAATCTGTTGATGAGTGTGAACTGGTAGTGGAGGGTCTGGTGCCAGGCTACGCAGTCTATTACTACAACATTTACGCGTCTTCCTAAATCATCCCGCTTCACCTCTACATAGTCATCTACTGCCTGTCCTCTTTCGTCCACCGCATCCCAAGAGCAGCCCTCGTTCGCCATGTTCCCCTCGTCTACTGTGACCTTGAAGACAGTTCAGCTGTAGTGCAGTGGGGAAGTTGGGGTCTCATTGCAATTAACTCTACTTATGTTGGTGATTGAATGTAGGGATGTCTAGTTCTGTCA
This sequence comes from Calotriton arnoldi, assembly GCA_963921515.1. NCBI lineage: Eukaryota > Metazoa > Chordata > Amphibia > Caudata > Salamandridae > Calotriton > Calotriton arnoldi. The sequence goes on from CAWUFW010014394.1 coordinate 348,502, forward strand.
TGTTTGTTCACACTGAAAACTACTTGCATTGGTTTGCTGGCAGGGGACCTAGGTATGTTGGTGTGTAGGTGAAATGATGTGTATTAATGTTTGTGCGAGCTGGTACCAAGGTTATCTATGATGCCCTGACTTCAGCTGTAATGATGTACTGCAATATTGGTGTTTAGGTTTTTATTTATGGTGAAGTTAACTTATGTTTCTATATGTTGTTGATTGGGAGGAAGTTAACATTCCGTATTGGTCCTTGCTTCTTTTCATTCCTTCCCCGTCTGTGTTTCCCCACATTCACATTTCCTTTTTGTTCCCATATTGTTTCTTCGAATTCCTTCCTTTGTTTCCTCGCTTTCTTTCTCCTACCTCTTCTCCCTTATGTATTGCTTTTGTCACAAGTTCTCAAACCTGTAGCAGGGCACCAGCAAAAGATGTGATTTTCAGCCGCGGCCCGTGCAGGTAAGAGCGGTGGGGCCGGGTGGGAGGGATTTCAACAGATGATGACGAGGGAAAATTAAATAAATAATTAATTTTCACTCGTCGTCTGTAGAAATCCACCCCCCTCCCACCCGGCCCCACCGCTCTACCACCCCACCACTCTTACCTGCACTGGCCGAGGCTGGCAATTTTTCACATTTTATCAGCAGAGACCTCAACGTTTTGCATGATCATTACAAGCTTCACTCCTTCTCATCCCAGAGGTAAACTTATGGCCAACCAGCCTATACGCAAGAGTATGGGCAAGAGCTCAGAGGCAGGTGATTTAAAGGTCTCTGTGCCCTTCATAGTCTAGGGTGTTTGATTCACACCAAATGAGCGGCACTTTGTATCAGATTGTGGGACTAATACCAAATGACTGTCAAGGAGTAAGACTTTCACCACTGAGTGCCATGGAGTGAGATTGTACTCAGAGATAGAGACTGGACCGTAAGACACCAGACTGACACTGAATGAGACAGCCTTGCCACAAAGTGTGAGACTCACTCCTAATGAGTGAGACTATGCTTCAAGGTGTGAGACACGCACCAAATAAGTGAGACTGTGCTCTAAGGAGTGGAAGCCTACAATGAATGACTTAGATGAAGACTGAAACCCAATGAGTGAGAGTGAGTTATAAGATGTAAGACTCACTTTCACTGGGTGATTTGCTCCAACACACACTGAGAGAAGCTATGGCTGAAGGACTGAGACTTACAATCACTGTGGGAGACTGAGCATCAGGATGAGGGAATAGCTCCAAATGAGACAAGCTATGGACCAAGGTATGTGCCATTCACCAGATGAGTGAAGCTGTGCTCCAGCAAGCGAGGCCATGCATGTTCACGTTGGCAGCCTCTCTAGCCTTTGTGCTACTCCCTCTGCCCTCAGTCATGCCTCGTGCTCACATCCCTGCAGTCTTTGCTTATGGGAAACTACAATTTCCAGATGCAGGACTTTGGGACACCACAAACAGAGGCAGGAATGAAAGTAGCTGAGTACAATATATGTGGACAGGGAAAATAACAGGCAGAAACACAGGGTGGCAGGCAGGCAAGCAAGCACACTTATAGTAAGAGGACTACGCAAGCACAGACAAACTTACAGGAAGACATAGACAGGATGGAAGACAGGCAGGGAGGCAAGCACGCATATGGTAAGAGGACTACGCAAGCACAGAAAAACTTACAGGAAGACATAGACAGGATGGAAGACAGGCAGGGAGGCAAGCACACTTATAGTAAGAGGACTACGCAAGCACAGACAAACTTACAGGAAGACATAGACAGGCGGGAAGACAGGCAGGGAGGCAAGCACACTTATAGTAAGAGGACTACGCAAGCACAGACAAACTTACAGGAAGACATAGACAGGCGGGAAGACAGGCAGGGAGGCAAGCACACTTATAGTAAGAGGACTACGCAAGCACAGACAAACTTACAGGAAGACATAGACAGGCGGGAAGCCAGGCAGGGAGGCAAGCACACTTATAGTAAGAGGACTACGCAAGCACAGACAAACTTACAGGAAGACATAGACAGGATGGAAGACAGGCAGGGAGGCAAGCACGCATATGGTAAGAGGACTACGCAAGCACAGACAAACTTACAGGAAGACATAGACAGGATGGAAGACAGGCAGGGAGGCAAGCACGCATATGGTAAGAGGACTACGCAAGCACAGACAAACTTACAGGAAGACATAGACAGGATGGAAGACAGGCAGGGAGGCAAGCACACTTATAGTAAGAGGACTACGCAAGCACAGACAAACTTACAGGAAGACATAGACAGGCGGGAAGACAGGCAGGGAGGCAAGCACACTTATAGTAAGAGGACTACGCAAGCACAGACAAACTTACAGGAAGACATAGACAGGATGGAAGACAGGCAGGGAGGCAAGCACACTTATAGTAAGAGGACTACGCAAGCACAGACAAACTTACAGGAAGACATAGACAGGATGGAAGACAGGCAGGGAGGCAAGCACGCATATGGTAAGAGGACTACGCAAGCACAGACAAACTTACAGGAAGACATAGACAGGATGGAAGACAGGCAGGGAGGCAAGCACGCATATGGTAAGAGGACTACGCAAGCACAGACAAACTTACAGGAAGACATAGACAGGATGGAAGACAGGCAGGGAGGCAAGCACGCATATGGTAAGAGGACTACGCAAGCACAGACAAACTTACAGGAAGACATAGACAGGATGGAAGACAGGCAGGGAGGCAAGCACGCATATGGTAAGAGGACTACGCAAGCACAGACAAACTTACAGGAAGACATAGACAGGATGGAAGACAGGCAGGGAGGCAAGCACGCATATGGTAAGAGGACTACGCAAGCACAGACAAACTTACAGGAAGACATAGACAGGATGGAAGACAGGCAGGGAGGCAAGCACGCATATGGTAAGAGGACTACGCAAGCACAGACAAACTTACAGGAAGACATAGACAGGATGGAAGACAGGCAGGGAGGCAAGCACCCATATGGTAAGAGGACTACGCAAGCACAGACAAACTTACAGGAAGACATAGACAGGATGGAAGACAGGCAGGGAGGCAAGCACGCATATGGTAAGAGGACTACGCAAGCACAGACAAACTTACAGGAAGACATAGACAGGCGGGAAGACAGGCAGGGAGGCAAGCACACTTATAGTAAGAGGACTACGCAAGCACAGACAAACTTACAGGAAGACATAGACAGGATGGAAGACAGGCAGGGAGGCAAGCACGCATATGGTAAGAGGACTACGCAAGCACAGACAAACTTACAGGAAGACATAGACAGGATGGAAGACAGGCAGGGAGGCAAGCACACTTATAGTAAGAGGACTACGCAAGCACAGACAAACTTACAGGAAGACATAGACAGGCGGGAAGACAGGCAGGGAGGCAAGCACACTTATAGTAAGAGGACTACGCAAGCACAGACAAACTTACAGGAAGACATAGACAGTGGGAAGACAGGCAGGGAGGCAAGCACACTTATAGTAAGAGGACTATGCAAGCACAGACAAACTTACAGGAAGACATAGACAGGATGGAAGACAGGCAGGGAGGCAAGCACGCATATGGTAAGAGGACTACGTAAGCACAGACAAACTTACAGGAAGACATAGACAGGATGGAACACAGGCAGGGAGGCAAGCACGCATATGGTAAGAGGACTACGCAAGCACAGACAAACTTACAGGAAGACATAGACAGGATGGAAGACAGGCAGGGAGGCAAGCACACTTATAGTAAGAGGACTACGCAAGCACAGACAAACTTACAGGAAGACATAGACAGGATGGAAGACAGGCAGGGAGGCAGGCACACTTATAGTAAGAGGACTACGCAAGCACAGACAAACTTACAGGAAGACATAGACAGGCGGGAAGACAGGCAGGGAGGCAAGCACACTTATAGTAAGAGGACTACGCAAGCACAGACAAACTTACAGGAAGACATAGACAGGCGGGAAGACAGGCAGGGAGGCAAGCACACTTATAGTAAGAGGACTACGCAAGCACAGACAAACTTACAGGAAGACATAGACAGGATGGAAGACAGGCAGGGAGGCAAGCACGCATATGGTAAGAGGACTACGCAAGCACAGACAAACTTACAGGAAGACATAGACAGGATGGAAGACAGGCAGGGAGGCAAGCAATCATATGGTAAGAGGACTACGCAAGCACAGACAAACTTACAGGAAGACATAGACAGGATGGAAGACAGGCAGGGAGGCAAGCACACTTATAGTAAGAGGACTACGCAAGCACAGACAAACTTACAGGAAGACATAGACAGGATGGAAGACAGGCAGGGAGGCAAGCACGCATATGGTAAGAGGACTACGCAAGCACAGACAAACTTACAGGAAGACATAGACAGGATGGAAGACAGGCAGGGAGGCAAGCACACTTATAGTAAGAGGACTACGCAAGCACAGACAAACTTACAGGAAGACATAGACAGGCGGGAAGACAGGCAGGGAGGCAAGCACGCATATGGTAAGAGGACTACGCAAGCACAGACAAACTTACAGGAAGACATAGACAGGATGGAAGACAGGCAGGGAGGTAAGCACGCATATGGTAAGAGGACTACGCAAGCACAGACAAACTTACAGGAAGACATAGACAGGATGGAAGACAGGCAGGGAGGCAAGCACACTTATAGTAAGAGGACTACGCAAGCACAGACAAACTTACAGGAAGACATAGACAGGATGGAAGACAGGCAGGGAGGCAAGCACGCATATGGTAAGAGGACTACGCAAGCACAGACAAACTTACAGGAAGACATAGACAGGCGGGAAGACAGGCAGGGAGGCAAGCACGCATATGGTAAGAGGACTACGCAAGCACAGACAAACTTACAGGAAGACATAGACAGGATGGAAGACAGGCAGGGAGGCAAGCACACTTATAGTAAGAGGACTACGCAAGCACAGACAAACTTACAGGAAGACATAGACAGGCGGGAAGACAGGCAGGGAGGCAAGCACACATATGGTAAGAGGACTACGCAAGCACAGACAAACTTACAGGAAGACATAGACAGGATGGAAGACAGGCAGGGAGGCAAGCACACTTATAGTAAGAGGACTACGCAAGCACAGACAAACTTACAGGAAGACATAGACAGGATGGAAGACAGGCAGGGAGGCAAGCACACTTATAGTAAGAGGACTACGCAAGCACAGACAAACTTACAGGAAGACATAGACAGGATGGAAGACAGGCAGGGAGGCAAGCACGCATATGGTAAGAGGACTACGCAAGCACAGACAAACTTACAGGAAGACATAGACAGGATGGAAGACAGGCAGGGAGGCAAGCACGCATATGGTAAGAGGACTACGCAAGCACAGACAAACTTACAGGAAGACATAGACAGGATGCAAGACAGGCAGGGAGGCAAGCACGCATATGGTAAGAGGACTACGCAAGCACAGACAAACTTACAGGAAGACATAGACAGGATGGAAGACAGGCAGGGAGGAAAGCACACTTATAGTAAGAGGACTACGCAAGCACAGACAAACTTACAGGAAGACATAGACAGGATGGAAGACAGGCAGGGAGGCAAGCACGCATATGGTAAGAGGACTACGCAAGCACAGACAAACTTACAGGAAGACATAGACAGGATGGAAGACAGGCAGGGAGGCAAGCACGCATATGGTAAGAGGACTACGCAAGCACAGACAAACTTACAGGAAGACATAGACAGGATGGAAGACAGGCAGGGAGCCAAGCACACTTATAGTAAGAGGACTACGCAAGCACAGACAAACTTACAGGAAGACATAGACAGGCGGGAAGACAGGCAGGGAGGCAAGCACACTTATAGTAAGAGGACTACGAAAGCACACACAAACTTACAGGAAGACATAGACAGGATGGAAGACAGGCAGGGAGGCAAGCACGCATATGGTAAGAGGACTACGCAAGCACAGACAAACTTACAGAAAGACATAGACAGGATGGAAGACAGGCAGGGAGGCAAGCACGCATATGGTAAGAGGACTGCGCAAGCACAGACAAACTTACAGGAAGACATAGACAGACGGGAAGACAGGCAGGGAGGCAAGCACACTTATAGTAAGAGGACTACGCAAGCACAGACAAACTTACAGGAAGACATAGACAGGCGGGAAGACAGGCAGGGAGGCAAGCACGCATATGGTAAGAGGACTACGCAAGCACAGACAAACTTACAGGAAGACATAGACAGGATGGAAGACAGGCAGGGAGGCAAGCACACTTATAGTAAGAGGACTACGCAAGCACAGACAAACTTACAGGAAGACATAGACAGGCGGGAAGACAGGCAGGGAGGCAAGCACACTTATAGTAAGAGGACTACGCAAGCACAGACAAACTTACAGGAAGACATAGACAGGCGGGAAGACAGGCAGGGAGGCAAGCACACTTATAGTAAGAGGACTACGCAAGCACATACAAACTTACAGGAAGACATAGACAGGATGGAAGACAGGCAGGGAGGCAAGCACGCATATGGTAAGAGGACTACGCAAGCACAGACAAACTTACAGGAAGACATAGACAGGATGGAAGACAGGCAGGGAGGCAAGCACACTTATAGTAAGAGGACTACGCAAGCACAGACAAACTTACAGGAAGACATAGACAGGCGGGAAGACAGGCAGGGAGGCAAGCACGCATATGGTAAGAGGACTACGCAAGCACAGACAAACTTACAGGACGACATAGACAGGCGGTAAGACAGGCAGGGAGGCAAGCACGCATATGGTAAGAGGACTACGCAAGCACAGACAAACTTACAGGAAGACATAGACAGGATGGAAGACAGGCAGGGAGGCAAGCACACTTATAGTAAGAGGACTACGCAAGCACAGACAAACTAACAGGAAGACATAGACAGGCGGGAAGACAGGCAGGGAGGCAAGCACACTTATAGTAAGAGGACTACGCAAGCACAGACAAACTTACAGGAAGACATAGACAGGATGGAAGACAGGCAGGGAGGCAAGCACACTTATAGTAAGAGGACTATGCAAGCACAGACAAACTTACAGGAAGACATAGACAGGATGGAAGACAGGCAGGGAGGCAAGCACACTTATAGTAAGAGGATTACGCAAGCACAGACAAATTTACAGGAAGACATAGACAGGCGGGAAGACAGGCAGGGAGGCAAGCACACTTATAGTAAGAGGACTATGCAAGCACAGACAAACTTACAGGAAGACATAGACAGGATGGAAGACAGGCAGGGAGGCAAGCATGCATATGGTAAGAGGACTACACAAGCACAGACAAACTTACAGGAAGACATAGACAGGCGGGAAGACAGGCAGGGAGGCAAGCACACTTATAGTAAGAGGACTACGCAAGCACAGACAAACTTACAGGAAGACATAGACAGGATGGAAAACAGGCAGGGAGGCAAGCACACTTATAGTAAGAGGACTACGCAAGCACAGACAAACTTACAGGAAGACATAGACAGGATGGAAGACAGGCAGGGAGGCAAGCACACTTATAGTAAGAGGACTACGCAAGCACAGACAAACTTACAGGAAGACATAGACAGGCGGGAAGACAGGCAGGGAGGCAAGCACACTTATAGTAAGAGGACTACGCAAGCACAGACAAACTTACAGGAAGACATAGACAGGATGGAAGACAGGCAGGGAGGCAAGCACGCATATGGTAAGAGGACTACGCAAGCACAGACAAACTTACAGGAAGACATAGACAGGATGGAAGACAGGCAGGGAGGCAAGCACACTTATAGTAAGAGGACTACGCAAGCACAGACAAACTTACAGGAAGACATAGACAGGCGGGAAGACAGGCAGGGAGGCAAGCACGCATATGGTAAGAGGACTACGCAAGCACAGACAAACTTACAGGAAGACATAGACAGGCGGGAAGACAGGCAGGGAGGCAAGCACACTTATAGTAAGAGGACTACGCAAGCACAGACAAACTTACAGGAAGACATAGACAGGATGGAAGACAGGCAGGGAGGCAAGCACGCATATGGTAAGAGGACTACGCAAGCACAGACAAACTTACAGGAAGACATAGACAGGATGGAAGACAGGCAGGGAGGCAAGCACACTTATAGTAAGAGGACTACGCAAGCACAGACAAACTTACAGGAAGACATAGACAGGCGGGAAGACAGGCAGGGAGGCAAGCACACTTATAGTAAGAGGACTACGCAAGCACAGACAAACTTACAGGAAGACATAGACAGGATGGAAGACAGGCAGGGAGGCAAACACGCATATGGTAAGAGGACTACGCAAGCACAGACAAACTTACAGGAAGACATAGACAGGATGGAAGACAGGCAGGGAGGCAAGCACGCATATGGTAAGAGGACTACGCAAGCACAGACAAACTTACAGGAAGACATAGACAGGATGGAAGACAGGCAGGGAGGCAAGCACACTTATAGTAAGAGGACTACGCAAGCACAGACAAACTTACAGGAAGACATAGACAGGATGGAAGACAGGCAGGGAGGCAAGCACGCATATGGTAAGAGGACTACGCAAGCACAGACAAACTTACAGGAAGACATAGACAGGATGGAAGACAGGCAGGGAGGCAAGCACACTTATAGTAAGAGGACTACGCAAGCACAGACAAACTTACAGGAAGACATAGACAGGCGGGAAGACAGGCAGGGAGGCAAGCACACTTATAGTAAGAGGACTACGCAAGCACAGACAAACTTACAGGAAGACATAGACAGGCCGGAAGACAGGCAGGGAGGCAAGCATGCATATGGTAAGAGGACTACGCAAGCACAGACAAACTTACAGGAAGACATAGACAGGATGGAAGACAGGCAGGGAGGCAAGCACACTTATAGTAAGAGGACTATGCAAGCACAGACAAACTTACAGGAAGACATAGACAGGCGGGAAGACAGGCAGGGAGGCAAGCACGCATATGGTAAGAGGACTACGCAAGCACAGAGAAACTTACAGGAAGACATAGACAGGATGGAAGACAGGCAGGGAGGCAAGCACGCATATGGTAAGAGGACTACGCAAGCACAGACAAACTTACAGGAAGACATAGACAGGATGGAAGACAGGCAGGGAGGCAAGCACACTTATAGTATGAGGACTACGCAAGCACAGACAAACTTACAGGAAGACATAGACAGGCGGGAAGACAGGCAGGGAGGCAAGCACACTTATAGTAAGAGGACTACGCAAGCACAGACAAACTTACAGGAAGACATAGACAGGATGGAAGACAGGCAGGGAGGCAGGCACACTTATAGTAAGAGGACTACGCAAGCACAGACAAACTTACAGGAAGACATAGACAGGCGGGAAGACAGGCAGGTAGGCAAGCACACTTATAGTAAGAGGACTACGCAAGCACAGACAAACTTACAGGAAGACATAGACAGGCGGGAAGACAGGCAGGGAGGCAAGCACACTTATAGTAAGAGGACTACGCAAGCACAGACAAACTTACAGGAAGACATAGACAGGATGGAAGACAGGCAGGGAGGCAAGCACACTTATAGTAAGAGGACTACGCAAGCACAGACAAACTTACAGGAAGACATAGACAGGATGGAAGACAGGCAGGGAGGCAAGCACGCATATGGTAAGAGGACTACGCAAGCACAGACAAACTTACAGGAAGACATAGACAGGATGGAAGACAGGCAGGGAGGCAAGCACACTTATAGTAAGAGGACTACGCAAGCACAGACAAACTTACAGGAAGACATAGACAGGCGGGAAGACAGGCAGGGAGGCAAGCACACTTATAGTAAGAGGACTACGCAAGCACAGACAAACTTACAGGAAGACATAGACAGGCGGGAAGACAGGCAGGGAGGCAAGCACGCATATGGTAAGAGGACTACGCAAGCACAGACAAACTTACAGGAAGACATAGACAGGATGGAAGACAGGCAGGGAGGCAAGCACACTTATAGTAAGAGGACTACGCAAGCACAGACAAACTTACAGGAAGACATAGACAGGCGGGAAGACAGGCAGGGAGGCAAGCACGCATATGGTAAGAGGAATACGCAAGCACAGAGAAACTTACAGGAAGACATAGACAGGATGGAAGACAGGCAGGGAGGCAAGCACGCATATGGTAAGAGGACTACGCAAGCACAGACAAACTTACAGGAAGACATAGACAGGATGGAAGACAGGCAGGGAGGCAAGCACACTTATAGTAAGAGGACTACGCAAGCACAGACAAACTTACAGGAAGACATAGACAGGCAGGAAGACAGGCAGGGAGGCAAGCACACTTATAGTAAGAGGACTACGCAAGCACAGACAAACTTACAGGAAGACATAGACAGGATGTAAGACAGGCAGGGAGGCAAGCACGCATATGGTAAGAGGACTACGCAAGCACAGACAAACTTACAGGAAGACATAGACAGGATGGAAGACAGGCAGGGAGTTAAGCACGCATATGGTAAAAGGACTACGCAAGCACAGACAAACTTACAGGAAGACATAGACAGGCGGAAAGACAGGCAGGGAGGCAAGCACGCATATGGTAAGAGGACTACGCAAGCACAGACAAACTTACAGGAAGACATAGACAGGCGGGAAGACAGGCAGGGAGGCAAGCACACTTATAGTAAGAGGACTACGCAAGCACAGACAAACTTACAGGAAGACATAGACAGGATGGAAGACAGGCAGGGAGGCAAGCACGCATATGGTAAGAGGACTACGCAAGCACAGACAAACTTACAGGAAGACATAGACAGGATGGAAGACAGGCAGGGAGGCAAGCACACTTATAGTAAGAGGACTACGCAAGCACAGACAAACTTACAGGAAGTCATAGACAGGCGGGAAGACAGGCAGGGAGGCAAGCACACTTATATTAAGAGGACTACGCAAGCACAGACAAACTTACAGGAAGACATAGACAGGATGGAAGACAGGCAGGGAGGCAAGCACGCATATGGTAAGAGGACTACGCAAGCACAGACAAACTTACAGGAAGACATAGACAGGATGGAAGACAGGCAGGGAGGCAAGCACGCATATGGTAAGAGGACTACGCAAGCACAGACAAACTTACAGGAAGACATAGACAGGATGGAAGACAGGCAGGGAGGCAAGCACACTTATAGTAAGAGGACTACGCAAGCACAGACAAACTTACAGGAAGACATAGACAGGCGGGAAGACAGGCAGGGAGGCAAGCACACTTATAGTAAGAGGACTACGCAAGCACAGACAAACTTACAGGAAGACATAGACAGGATGGAAGACAGGCAGGGAGGCAAGCACGCATATGGTAAGAGGACTACGCAAGCACAGACAAACTTACAGGAAGACATAGACAGGATGGAAGACAGGCAGGGAGGCAAGCACGCATATGGTAAGAGGACTACGCAAGCACAGACAAACTTACAGGAAGACATAGACAGGATGGAAGACAGGCAGGGAGGCAAGCACACTTATAGTAAGAGGACTACGCAAGCACAGACAAACTTACAGGAAGACATAGACAGGATGGAAGACAGGCAGGGAGGCAAGCACGCATATGGTAAGAGGACTACGCAAGCACAGACAAACTTACAGGAAGACATAGACAGGATGGAAGACAGGCAGGGAGGCAAGCACACTTATAGTAAGAGGACTACGCAAGCACAGACAAACTTACAGGAAGACATAGACAGGCGGGAAGACAGGCAGGGAGGCAAGCACACTTATAGTAAGAGGACTACGCAATCACAGACAAACTTACAGGAAGACATAGACAGGCGGGAAGACAGGCAGGGAGGCAAGCACGCATATGGTAAGAGGACTACGCAAGCACAGACAAACTTACAGGAAGACATAGACAGGATGGAAGACAGGCAGGGAGGCAAGCACACTTATAGTAAGAGGACTACGCAAGCACAGACAAACTTACAGGAAGACATAGACAGGCGGGAAGACAGGCAGGGAGGCAAGCACGCATATGGTAAGAGGACTACGCAAGCACAGAGAAACTTACAGGAAGACATAGACAGGATGGAAGACAGGCAGGGAGGCAAGCACGCATATGGTAAGAGGACTACGCAAGCACAGACAAACTTACAGGAAGACATAGACAGGATGGAAGACAGGCAGGAGGCAAGCACACTTATAGTAAGAGGACTACGCAAGCACAGACAAACTTACAGGAAGACATAGACAGGCGGGAAGACAGGCAGGGAGGCAAGCACACTTATAGTAAGAGGACTACGCAAGCACAGACAAACTTACAGGAAGACATAGACAGGATGGAAGACAGGCAGGGAGGCAGGCACACTTATAGTAAGAGGACTACGCAAGCACAGACAAACTTACAGGAAGACATAGACAGGCGGGAAGACAGGCAGGGAGGCAAGCACACTTACAGTAAGAGGACTACGCAAGCACAGACAAACTTACAGGAAGACATAGACAGGCGGGAAGACAGGCAGGGAGGCAAGCACACTTATAGTAAGAGGACTACGCAAGCACAGACAAACTTACAGGAAGACATAGACAGGATGGAAGACAGGCAGGGAGGCAAGCACACTTATAGTAAGAGGACTACGCAAGCACAGACAAACTTACAGGAAGACATAGACAGGATGGAAGACAGGCAGGGAGGCAAGCACGCATATGGTAAGAGGACTACGCAAGCACAGACAAACTTACAGGAAGACATAGACAGGATGGAAGACAGGCAGGGAGGCAAGCACACTTATAGTAAGAGGACTACGCAAGCACAGACAAACTTACAGGAAGACATAGACAGGCGGGAAGACAGGCAGGGAGGCAAGCACACTTATAGTAAGAGGACTACGCAAGCACAGACAAACTTACAGGAAGACATAGACAGGCGGGAAGACAGGCAGGGAGGCAAGCACGCATATGGTAAGAGGACTACGCAAGCACAGACAAACTTACAGGAAGACATAGACAGGATGGAAGACAGGCAGGGAAGCAAGCACACTTATAGTAAGAGGACTATGCAAGCACAGACAAACTTACAGGAAGACATAGACAGGCGGGAAGACAGGCAGGGAGGCAAGCACGCATATGGTAAGAGGACTACGCAAGCACAGAGAAACTTACAGGAAGACATAGACAGGATGGAAGACAGGCAGGGAGGCAAGCACGCATATGGTAAGAGGACTACGCAAGCACAGACAAACTTACAGGAAGACATAGACAGGATGGAAGACAGGCAGGGAGGCAAGCACACTTATAGTAAGAGGACTACGCAAGCACAGACAAACTTACAGGAAGACATAGACAGGCGGGAAGACAGGCAGGGAGGCAAGCACACTTATAGTAAGAGGACTACGCAAGCACAGACAAACTTACAGGAAGACATAGACAGGATGGAAGACAGGCAGGGAGGCAAACACGCATATGGTAAGAGGACTACGCAAGCACAGACAAACTTACAGGAAGACATAGACAGGATGGAAGACAGGCAGGGAGGCAAGCACGCATATGGTAAGAGGACTACGCAAGCACAGACAAACTTACAGGAAGACATAGACAGGATGGAAGACAGGCAGGGAGGCAAGCACGCATATGGTAAGAGGACTACGCAAGCACAGACAAACTTACAGGAAGACATAGACAGGCGGGAAGACAGGCAGGGAGGCAAGCACGCATATGGTAAGAGGACTACGCAAGCACAGACAAACTTACAGGAAGACATAGACAGGCGGGAAGACAGGCAGGGAGGCAAGCACGCATATGGTAAGAGGACTACGCAAGCACAGACAAACTTACAGGAAGACATAGACAGGATGGAAGACAGGCTGAAGGACAGGCAGGCATGCGTAGAGGGAGATCGGGAAACCAGCAGAAAGAAAGCATGTCCTGAATACATGTAGTTGTGACATTCAGTGCGATATAGAAAATATTATTTTACCTGCAGAAACAACGCTACAGAGAAGCGAAAAGGCAGATACGAATACTTAGTGATACAGACAGGGACACCAACATGCAGGCAGGCAGACGGGCAGGGTGGAAGTTAGGCAAGTTACAGATAGATGCGTGTGTATGGACAAACACAGGGCGGAAGCAGACTGTTGGACGTTTAAGCATTTAGACAGACCCCAAGACAAGAGGCAGGTAGGTAGAGAAGCAAACAGGGAGACAGGCATGCAAGTATGAAGACATAGAGTGGAGTGGGTGGGTACATAGACAGATACATGTACAGATATGGAGTCAGGCCGGTTTGTGTAGAAGTAGTGCACAAACACGGATTAAGGCTGGTGGGTGGCTGCATAAACAGATGCATGTGCAGATGTGCAGTCAGGCTGTTGGACTAACACATAGGCAGATGCAAGCACAGACATAGAGTCAGCCTGGTTAGTGGGAACATAGGCACACACCTGCGCAAACATGGAGTCAGACTGGTGGACAGGCACATAGACAGGCACATGCACAGATATGGAGTCAGGCTGCTGGGTGGGCATATAGACAGGCACATGCTCAGACTGGCAGAGAGGCAGGTCGTTGGGCTGGTGGATAGGCAAAAAGACAGATACATGCGCAGACATGGAGTCAGGCAGGTGGGTGGGCACGTAGACAGATACATGCACAGGCATCGATTTAGGCTGCTGGGCGGGCATGTAGACAGATACAAGCACAGACATGGAGTCAGGCTGGTGGGTGGGTGCGTAGACAGATACAAGCACAGACATGGAGTCATGCTGGTGAGTGGGTGCGTAGACAGATACAAGCACAGACACTGAGTCAGGCTGGTGGGTGGGCACGTAGACAGATACAAGCACAGACGTGGAATCAGGCTGGTGGGTGGGTGCATAGACAGATACAAGCACAGACATGGAGTCAGGCTGGTGAGTGGGTGCGTAGACAGATACAAGGACAGACACAGAATCAGGCTAGTGGGTTTAGACACATACATGCCCATAGAGGCAGAAAGGCAGATAGTCAGGCTGGTGGACAGACACAGTGACAGACAGAAGCGCAGACACGGTCAGGCTGGTGGGTGAGCATCTAGATAGATACAAGCACAGACATGGAGTCTAGCTGGTGAGTGAGCATCTAGACAGATACAAGCACAGACATGGAGTCTGGCTGGTGGGTGGGTGCATAGACACATACATGCCCACACAGGCAGAAAGGCAGGTAGTCAGGCTGGTGGACAGACACACTGACAGATACAAACGCAGACACTGGGTCAGGCTGGTGGGTGAGCATGCAGACAGGTACAAGCACAGACACGGAGTCAGGTTGGTGTGTGGGTGCATAGGCACATACATGCCCACACAGGCAGAAAGGCAGTTAGTCAGGCTGGTGGACAGACACACTGACAGATACAAACGCACACACATGGAGTCAGGCTGGTGGGTGGGTGCACACACAGATACAAGCACAGACATGGAGTCAGGATGGTGGGTGAGCACGTAGACAGATACAAGCACAGACATGGAGTCAGGCTGGTTGGTGGGTACACAGACAGGTACAAGCACAGACACTGGGTCAGGCTGGTGGACAGACACACTGACAGATACAAGCACAGACACTGGGTCAGGCTGGTGGGTGAGCACGTAGACAGATACAAGCACAGACATGGAGTCAGGCTGGTTGGTGGGTACACAGACAGGTACAAGCACAGACACTGGGTCAGGCTGGTGGACAGACACACTGACAGATACAAGCGCAGACACTGGGTCAGGCTGGTGGGTGAGTACGTAGACAGATACAAGCACAGACATGGAGTCAGGCTGGTTGGTGGGTGCACAGACAGGTACAAGCACAGACACTGGGTCAGGCTGGTGGACAGACACACTGACAGATACAAGCACAGGCATGGAGTCAGGCTGGTGGGTGGGCATCTAGACAGATACAAGCACAGACATGGAGTCAGGCTGGTTGGTGGGTGCACAGACAGGTACAAGCACAGACACTGGGTCAGGCTGGTGGACAGACACACTGACAGATACAAGCACAGGCATGGAGTCAGGCTGGTGGGTGGGTGCACAGACAGATACAAGCACAGACATGGAGTCAGGTTGGTGGGTGAGCACGTAGACAGATACACGCACAGGCATGGAGTCAGGCTGGCGGGTGGGTGCACAGACAGATACAAGCACAGACATGGAGTCAGGTTGGTGTGTGGGTGCATAGACACATACATGCCCACACAGGCAGAAAGGCAGTTAGTCAGGCTGGTGGACAGACACACTGACAGATACAAACGCACACACATGGAGTCAGGCTGGTGGGTGAGCACGTAGACAGATACAAGCACAGACATGGAGTTAGGCTGGTTGGTGGGTGCACAGACAGGTACAAGCACACACATGGAGTCAGGCTGGTGGGTGGGTGCACAGACAGGTACAAGCACAGACACTGGGTCAGGCTGGTGGACGGACACACTGACAGATACAAGCACAGGCATGGAGTCAGGCTGCTGAGTGGGTGCACAGACAGGTACAAGCACAGACACTGGGTCAGGCTGGTGGACGGACACACTGACAGATACAAGCACAGGCATGGAGTCAGGCTGGTGGGTGGGCATGCAGACAAGAGATGCAGGTGGTGAGGCTGGTGCCCCCGGCAGGTGGACAGGTGGATTGGCAGGGAGGCAGACTTGCCGGTAGTTAGAGCTGACCTTCACTGTTCTCTGTATTGCGCTCATTATCGGTGGCAATTGTAGGCATCTGCCTGCCCTCTCTTTTGTGGCAAGGGCACTGAGCACCCTGCCAAGATGCAGCAGCCTTTCTGCCATTCTCATCCTGAGCTGTGTTTGCACATGTTTGTCTGTTCATAATCCTTCTGCTCGGGAGTCTGATGGGTAACTCCCCTCTGCCAGGGCTGGGAGCCTCGGCCCAAGCACCGCACTGTGGTTATCTCACTCCAACCTGCAGCACAGTTGCGCTCCCTCCAGAGGGCACGGCAAGGGCGCGTTATTTTTTTCATTTTAATAACTATTAATACTGTCGGGGCAAAGCTGCACTACCGAGGGCAAGTTTAACTGCTGAATACTACATTCAGCAAGTGAAAGGTCACCTCGTCTACCTCTGCAGAGGGTCGGCCACTGACAGCGCAGCTGTCACCAGACAATTATGTGAGGAAGAATTACCATGAGAGGGGCTTGGCTCCGCCCAAATGTTGGGACCAAAAGTACATGTTTTAATTGGGCAGAAGTTGTGTGATTCCACAAAAAGTGCTTGCTCTCCAGACAGCTGTGATCATTTTGTTAATTTATCCAGCTGGCTGAAGTTGAACTTTCAGGGGCTCACATGACATTGGAATGTTATTAAAGTGTCTTAGATAACTGTTGTTTTTCTCTGGCAGCAGCACAGATGGGAGGAGGGCAGGCATTAATCTACGTGGAGTTTTAAGGTGAGACTCCTGCCCTTTTCACCTACACCAATATTATTCTACAGTTCTTTACTTCCACACAAATACATATCCATTCCCATGCTGTCTATTTCTAATGCCTCACATTACAATACAATATTCTTTTGAAGTCAGACCTATTGGTATTGCCAATGCTTGTTACTAACTTCCAATCCATTTGAGCTAGAAACATTTTTTTTCCTGAAAAATCTGTAAAATATGCAGCGGATGCTGGATAATGTTACAAATGCGGAAAATCCATGCGATTCCGGTGAAGATGTTCCACACGCCCCACCACCAAGTGGCGGCTTTGTAGACACTAAGCCACAAATGTATGTAGGTTTAGGACCACAGCTGAAGGCCGGAGCCAACTGGGCTTGGCCTGGGGCCCTGGCCCTCCCCAGTAGTGGGCGCAGCTTTGTTTTCTCCGTGCGTGGCAGTCCCTGCAAACTGGTTGTCCCATTAGGAAGGGGAGGGGGGCCATGCCTGCACACCCCTACAAATTTCCTCCTGGCCCCCGGGGACATTTGAAAGCCATGCAAGGGGTTGTTATGTTATGTTATTTTATGTTATGTTAGCATCACTTAGTATAGCACGGCAAATCATCCCCGAAGTAATATCCCGAATCTTCTGCTACAGTAGAAGACTAGCAAAACTAACTAAAACAGCCATGTTTTTAGGAGTTTTTTTTTACCTTTCTCAGCTCTGTACACACGCAAATTGGTAGAGGAAGATTTTTCCAGTAGAAGGGAGCCAGGCAGAAGAAAGACCTCCCACCAAATCTGGAGGTATGGATCCGTGGAATTGTCTCTGGATCTCATCAATCCGGTCAGGTGATAGTATCTGAGTCTGTTCCGTAGGTAGCTTGGGGCATTGCAATTCTACGTTGTATAGGTAAGGCAGCACATCTTAAAGATGAACCTTTTCCTAATAGGGAGCCAACGCAATGAGTGTAGTATTGGAGCAGAGGGAGAACTCGACAGGAGATTGTACGGAAGTCTGGCTGCAGTATTCATCACCACCTGCAGTTCAGACAATAAAGTCTCATTGGCACCAACAAGTGGAGCGTTTCCATGGTTGAGGCAACTTGTGATTAGTGCTTGAGCTAAGGTTTTCTTAGACGTAGAGGGGAGCCAAGGAAATAGTTTTTTTTCAATAATTGCATGATGGCAAAACTAGTAGTACAGAGGGCTGAAACATGTTCTTTCATGGACAAAGAAAAGTCCAGCTCAAAACAGAGATTTTTGACTGCTTGTTTTGCGTGTCTGTTTCCTGGTCGGTCCCTTGGTGTTACCCTTCTACAGGGGCTGCTGCTCCTCCAGTGGTCCCCCAGCAGGTCTGTCCCTCTTCCAGTGCTTAATTTGAGCCGGTGCTTTCCGGTGTTCAGCACCGGCACTTAGTTGGTTTCCGGTGCTCGGCACCTGCACCTAATTGTCAACACCATACTTATAACAGTCCACCACATGGTGGTGCTGCTCATCTAATTTAGAGATGAGCAGAACAACGGTAGTTTAGAACTACAATATACATTAAAATTGCTAATACCTGCCTCCCCAGCCATTCCTTTAGCTTTGGGGACCTCTAATAATCTGAACTGTCGCATTTACATGCGAGAGAGATGGTTAGTAGTTGTTTTGGCAGCAATGACAAGGGCGATGGGTGGTGAAAGCTGCAGCGGCCTCCTGGTCAGAGCCCTGGCACTTAATATTTTACAAATTAAGCACTGCTCCTGTAAAGCTTTTGGCATCATCTCGTTTGTCTCCTGTTGAGTGGGAACAGTGGAAAGAAGGCTTTGAGGTGTATGTAGAAGCCGTTGAAGGTAATGTGTTTACTCAGAGGAAGAAATTTGCATTGTTGCGACACTCTTTAGGTACAGAAGGTAGGAAAAATCTAAAACATTTACCTGCTTCATTTTTTGTGGGGGATGACGATGAGGTGGATGAGTATGCCTCAGCCATGAAAGCATTGGATTTACGTTTCAAGAAGAAAAGAAATGTTATAATGGAGCTACATAAATTTTACAGAAGGCATCAGTTGCCAGGAGAACCTGTAGAAAATTTTGTAAGTGATCTTAGAGTTTGTCTGCCACTTGCGATTTTAAAATGTTTTGAGACCAGGTAGAGGAAAAATGTAGTAGTAAAAAAGTTCAAGAAAAATTGTTAACTGTTTACAAGCTTACTTTATACAAGGCTATGGAAATTGCAAGTGGTATTGAGGCAACTACCAAGTTTAAGAAACAAATGAGAGTGAATATGCACATAGATGCATTGCAGTCTCTAAACAAGACAAAGGAAAAAGAGAGAAAAAAAATGCCCTCTTTTGAGGAAAGGAAAAAAACACTTGAGTGCTATCGCTGTGGGAGTAGAAACCATTTAGGAAATTCTCCAATGTATCCTGCTATGGATAAGTGGTGTGGCAAGTGTAAAAAGATGGAGCACTTCATAAAAGTGTGCAGAGCAAAGTGGGACAAGGAAGGGAAAATATCTAAAATGCTGAACACTGTGGGAAACATTCCTGAGTCAGGATTGTCAAATTGATTCTGATGAGGGAAGTGTAGTTCTCATGGTTGTGGAGAAGGATCAGGGCCAAGTCTCGTTTGAGAACAAGGAATTGGTATTAATGAGTAATAGTGCCATTAGGAAACCTCATTGTGTAATTGAGGTCAAGGGTATTATCATTAATATGATGGCAGACTCAGGTTCTTTGTTCACATTAATCGGTGTGGAAGAGTGGGAAAGATTACACAATATACAATTACGAAAGTCCAAAGTGAAACCAGTACCATACGACTGCAAGCTCATCGAACTGGTGGTGAAGTTTGTTGTGAGGTTACATTTCAAAAAGAATATGGTGGAAGGTACAGTGCTTGTTGCAGGGATGGGTTCAAATTTACTAGGTTGGTTGGATCAGAGGAGTCTGGGCATCAAGCTAGATCGCAACAATCATGCACAAGTGATTTTGTGAAAAGATGTGGTGGGACTGATATGTGAAAAGAAATGTGGCTGGACGGATGCCTTTCGAGAAGTATTTGGGGGTGGATTCGGTGAAATTAAAGGTTTCACCCATCAGATTCAATTAAAGTCAGGAGTGGAACCTGTTGTTCCCAAGGCATTGCCATGAGGGATTAGTTGAGAGACGAACAGGAGAAGTTGTGTCATCAAGACATAATAGAACCCATAGCAATTTCTGAGTGGCTTTCTCCAGTGAGGTTGGCCACGAAGTCCAATGGTACCTTGAGGATGTGCATCGACTTGAGAGACCTTAAATGAGAGGATATGGGTTTATAGGCATCCTCTACCCAATTTCACTGAGATGCTGACCATGCTTAGATGGGCAAAAGTTTTCACTATGCTTGATATGTCGTCTGCATACCATCAGATAGTGTTGCACATGGACTCACGTCATTTGACGTCCTTTGTGACACCCAAGGGGGCATTTAGGTTTAAGTGCATTCCTTTCTGGTTAGCATCGGCCTCGTCTGAATTTCAATGTGTGATCGAGGCCATGTTCAAGGGTGTTGACAAGGTGAAATGTTTCCAGGATGATATATTGGTTTCTGGGGCAGATGAGGTGGAACATGACAAGTCTTTGGCGCTGGTTTTAGCTATATTGAAGGATGAAGGGGTTATGTTGAAAGCAAGTAAGTGCCAATTTGGTGTGACCAGTGTGGGTTACCTAGGTCACAGGGTGTCAGCAAAAGGAGTGGAACCTAAAGAGAGTTTGATAAGGGCCATTAAGAATGTTCCTGCATCCCAGAATAAGGATCAGTTACGGTCATTATTTGGGATGCTAGAATTTTATGCACGGTTTATACCGAAGTGTGCTGAGAGGACGAAATATATGAGGGCATTGTTAAAAAAAGAAAGTCAGATTTGAATGGACAGAAGTAGTAAACAAAGAATATTGTGTGATAAAAGAGGAAGTTGCTGATGCCACACCTCTGAAGCCATTTGATACACATTATTTGAGCATAGTGGTGATGGATGAGAGTCAATACGGGTTGGGTGCTGTGTTAATGCTGTCAAGAAACACCAGGGATGAGGTGGTGGCATTTGTGTCACCTGCATTACGGGGAGCTGTAGCAAGTTACTCTGTCATTGAGCGTGACTCCCTAGTGTGTTGGTGGGATGTGAATTATTTTAGGAGGTATCTTTGGGGTTTGCAGCTCACGTTATGGATGGACCACAAGGGGAGTTAATTCTCCACTTGTGGTGCCTGTAAGGCGACTCCCAGGATTCCCAAATTAACGGGCTACAGGAATTTCAATTTAAGCTTGAGTGCATACCAGGGGTAAAAAATATTTTTGCCAACTGTTTGTCACATTTGCCCATGGAGGTTGGTGTAGAGGAGGACAAAGAAGATGATGTTTGTGTGTTATCATGTACTATGATTGATGAGAAGGAATGCATAAGGGAAGAAGAATGGAAAGAAGCAGTAGAACAGGATAAGGTGCTACAAGAGTTAATTTCATGGTTGGGTAAAGGATGGCTAAGGGAAAAGGCTGGTGATGCTCTGAAAGTGACAGGGACGTCTTTGAGGAGTTGATTATGGCTTAGGGTGTCTTGAGAAGGCCAATTTACTAGTGGTGCCTTAAGATGTACGTGTAAAGGTATTCAATTTGGCTCATGACGGACATGTAGGCATGAGAGCTATGAAGAGGAAATTCGGGGCCATTTTTGGGTGGCCTGGATTGAATAGGGAAGTGGAACATTGGGTGAGAGGATGTGTGACTTGTGCTGTGAGAGACAAGTCACAAGTGGAAGTGCCAAGTTCGGTGGAGGCGGTGCCAGAGAAACCATGGGTCAAACTGGGTATACTGGCTGATAGCCCTTCACTCGGGAAGAGCCAACTCTAATAAGCACTCCTGTAGCGAAGACAATCGCTATTCACAAAAATGTAATGAATGTGGTTTATTCCGTAGTTCAAAAAGAGTTTATTTCACTCATAATCCAATTGTGAAATTTCGATAAATTGGTGAATTCATACTTTGAACATAATCAAATGACTATTATAGCGTCTTGATATGCTTGTCAACTGTTACATCACAGCAACATGTGGTCACCCCAATGCATTTCGGGCCATGCCCTTCTTCAGGGGTTCGTTCTGCGGAGAAAATGAATAGGTAAGGTCCAGGAACTAGATGAAAGCGTCTCACCGAGCCAGTGGTGGAAAGATAGGCGATTAATAAAGAAAAGCGCTAAGAACAGAAGAAGGCAGGAAAAAGGTTCTATAATAGCTCATGAATCAGAGTGGTAAAGTAAGAAATCCCACTCAAAACTAGATAGTGAATGTGCACGAATAAAGAGAAAAGATGATGCGGGCACCCGAAATGTGAAAGTAAATAAATGAAAATCACAGTGTTAAAAAGCAAAATTTACCGAACGGTGTCGTCTAGAACTAAAGTGCGTGCTTCGAGTGAACGAACTGAAAGAGAGTGCCTTAACATACCTGTGAATGAAAGTTCTCAGGTGCCGAAGGGACTTCGGTGCAGGAATAACAGAAAAAACACTAGACCAAGGTACCGGAACTAAATGCGCCTTAGAGCCGGAAGTGAACTGCGAGAAGATGATGGATACTAGAAACAGACTACGGTGTAGTCTCGGTAACCAAAAATGCTAGTGAAAAAACTCGCGAGCGAGGGCCCGGCAGGGAGAGTGATCAAAAAATGTGAGAAAGAACAGCGTGACGAAAAACTGTGAAAAAATAAAATAAATGGCGTTTAACGGGTACTCCCCATACGAAAGCGAAAACGTGATCCCTAAACGAAATACGAGTCTAATTAAAAGAGGAACAGAAAAAAGAGAGGGTAGCTGAAGGATGATGGGAAAAAAGACAAGATAATAAAAGACCAACTATTATATGCATAACTACATGTATAAAATCAGTAAGCAATGAACATATCCAAGCATACCTTACCTATACATGGTCCCTAAAGTACACAAACATTTGGAGAAACCACCGTTCAGACCTATTGTCAGTACCCGGAATACTATACATGAACCTACAGGCAAATACATAGACCGTCATCTTCAATCACGTGTCCAAAACATGACTACGTATCTACAAGACACCACAGATTTTTTGTTAAAAATCAACAGCATTGAGTTGGATAAACATATGAAGTTGATTCTATGCACAATTGACGTTCCGGCTCTAAGGCGCATTTAGTTCCGGTACCTTGGTCTAGTGTTTTTTCTGTTATTCCTGCACCGAAGTCCCTTCGGCACCCGAGAACTTTCATTCACAGGTATGTTAATGCACTCTCTTTCAGTTCGTTCACTCGAAGCATGCACTTTAGTTCTAGACGACACCGTTCGGTAAATTTTGCTTTTTAACACAGTGATTTTCATTTATTTACTTTCACATTTCGGGTGCCCGCATCATCTTTTCTCTTTATTCGTGCACATTCACTATCTAGTTTTGAGTGGGATTTCTTACTTTACCACTCTGATTCATGAGCTATTATAGAACCTTTTTCCTGCCTTCTTCTGTTCTTAGCGCTTTTCTTTATTAATCGCCTATCTTTCCACCACTGGCTCGGTGAGACGCTTTCATCTAGTTCCTGGACCTTACCTATTCATTTTCTCCGCAGAACGAACCCCCTGAAGAAGGGCATGGCCCGAAATGCATTGGGGTGACCACATGTTGCTGTGATGTAACAGTTGACAAGCCTATCAAGACGCTATAATAGTCATTTGATTATGTTCAAAGTATGAATTCACCAATTTATCGAAATTTCACAATTGGATTATGAGTGAAATAAACTCTTTTTGAACTACGGAATAAACCACATTCATTACATTTTTGTGAATAGCTATTGTCTTCGCTACAGGAGTGCTTATTAGAGTTGGCTCTTCCCGAGTGAAGGGCTATCAGCCAGCATTTTCAGTTTGCACCTCCAGGACAGGAGGTGTCACTCTATAGCACCCTAACCGCCATTTAATCATAGTTGAAAATTGCTTACATTATCTACCAAAAGGAGTGCGACTGTTCTTCTAATCTATTTGCATTTTTTCCTGTCCTTCTCAGTCTGCACCCACCCTTTTTTTAAAATGTCATATGAAGATATAGCAAACCTGACTGGTAACAGAGCTGACACCTTTGGTTTTTCATCTGAGGATACCAATAGGATTTACTCACTAATCCAAGAACCTGAAAGCGTCGCATCTAGCACCGGATCAGTCCAATCTAATATTAGACAACTATTATATACAGCAAAAAGAGAAATAAATCAACGCCTACATGCGAGTACATTGATTAGATATCATAAAGTTCAAAGAATACCACGTGGGTTACGTATACTCCTCAAGTCAACACTTTGCAAAAATAATACACGATTCACAGAACGTTGGTATGGCATTCTAAACAAATGTTCACTGGATCTGATTTTGTTAATAGTGGAAGAATTATCCAAACTACTGGATGAATTAGATAAAGAAGTGTCACAAATTAAACAAGAACTAAGTGAGAAATTATCCAGTGAAGACTTGGCAAAAACACTTGATGACATCAACTCTCAATTAGAAAAATACACTAAAGAGATAAACGAACGTAAACTAAGAAAATTTAAAAGAGACATGGTAGATTACAAACTGGGAGAGGTCTACAGCTGGGCAGAAGCATATGCATCCAGGAGACAACAACGACCTTTTGGAAACCGATCTACGGAAGGAGAAACATCCTCATCGGAAGACTCACAACAAAGCGGATACCAAAGAAGACCACCACCCAAACATAATTATCCTGACAAAGACAGTAGACCCTCCACTTTAAACACAGACTCCACTGAAACAGTGCCTTTTTAGGAAGAGGCCTAGCTACAGTCATAGAACCAGGAGGGCAAAACACAAAGGAACCAGATCTACCCGTTGCCAAATCAACCAGGAGCCAGAAAACTTAGTTATCAATATCTCGAAAACACCATTGTCTACACTTCAACTACAAACCTTACAAAAAGGGTTATCATATGTTACGACTTACGAGAGTAATGAACTGGAAACACAAATTTGTCTATTCAAATTCATGAGAACCTTGCGTCTCAAACATTTTTTCAAGAACATAGTGGATCCCAAACCTATACAAGCACAACGAACCTTAATGGACCTTAAGCCTACAAGTTCCTTTATGGCACCTTTAAGCCATAAGGTTCTAGACACATTCGAAACAGTAGTGCAGAAAGAACTACACAATACATTTAAGACTAAACGATCACGGAAACCCAATTTGAGCATGCACGAACGGAATGCCATTTCACAACTAGCAGCCAACCAAAACATTAAATGCTGTAAGGCAGACAAAGGAGGAGCTCTAGTTATATTGGACACTGAATTCTATGACAATATGTGGACACACACGTCTCTGATAATACCTTGTATATGGAATTGACATCTAACCCCACTAAAGAGTTTATTAGTGTATTGAAAACCATCGTTGAGCACGCTTTCACAATGGGTACCATCGCTGAACGAGACAAGAAATATCTGATCAAAGACAATCCAAGCATACCTTACCTATACATGGTCCCTAAAGTACACAAAAATTTGGAGAAACCACCGTTCAGACCTATTGTCAGTACCCGGAATACTATACATGAACCTACAGGCAAATACATAGACCGTCATCTTCAATCAAGTGTCCAAAACATGACTACGTATCTACAAGACACCACAGATTTTTTGTTAAAAATCAACAGCATTGAGTTGGATAAACATATGAAGTTGATTCTATGTACAATTGACGTTCAGTCTTTATACACTTCAATCCCTCATGACCTAGGCTTACAAGCTATGGAATCATTTCTGGTGAACAATGACAAGAACTAAGATCTCAAAGTATTTCTAATGGAACTCATGCAATTCACACTTCATCACAGCTACTTTACATGCCAAGACAAATATTACATGCAACTATCTGGAGTAGCTATGGGAAACTGTGCTGCTCCAGCATACGCTAATCTGTTCATTCACTGGTACGAATTGGAACATATTCTGTCCAAACCTGTTTGGAAAGACAACATAATCAAATTTTACAGATACATTGATGATATATTTCTAATTTGGAAAGGAGAGGAACAAGTCTTACTTTTGGCTTTGAGCCAACTTAATTCCATTGACGAACGGGTGCAATTTACTCATACCATCAGTAAGGACCAGATTGCCTTTCTAGATGTGGACATTTCATTACAGAATAATGAACTAGTAACTTCAGTATACACGAAACCTACGGATCGGAACAACTACTTGCATTACTCTAGTTTTCACCAAATGAGTCTAAAAAAGCACCTCCCTTACCCTCAATTGCTTAGAGCTAAACGTATTTCGTCATCTGAAAATTTATTCAGAGAAAACAGCGAAAAAATCAAAGCCAAATTCAAAAAGAGGGCATACCCCACTTCTATCTTACAAGAAGCAGAAGATAGAGTTGCATTGAAACAGAGATCACAGCTACTGAAACCCAAAATTCCAACCCTTAACAAAGACGACCGACCAGTATTTGTGTCTAAGTTTTCCGTCAAAAGCACTAAAATCAAACAAATCATCCGCAAATATTGGCCGCTACTCCAAGCTGAAGTTGATTTTAAGGGCATATTTCAGACCATGCCAATTTTCGCGTATCAGCGAACTAAAAACATCAAACAACTACTCAATGAGAAACCTCAAGCACCCAACCAAATGTACAAGGGTACAGTCCCATGCCACAATTGTGGCCATTGTAACAATATCATAAAAGGGACTACACTCACACACCCCACCCAAGGTACCCGATCAAACTAAGAGTCAATGCTACATGTGACACAAGCAACGTTGTTTATTTACTAAAATGCCCATGTGGTTTGCCCTACGTCGGAAAAACAGAACGCAAAATCAAAATCCGCCTGACAGAACACAAAAGTAACATACGAACTAAGAATCTCAAATCATCAGTGGCAACGCATTTTGCCGAAACTAATCATAACATCAGTCAATTACGATATACTGTGTTGGAACAGATCACAGACCATGCAGGAAGAGATAACAAGAAATTCTTGCTTCAATGAGAAACATACTGGATATATACCCTCAATTCAATGCACCCTAAGGGGTTAAATGAAAGACTGGAATTCAGTTGTTATTTGTAATGCATCTGCAGTTATATTCTGTTATTCCTATTTTTGTGTTCTCATGAACTTTTTATATGTTCATTGATTACTGATTTTATACATGTAGTTATGCATATAATAGTTGGTCTTTTATTATCTTGTCTTTTTTCCCATCATCCTTCAGCTACCCTCTCTTTTTTCCGTTCCTCTTTTAATTAGACTCGTATTTCGTTTAGGGATCACGTTTTCGCTTTCGTATGGGGAGTACCCGTTAAACGCCATTTATTTTATTTTTTCACAGTTTTTCGTCACGCTGTTCTTTCTCACATTTTTTGATCACTCTCCCTGCCGGGCCCTCGCTCACAAGTTTTTTCACAAGCATTTTTGGTTACCGAGACTACACCGTAGTCTGTTTCTATATCCATCATCTTCTCGCAGTTCACTTCCGGCTCTAAGGCGCATTTAGTTCCGGTATCTTGGTCTAGTGTTTTTTCTGTTATTCCTGCACCGAAGTCCCTTCGGCACCCGAGAACTTTCATTCCAGGTATGTTAAGGCACTCTCTTTCAGTTCGTTCACTCGAAGCACGCACTTTAGTTCTAGACGACACCGTTCGGTAAATTTTGCTTTTTAACACGGTGATTTTCATTTATTTACTTTCACATTTCGGGTGCCCGCATCATCTTTTCTCTTTATTTGTGCACATTCACTATCTAGTTTTGAGTGGGATTTCTTACTTTACCACTCTGATTCATGAGCTATTATAGAACCTTTTTCCTGCCTTCTTCTGTTCTTAGCGCTTTTCTTTATTAATCGCCTATCTTTCCACTCACTGACTCGGTGAGACGCTTTCATCTAGTTCCTGGACCTTACCTATTCATTTTCTCCGCAGAACGAACCCCTGAAGAAGGGCATGGCCCGAAATGCATTGGGGTGACCACATGTTGCTGTGATGTAACAGTTGACAAGCATTCAAGATGCTATAATAGTCATTTGATTATGTTCAAAGTATGAATTCACCAATTTATCGAAATTTCACAATTGGATTATGAGTGAAATAAACTCTTTTTGAACTACGGATTAAACCACATTCATTACATTTTTGTGAATAGCGATTGTCTTCGCTACAGGAGTGCTTATTAGAGTTGGCTCTTCCCGAGTGAAGGGCTATCAGCCCGCATTTTCAGTTTGCACCTCCAGGACAGGAGGTGTCACTCTATAGCACCCTATGTGCAATTCACGTCAGAAGAATTTGGTTAATTCATGAACAACTGAGGGGGTGAAACATTCGACTGACTCTCTGTACCTTCCCAGAAGTAACGGTTTGGTTGTGAGGTGCAGCTGTGTAACCAAGGATAATGTACAGTTGTCATTGGTCAATGGGTTAGAGTGGAAAAAGGAATTAGAAGTTTAAGGGGCATATCAGCAAGGGCTGGCGATAATTATCGCTCAGCGCTCTTAGCGTGAGGATAATTATCGCCGGCCAACTCTGCATTTTATCGCGGAGATAGCGTGCTATCAGCAACGCTTATCTCCAAAGCGATAAAATTCAGAGCGCAAGCTGCCAACTGTGCGATTATCGCTGGAAATCCAGCGATAATCGCACAACTTTTGGCGATAGCTTGCTGATAGGGCTACACATTCTTAGCCATGATATCCACCTTCCATAGGATATCATGGCTAAGTCAGTTTCAAAGCAGGCGTAAGGAAAGTAGCGATAACAGAGGTTATCGCTACTTTTCTTGTCGCTATGCTTCTTTGCGTGAGGCTTGATAATAGGAGAAATGTCGCTTAGCGACATTTCTCCCGTTATTCTGGGGAGGAACGCCCACTTTGCATCTCATTAGAGATGCAAAGCTGGGCGATAAGGGAAAGGGCGAAGAAGCATGGATTCACGCGTTAGCGTGTCCTTGCTAATAGGGCGTTAAAATTATCGCTGCTTTTCGTCCGAAAATGGACGCTAAAGCGGCGATAATTTTAACTCCGGCCCTTGCTGATATGCCCCTTAGTGTGGGCAAAGTGTATGACTCCCAATGCGGTCACAGGAATGTCACAGGTTGGCTTACTCAAGGAAAGGGAGGCAGCTAATAAACTGGTGCGTCCGTGGATGAATGGTTTGGAAGTGTCAGTGGAAAAAAAGATGTGTGGAAGAAAAACGAGCAGATGCGCAAAGGAAATATATCTCTGACAGTGAGGTGTGGCGAATGCAAGTCAAGGAATGGGTTTGGGTCAGAATGGGATTGCCTGGTATAATTGCCAGAGAGAATTTGAAATTTTCAGATCCCAAGAAAGTGATACGTGTGAAGGAGTGTGTGGTCAGGTTGGAGGATGGTAAATGGTAGACTAAAGAGATGCTTGATACACAAAAAGGACCAGTGGTCACATGCAGCGTGAAGAATTCAGATGTAAGGGAGAAGCAACTCAGGGATGGATGTGATGACAGGAACTGGGTGTGTGTACTAGGACTCCCAGGGAAAGAAAACAGACGTATGGTTGCGTGACTATGTAAGGTGTAAAATTATTGTACCGGAATAAATCTTAATTGCTTTCATTGCTTTAAAGGATGATTGTTGATTGTTTTTCACATAGTATTGTATTTAATTATTTTCAATGGGCCCGATTCACAAAATTAATCTGAGACAAAATCCTAACTTTACGACTTTCGGTATTCCCAAAAGGCATTTAGTAGTAGTACAATTAGGATTTTGTCTTAAGTTTGTTTTAAGAGTTGGTCTTAAGTTAAACTTAAGTTAGGATTTTGTCTTAAGACCAAAACTTAAGACAAACTTAAGACAAAATCCTAAATTAAACTTAAGTTAAATATAAGTTAAACTTAAGTTAGGATTTTGCCTTAAGACCAAAACTTAGGACAAATTTAAGACAAAACTGTAACTTTACTACTTCTAAATGCCCTTTGTGAATACCGAAAGTCGTAAAGTTAGGATTTTGTCTCAGATTACTTTTGTGAATCGGGCCCCACGTTATTACTTGCTGGTGCCTCGTGGGTGAAATGCTGATGGTTGGAGGGAATGAAGAATTTGGGTGTGGCATGTACACCTTTGAATGCGGGCAGCTGTTTCTTTCTGGCTGCCCTGCTGGTTGTATTGGGGAAACAGCCTTTACAACAAGGTTTTTTCCTCGTTGTGCCTTTAGCACGCATTTCTTAGCATGCATATTTTAACCGCGAATATGCATTTACAACGCATGCCAATACCACGCATTTAAGGTAAGTTTGGGGGCCTCCTCTCGCATACATTGTTTTTAAATCTAAAAACAATGCGTGGTATTGGCCTGCGTTTTAAATGCATATTCGCAGTAAAAACATGCGCGCTAAAAAATGCGTGGCAAAGGCATGCGAAGTAATTGCCTGCGTTGTACCGTCGTACAACTGTTGTATTGTGCAAGGCTTTAAGTAAACTTTACTTATAAGGATTCCCTGACTCCTGTGATCATTGGAAAGTGGTACCTTGCATCATCCCATGGTTTTCCCCTCAAAGAAGATGAAGTGCATGTGTGGGACATGGAAGGTTGCAACTCATTTGGTGGCCTTCTCAGAAGAAACACAATTACCTTGATAAGCTTGGCACTAGACCCAGATCTCTCACTGCAACCCGTGGATACTTCAAACTCTGCTTGCATCACTGCAGCGACCCGTGGTGAGCTCTTCACTTTGCCTATGTGATGGATTTTTGTTGGGCCAGAGGCAGATCCCCAGAAAAGATCCACCTGACCACAATGAGAGCCGGTTGAATGTGGCCTCCTCTTTCACTGGTGCTCAAGCTGCCCTGCCTTCATCAACCAGAACTGCAGCCCCATCTTTGTCAACCAGAGACTGCCTCAGTGCCAACTGGGCCGCGTGGTAGCGGGTTCTCCAAGTCCCACTACCCGCAGCGCAGCCCCTGCCCCCAGCTAGCGCCATCAGACTAAGGGCCTGATTACGATCTTGGCGGACAGGGTTACTCCGCCGCAAACGAGACGAATATCCCGTAGGCTGTATTGCAAGTTCCACAGGATATAAGCAAATTGTAATTTGGTGGACGGGAAATTGGAGTAACGCTGTGCTCCAAACTCGTACTCAGGCCCTTTGTCTGCAGAGGGCTAAAAAGACAAAAGGCACACTGCAAGAGTAAGACTTTGTAGGGAGAAGTGTAAATTTGGACAAGTTGTGATCTATCTCCTTACAATCAGTTGGGAGAGGCAGAAGAGGAATCAGCCCCCCCCCACCCCTCCAGAGGGTAATGTGTCAGAACTTGCATTGATAGTGTGTAAACAACACCTTGTCAACGGGAACCGCCTAAGCCCGTGCCAGCAGATGCCCTCTCACGATTATTGCACTGACAGCTGTGTGCCATATTGTTGCCCTCTGACGTTTATGTACAATATTGTGTTTTGTGCTGGCAGTGAAGTACTTTTTCTTTTAAGTAAAAGCACTGTCCAGACAATGGTTAATCGGCTGATAATATATGTCTCACTGAATTCTGAGGCTGTACTCCATACCACCTGATTTAATCAGCCTTGAACAACTCAACTTCATTGATGTGAGGCTCAAGTAATAAAGGGCTCAAGTGCTGAAGGGGTGTACGCAGCGCTCAGTTTGGGGCTAAGTAGTAAGGTACATCAGTGGTAAAGGCTCTAAGTGTTACAGTCTGAGGTCTGTAACCCCGGCTGCCCTGGAACTCCAGAAAAGGTTCCCAAAGCGCATAATTCCATTTTGGAAAAACCTTGTCATATCTACAGTTTGCAACTTGTGAAATATGACCAGCATGGCGCCTATTCTATATGCTGGTGCATTGTCCGGCATCGTAAAATGCCTACTTCTGGAAAAGTAACAGGACTTTCAAAGGAGAATCCCTAAAAAACGATGGGACCGATTTAGAGTTTGACGGACGGGGTGCTCCATTGCAATCGCGATGGTGTACCGGGTCCAGGAAACTCTCGGTCCTCCCGCCACATTTAGAGATGGGTGGACCGTAAGGTTTCCCTCGACAGAAGCCCCGTTAGAACCATCGACGGAAAGCTTCCTCCGATAGCCCGACAGAGTAGAGGACATTGGAAGAATGGCATTTTCACTACCTTATTTAGGGTGGGCGGTGTAATGTCCTTTTTTAGGTCTCGCCTAGCGACGCAGCGCATGCGGTGCTCGCCTTGGCGAGACCTATTGTTGTTGGTTTCTTGGCCGAAGGGGGACAGGACATGTGCACGCGTGTGGAAGACAGGAGATGTGCTTGCGTAGGGCTGACGGCGTTAGCATAAGAGACAGCAGATGTGCGCGTACGGAGGACAGGAGATGTGCACGCGTACGGCTCGGCTCCCTCAATGCGCGCATGGCGTGCTTTCGCTTTCCCTCCCTCCCTCCCTCCCTCCTGCGTTTCAGCACAACGCGCGCACGCCTTTCTCCTTACATCTTTTCTCCCAAGGCTGCACTGCCATCTTCGTCTCTCTGCTCGTTGGATGCCGTATCCATGTCCGATGTGCTCTTGATGGGGCCCTCTGAGGCAGCATCACTGCCCGCTGGAGATCTGTGCACAGGAGATGTGCACGCGTACGGCTCTGCTCCCTCAACGCGTGCATGGCGTGCTTTCGCTTTCCCTCCCTCCCTCCGGCGTTTCAGCACAATGCACGCACGCCTTTCTCCTTACATCTTTTCTCCCAAAGGCTGCACTGCCATCTTCATCTCTCTGCTCGTTGGATGCCGTATCCATGTCCGATGTGCTCTTGGTGGGGCCCTCTGAGGCAGCATCACTGCCCGCTGGAGATCTGTGCCAGTGCCGGCTGCCTCTTTTCAACACTCACATGGACCCGCTGATGCTCGCACAGAAATGGCCTCCGAGACTGAGCGGCAGGTAAGGGCTGATTCCTTCTCGGCTTACACCTTGCGCTCTCTCTTTCCTCTTATTCTCTTTTACCACTTTATTTCCTCTCTTACCCTCAATCACTCTTTCCGTGTCTTGCTCCCTCTCTCTTTCTCATTATTTTCCATTCGTTTTTTCTTTCTCACTTTTCCCCTGCTTTATTCCCTCTCTTTTTTGAACTGTTTCTTACTCTTGATTTTTGTTCCCTCTGTTGTTAGATTTTCCCATTATCTTTCCCTGTAGACCTTTCCGTTCCCTGCTCGTAAGACCCCTCTAGCCCTTTCCCCTCTTCTTCCTCAGTCCTGTCCTTCCCCGGTCCTCTCTTGCTCCCGGTTTCCGGTTCCCACTCGTGTTCCCTCTCTGTTCCTGTGTCCATGACTCGAACACTCTTGTGACCTACGTTATTATAATTAGGGCTCCCGGTTTTATGGTATTTATTTTTTTGAAATTTCCGTCTGTATTTATCCATATTTATTTTTTGCTAATTTTATCTGTATTTATCCATATTTATTTTGGGTTTTGTGGAAAAATGAAGCTAAAATTTGTATATTTCCACGTTTATTTAACCGATAAATATGCACTCATACTTGAATGCATGCCAGAATTCAGTGATATGAACACCCACAGAAGATAAATCAATGCACTTATATGAAAAAATGCTCATTTCAGTATCAACCTTGTGCATATCTACTGGTGTTAAAGCCTCTAGACTAAAATTCCTTTCTTTTTAACTCCCTCACCTATCAATTCACACAGCTATTGGCCTGGCAGTCATGGCAGACAGTATTTAGATTTACTCAAAAAGCAGCCCAATTTCCATTTTTATCCACATTTAAAAATAAATACAGACAAGAAAATAAATGTTTTCTGTCTGTATTTATCTGTAAAAATCAGTAAAAACGGAAAACAGGGAGCCCTAATTATAATCTACTTGTGTGT
Organism: Calotriton arnoldi; assembly: GCA_963921515.1. NCBI lineage: Eukaryota > Metazoa > Chordata > Amphibia > Caudata > Salamandridae > Calotriton > Calotriton arnoldi. The sequence continues at coordinate 382,708 of CAWUFW010014394.1, forward strand.
TCGCCGGGCTCCCTGCCCTTCATCTTGTATCTACTCATGCCTTCCTGAGGTCGCTCCCACACAGATATCCTGCTCACAGCACAATGCGGGGACAGATCACTGGTTACAAGTTATAGCTGCGTCCTTGCCTTACTGTGTGGTTTAGAGTCAGGTCTGGGCCTTGGAAACAGAACAATTGAATTATCTTCCGAGCGCTAATGTAGTCTCTCTCTCTCACTCACACAATCTCTTTCTTTCTCTCTTTCTCTCTTTCTTTCTTTCTTTCTTTCTTTCTTTCTATCTCTTTCTTTCTCTCTCTATCCCTCTCTACCCTTCTCTTATACTTTCTCTCGTTCACACCCTTTGTCGCCCATTTCTCTTGCTCTTTCCCTCTTTATCTCTCTCTCATTCACACTACCAATCTGGCTTTTCTCTGTCCCCCCTCTCTCTCCGCCTCCTCTCTTTTTTCCCACTGCTTCTATTTTCCCATCTTCTCTATCTTGCCTCTCTCTATCTCTTTCTCTTCCAGTTCACTCTCTCTTTTTAACCCTCTCTGCTAATGCCTCTCTCTCTTTCCCAACACCTCCTCTCATCCTTCTTTCCTGTTGCTGATCACCCAGTCCCCGCTAGGAAGCATCAATAAACAAGGCGCTGCATCAGGCAAGGTGAGACTAGCCCAAGTTATAATGACTCTCTTTTTAGGTCAAAGCCTTGCTTATGACTTCTTGGGGAACTTCTGAAAGCTTCCCTGAGAATGCATTCCGCCCATGGATTACCATTGGCTTAGTAGTTTGTAACTCACATTTGCTTGTTTTCTATTTGCTGGCTTTACTTGTTTTAGGTTGTTCAGCATGTCTTTCACTCTCACGTGGAGCAGCACCTGTTTACTGTATTCTTCCACAAGAAGTGCCCGCTTTCTGTAAACAGGCCTGTCAATTTTGTTACTCAATGCCACTTTACTCCACTCTACAACACTCTACCATACTCGACTCTACACCACTCCACTCTACTCCACTCTTCTCCACTTTACACCTCTTTACTTCACTCTACGCCACTGTATTTCACTCTAGGTCGCTATAAGCCACTCTACTCCACTCCACTTGATGAAACACTACTTTATTCCACTTTATGCCACTCCACTCTATGATACTCTACGCCACTTCACTCTACTCCACTCTATGCCACTCCACTCTACGACCTCCACTCTACAACACTCTATGATGCTCCACTTTTCTCCACTTTACGCCTCTTTACTCCACTCTACACCACTGTATTTCACTCTAGCTCGCTACAAGCCACTCTACTCCACTCTATGCCACTCCACGTTATGACACACTACTTTATTCCACTCTATGACACTCTGCGCCACTTCACTCTACGGCACTCTACTCCACTCTATGCCACTCCACTCTACAACACTCTATGCCGCTCCAACGTACTATACTCCACACCACTTTACTCCTCTCAACGTTACTCTGCGCCACAACATTCTACGTCACTCCACTCTACACCACTCTATCACACTCCAGTCTACAACATCCTATGCCACTCTGACACTCCACTGTATGACACTCAATGGCACTCCACTCTATGCCACTCTAAGACACTCTACTCTATGCCACTCAACTCTTCGACACTCTACTCTATGACAGTCTACTCTACGACACTCTATGCCACTCTCTGCCACTCTACTGCAATCCACGCCACTTTACTCAACTCTACGCCACTCCACGCTACACTACTCCACTCCACTCCACTCTATAATACTTTACTCCATTCTAAACTACACCACTTCACTCTACCCCACTCCACTCCATAGGTCTCGCATTACTGAAAATTAGAGCTATTGGTGTTGCATTATTATTTGCAACGCCAAAAGCTCAAACTTTTACTAATGCAAGACCTATTGCATTGCAAATGCTTGTTCTCTCAGGTGTGGGGGTCATTAATCTTTAGTGTTTTGTTTGTTTCTTTTTGAAAAACAAAAACATTTTGACGGCTGTCAAAGCCGATGGTGCGATCCACCAAACTTTTCATACCTTCGTTGTGATGGCGGTTCCCATCGAAGTACAGAGATGACCGCTGGGCCAGTGGTCACTTCTATATTTCATGGACATTTCTCTATCAGGATAGTAAAGATAATGGGGCATATTAGCAATGCCTGGCGAAAATTATCGCAAAGCGCAATTAGCGCTTGGATAATTATCGCCAGGCATCGTCGGTTTCTATCGCGGAGTTAGCGTGCAGTCAGCAATGCTAATCTCCAAAGCGATAGAAACCTTGGAGAACAGTGTGAATATCGCCTGAAAACAGGCGATATTCACACTGTTCCCCAGTTCTGCTTGCTGATAGTGCGAGGGGACTTAGCCATGTAATCCACCTCTCATTGGATTACATGGCTAAGTCAGGTGGGACCAGGTGTTAGCAAACCAGCGATAAACGTGTTTAGCGCTGGTTCGCTAATCACCGCCCCTGCCTCGCTGATAGGCGTTAGCGACCTCAGCGACTGTTTCCAGTCGCTGTTAGGTGGGGAACGCCTACTTTGCATGCCATTAGCGATAAATATCGCTGGCATGCAAAGCGGCACCCAACCCGGTCGCTATCGCCTACAAGCTGTCGCTAACAGCAGTTAGCGACAGCTTGTTGATAAGGCGATAATATTATCGCCGCTTTAGCGGGAAAAAGTCCCGCTAAAGTGGCGATAATCGCCTTGCTAATATGCCCCCATATTCTTCGCTACTCTCACCAATGGAATGGCATTGAACTTAACATCAGACCCTTTGACTGGTGTAGCTTTTGAGGTACACACCTGAAAACAATTTAGAATAAATAAAGTGTAAACATACATCCAAGCACAGGTGTAAGGGCTTGCACGTATTCCTAGATCTGTTTTTGTAAATCGGGCCTCGGGTTTGCAGGGTGAAGGGATGCTTTGAGCGCGTGGAGTGTGTCCATGACGTTACTGGGTGCAGCAGGGGGAGAAGAACAGCTAGAGCCCAGTTTTGAGGGCAGGTAAGAGAGGCATTATGTTATCTCCCCCTGGTACATCCTCGGTCAGCTCATTCCTGGTCCAGGGGTAATTACCCGTTTCTAAAGCGAAGATTCGCAGCGCTATATCCAACAAGTCAAAAAGGAGACCGCAGAGAGCGCTTCCATCCCTAAGAAAACTTAGGGCCCGATTCACAAAAGTAATCTGAGACAAAATTCTAACTTTACGACTTTCGGTATTCACAGAAGGCATTTAGGAGTACTAAAGTTAGGATTTTGTCTCAGTCAATCTTAAATTTTGGTCTTAAGTTAAACTTAAGACAAACTTAAGTTTAACTGAGACAAAATCCTAACTTTACGACTAGGATTTTGTCTCAGTTAAACTTAAGTTTGTCTTAAGTTTAACTTAAGACCAAAACTTAAGTTTAACTGAGACAAAATCCTAACTTTAGTACTCCTAAATGCCTTCTGTGAATACCGAAAGTCATAAAGTTAGGAATTTGTCTCAGATTACTTTTGTGAATCGGGCCCTTAGAGTGCATTTCTACACTTGAAGCGCTATAGAATCCTGAAGTCAAGGCGCTGTGTCTATGCAAAAGAACAGGATAGAGTGCAATATGATTAGTAAGTGCTGCTATATAATACAGATAAGTAAACATACTATTATTATTGGCATTAATATTAATCCTCTTTCTGGTTACTCATCGCTGTCCGCAGAGGCGAGACATGAACAATACACAGTGCCCTGACCTGGGCCACATAAGTACTGTGAGGGCCTTTGGTATTTCTAGTGCGGACCTTTACTGTCACCGGTGTCCACACACTACTCCTGAACAAACCTACCCACATACATACACTGTAAAACAAATTAGGGAGATGGAAAGAGAGGGAGCGAGATAATGTGTGTGTGTGTCTGTGTGTGTGTGTGTGTGTGTGTCTGTGTGTGTGTGTGCGTGTCCATGTGTGTGTTTGTATGTGTGTTTGTGTATGAGTGTGCCTGTGCATTCATTTACTGTGTGCAGCCTGTTCCCACCCCCAATGGCCTGTATATGCATAGTCATCCCTGTGTGATATGTATGCACATTATATGTGTGCGCACACCCATGTGCCCTGTAGCTCATGTGTACCTGTGCTGTCCTCTCTGTGATGGGGAGGCATGACGCTTTCCCCATTCTTTGTTCTCAGGCTGAGCCTGCTGTGCCTGTAGGGGGTGTATATGTGGGAGGTTTTGGGGTGTGTGTGTGTGTGTGTGCACGCGCGCCTACCCCTTATGCCCCGTACCTCATGCTCCTTGTGCACTGTGCTGTCCTCTCTGTGAAGTGATTTCACTTTCCCCATTCCTTGTACTCAGGCTGAGCCTTCTGTGCCTGTAGGGGGTGTATATGGGGGAGTTTTGGTGTGTGTGTGTCTGTGTGTGTGTGTGTACCCTTTATGCCCTATACCTCATGCTCCTTGTGCACTGTGCTGTCCTCTCTGTGATGGGAAGGTGTGTCACTTTCCCCATTCCTTGTAATCGGGCTGAGCCTTCCATGTTTGTAGGGGCTGTATATGTGGGTGTTTTGGTGTGTGTGTGTGTGTGTCCCCCTTGTGCCCTGTACATCATGCTCCTTGTGTACATGTGCTATCGTCTCTGTGGTGGAAAGGGGTTTCACTTCCTCCATACCTTGTACTCGGTCTGAGCCTGCTGTGCATGTAGGGGGTGTATATGTGGGAGTTTTGGTGTGTGTGTGTGTGTGTGTGTGTGTTTTGCGTCTCAAGGAGCCCAGGAAACACCGTCTTTCAGAAGTCCCTGATTGTTCCAGCACATCAAAGACCTTTTACCTCTCTGCCAAACGCAGCTTTATTTCTGCTTGAAATATTAATGGCTTCTCTCATGTAATCTGTGAGTACCAGAGAAATATCAGTCCTTTTCTGCACACCCTGCTACCCCTCACTCCTGAGATCCCTCCCCCTCCTGAGAAGCCCCCGCCTGCTGAGAACCCCCTCCCCCACCGCACTGCTTAATGCCTGGCACAAACCTGGCAGCACAGAAAGCAGTGCCCTCTTCCTGAGGTGGGTGCAGGTGGCAGCTCTGGGAGAAAGACTGAGGGTCGATTCTGTGCAGGAGGGCAAAGCATCATTTACATAAATAGTATCAGAATTCCTCTGTACTAGCATCGGCAGGTGCCCAACGTCAGATGTAGGTAGCTCTAACAGTCCTGTTCTTCGGTTGAGAGTTATCCAAGACCTTTTGGTTTTCCTAGAAAATTCATTAAAAATATATGCATGTGCCTTGATACGCATATACATACAGGGGCATTTAGTTTTCACCCACAACAGCACATAGCATGGGACAATGAGCCTGCCTACTTCAGCCATCAGCTTCAAACGTAAGTCTTAAAAAGTAATTGGTACTGCCAAAGAAAGTTGAGGCAATGTGTCCTCGGGCAATACGGGCACCCCAAGAAATGCCCTACACTGGTGTATATGGAAAAAGGTGCTTTCATGAGGCAGATGCGCTCTGCAGGAGATAGATAACACTACCTAGCCATGGCTTCACAAACTAGCATCACACCTCACTAAACAGATTTCATCCTAAACAATGCATCCACCCTTCCCTAAAGACCACCCTTGAACATTTCGAACAACTCCGCAACCTTTTTTAAAATCTCCTCCCTGTCACTCCAACGACCTCCATTTCTTGTACACCTCAATTTATAACAAACTCCAAACCCCTCACCCCTAAACTCCCCAGAGCTGATCTCCAGCCCAGCAGCTCCCCAAACCTTCTCGTGGCCTGTAAACAATCACCAGACCTGCAGCTAAGAAAAACCCTTTCTAAAGGGTGTTTTCTGCCCGCCCCCCACATCCAGATTCACACTCACTGGACACCCAGTGTCTGTTCCAAGGTGTCTCTTATCTGCAACAAATACAGCTCCATACCCAGGAAAGAAATATGAACTATGTCATCCCAAGATGGTCCTCAAACTGAATTTGCCACATGTTCCATCCTAAATATTCCTTCCTGGTACAAAAGATTGCCACCTCTCGTTCACCTTTCTGCGAGCTCTGCCTAGAGCCGCTGGGTCATTGGCCCTTCTCCAATCCCTGCTGGTAAGAACAGCCGTTCAAACCAACATTGTGCCACTTTAAAGTCTCTTAATTTCTTTCAAATCTCTCTTCATGATCTTTATCAGTGGAAACCCTTCACTTGCACTAAATCGTTTCCACCAAGATGAATCAGCAAGAGAATAGGACATGTCCTGCCCTCAAAGCATTTCACCAAGTACGGTCGCAGCTCTCCCCACCTCATCCTCCTGCTTACCCCCAGCGCTTCTTTTGAACCTTCACACCACCAGATCCCATCAGTCTACCAGAAGCCCTCTGTCCTGATTGGCGAGCCTCCCACTTAAGAAAGAAGGGCCTGATTCACAGAACTAACTTACGTCAAAAACGTAAAGTTAGTACTTTTTGGTATTCACAGAATACACTTACTCATTTTGGTATTCACAGAATGAACTTACTCATTTCGGTATTCACAGAAGTTAGGACTCCTAACTTTAGGACTCCTAAATGCCTTCTGTGAATACCGAAAGTCTTAAAGTTAGGATTTTTCTCAGTTTAGGAGTAGTAAAGTTAGGACTCACTTTACTACTCCTAAACTGAGAAAATCCTAACTTTAAGACTTTCGGTATTCACAGAAGGCATTTAGGAGTCCTAAAGTTAGGAGTCCTAACTTTACTACTCCTAAACTGAGAAAAATCCTAACTTTAAGACTTTCGGTATTCACAGAAGGCATTTAGGAGTCCTAAAGTTAGGACTACTAACTTCTGTGAATACCAAAATGAGTAAGTTCATTCTGTGAATACCAAAATGAGTAGGTGTATTCTGTGAATACCAAAAAGTACTAACTTTACATTTTTGACGTAAGTTAGTTCTGTGAATCCGGCCCAAAGTGTCTGCAAATCTAAACCAAACGTCGTGGGGGGTTGGGTCAGGAGCACAACCTGTAACAAACCAGTGACAACCACAGGTTAGTAAACTATGCTACAGCAAGCCAAATCCATACGTATACACTTCCTGTGCATGTTAGTTCGCTACCTCCCCCAAGATGAAGCTTTGATGCTTTCCTCAGACCTCCCACCCAACTTGCCTCCGTGGCAGCCACTATTCTGAAAGAGTGTGTCCAATAATCCTTAGTTGTAGAGTAAATCCACACAACATGCTGCACAACATGAACAAAGACTGCGAGCTCAGCACACACTGCCCACTTCATGCATGCAGGCCCACTCATCTCCCTCCAATCCGCATCTCACAGGTTCCGTCCCTCACTGATTGACCACATCTCATTCTCTTTCACCACACCCCTTTGATATGTCTTTGATTTCCTCAAATACATCTCTGTCCCCAAGCCCACCTCTTTGACATCTTATCTCCACAAACCCCTCTGTCCTGCCAATCCCAACCAATTCTGAAACCTATAATGATCCAAAAAAACACCAAACCTGCTTCCTTGTCGCTCACACAAACCTCTCTCAACTTACGCCCTATCCTCTTCAGCAAAGGCAATGTTATGGGCCTCCTTAAGCCTTGTCTCCTTCCCCTTTGCCTGGCCCATCCATCATAAATTCTTGAACTCAACTCTCCCAGCGTGGGCTCACAACCCCACACAAATTTGCCAAAAAATGCCACTCCCACCAACTTGCCTGGAATTGCTTCTGGGGACAAACATTTGGCTTCATGATAAAGTTCAGTGCATCTTCCTGTCTCATCACCCCTACCCTTTCACCCTCTAACCTTTTCCTTGCTAGTAGACTCACCAAGGAACCATCTAGTAAAGTCAGCAAACTCCCCTAGCTTCCACTATTCCTCCGGCATCTGCCTTCCTCCTCTCTGCTTCTGGTGCAAGCCCACGGAACCTCTGCCACAGTGAACAAGACAACGCATCCATAATGTCTTTGGCTGTACCTAGGAGAAGCCAAGCCCGAAAAACTATGTTAGAGTTTAAGCAACAGAAACACGCTCAACAGTCGCAGTACTCCTTGCTGATTGCCTCTTGACAGCTTTATTAACAGCCATGTTGTCCAACTGTTGAATGCAGCTTTTTGTTACTGAAGCAACCACCACAAAATATCAAGGACACCACGAGGGGAAAAAACTCAGGAAATGCTACACTTCGATCTGCCTTCCAACTTGTGGGACACTGCTCCACCTTCCCTGCCAGTACAAACCGAAGCCACCACTGCCAGCAGCGTCTGAAAAATGTGCACAGACCACTCAGCCTCATATCCAAGGCTCAGCCTGGGAAACACCGTCGAACCTCTGCAGAAATGCAGTCCACATCCTCAAATCAGCCCGTATCCCTGCCAACAGGTGAATTCTATGATACGGTCATGACATTCCTGCCAATGCTAGGCTCAGGTGCCTACAAAAAGTCTGCCCTGCGCTCACCACTCTGCATGCAGAATCTGAATGTCCACGCCAAATCTGCACTTCCCTCACCCTCACTTTCTTCTTCCCCGACATCTCCCAAAGCAAATCCATCATTTTGCTCTTCTCCTTTGGCAACCATGCTGGCAAAGCACCAAACTCAATCTCCATGCCTAAGAAAGTCAGAACTGAGGCTGGGCCAATGGATCTTCTCTGCAGACAAAGGGGCGCCCACCTCCCTCATTAGTCGGCAGAAAAGACCCAACTGCTCTTGGCACTTGTTATAGCCCCAGAGCCCGACAAAAACGGAAGTCATCTGAATAGTGAAGGACTGAGTCCACACCACTCACACATATTAACAGCGTGCGCGAACAAGAGCAGAATGTTTCAAGTAATGAACACGGCATTGAGCATCCCATGGGCAGCGCTTTGTCAACATATTCCAGTTAAACTGTATTCCAAGCAGTTCAAAATCATGCGGGTCCACTGGAAGTAAGCGACACGCAGAGTTCATGTTGCCTTTGTCCATCAATGCACCGGACCCCAATAACCTCACTAACTGTACGGTATCATCCATTGTTGAGTACTTACCCGATGACGCCTCGTCCACTATAAAGTCACTCACTAAGCTCCCTTCGGGCCAAGACAGCTGCTATATCAAGCAAAACACACCTGGCTCTTTTTTTAGGCACAACCCCAATTGCGGAATTGTTCAATGGAGCCAATGGCAATTTTGAGAAAGGGCCGCCAATCTTCCCTCTGACCTTATTCATCAACCTGCCCTGCACCATCTCTTTGTGCTGATTAACCAAACATAGCTTTTAAGCCCACCTACTTACCCAGGGGCCTTCGGAGTTTAGCCTAAAACCAACTCTAAAACCGCTTGTCAGTAATTAAGCCTCTTCCTGTTTGTCATAAAATTGTGGCCACTACTGCAATCGATGATGTTTGATTGGCATAAGAGGCTCTTACCAAATGTCTTTGCCAGGGTGGGACCGGGAACCCAAAGCAGCCCTGGCAAATTTAGTCACACCAGCCCCCATACGGTGTATAGTGAATGCAGCAAGTGAGCCTGACCACTTCAAGGTGGGTTTGGGGGGATTCTCCCCCAAGAAAATCTGGGCAAAAATGGCGTATTCTATAACACATTTTTCATTATATATTCAATTGTATTAGCTTTTAAAACAGTAAATGATGGCCTTACAGTGCACCAGGACTCAACAATCTTTATTGCGGCTCTTCAATGAGTCACTCACTAGCACCCTCCAACAGTGCCCCGCATCTCTCACATGTATTTCTTTTGTTTTATAACGCCCCCATACAAGTGTAGAGTGCCAGACCATTTTACATCACACACAAATACCGAGGCAATGAATCATACGTGTGTAAATCAGTGTATAGAAAAAGTTACATAAGACAAAGGGGACTACAAGGTGTACGATTCACGTCATTAATACTGGTAGGCATTTTTTAAGAGTGCTTGGTCTGGAGACGCTCAAACGCAGGATTCAGAACGTAACATTGTGCTTAGGTTTGGCTTTACTAATAGAAATTTATTTCTACCGAAAAAGAACCTTTTTAGTCACATTAGAATGATGAAACGGTCACAAAAAACTGAATATTCTAACCTGTACCATGTAGTTTGTATGCAGCTTTTGAGGACACTTCATAGCTCACTGTTCTAGATTACGATTGTAACTTATGAACTCCAGCGTAACAAAAGGGCCTCTGTGACAAAAGCAGTAACTCACTGAGCTGTGCACATAAAACACTGTTCTGTGATATGCATGGCACACGTCCTTTGCAGCAGGCATATTAACCCTCTGTGCTACCTTAGATGAGTCAAGACTGTCACTAGACAAAACTCAAATCTCTTTCCAGCAGGTGCCTTAATCACCAGAGTTACCTTGAGACTTTTATAGTTGCCTGGATACTATTGGATAAACAAGGAACTCTGCAGCAGGTGCTTTCAAAATCGCTGCACTGCTACAAGAACGGCCTCCAGTAACAAAATCACCCCCAGCCTTCCAGACATCCAGGGAAAATTTACATACCCGCTATGGCCAGTCCAATCTTGGTCCTTGCCCCCCCCCTTCCTCCCTGACCTAGCCATGCGCTATTCTGACCACTCTGTCCTCCTCCACTCTGTGCTTCTTGGTGCCCGCATACTGCTCCATACATTGGGGAAGGGAGGTGCTTTCCACTGCTTTTTGAGCAGTGATGCTGAAAATGGTAATACTCTTAAGGGAAAAAGTATTTGTCAAATGAACAACATGGACCCCATCTGAACTGCCTGTCCTCTACCTCCTTGGGTGGGCTTTCCTCGAAAGGGCTTATAGAAAAGGGGTAACCCTCTCTCCATGAAGGTGGTAGTTGCGGGCCTAATGCCATAGATCATTACCTAGTTCCCCCACTTACCTTCTGCATCCTCTGCCAAACGTGCCCTACATCATACCCAGTCCGAACCTCCCATTAATACCTGGTCGTGCGAATAACATCCAGATAGTTAAGTGTGGTAAAAGAAGACACATGTGATCCAGCTGTATAAGTAGGATACTTCTTTATTGTAGGATGGGTGAGTAGGAGAAGATAGAAGGTACAGATGCAGCCCTACCAGGAGCAAGCTCCTAGCAGCTCAGCCTGAGTTGACCAACTGACACTCTAACCACAAAGAGGCACTCAGGCATTCTACGATGTCTTACTACATTAAGTAAGGCCACGGAGCATTTTGGGAACTTTTCATAATACGTGAATTAGGAAAGGATCTGCTCAGTTTTCCATCTTTACTAGCACCCCGGCCTCCAGGACAGCTCATATACCTCATCCTTTGAACCCTCTTTGCCTCACACCTCATATGCAACAGTTTAAACACGTGTATGTGTTCTCCCTTCCAAATCCTATCTCTGGTATCGCTCATTAAGTGCACTCAGGAGGTTTTATAATGCCCATGTAAGGCAACGTCTCATGTTTAATCACCTTACTCGCCTTGACCGCCCCTTCCGCATCTGTGCCCTTTGTTGAAATCCCTTGTCCACCGCCTTGTCCTTTGACTAACCTCTGCCGCCATCCCATCGTCTGATCAATGACATGTTTCCCTTTACACAACTGAGCTCCTTCGGCATCCTGAGCACCTTCGCCCCCAAAGCCCACTGACAGAACCAACTTCATATCAGAATTACCCGCAGGTATAATCCGGGTCCGCACCAAAGCCTGGACGGGCGGCGAAGTCCTTCTACTCACCAACTCTGTCTTCTTAGGTGAAACAGGGAGCTCCATTCTCCTGTCCTGAAGGACACCAGCTCCCTCCTTGTTAGTTGTTACCCCCTCCCCCCAAGGCCCTCCAATCATCTGACAGCCAATGCCAATCGTCCTGTTCTGCAGACTCCTGCAAGCGCTCCTCCACAATCTCACCTTCCTCCACTTCATCCTTACAGTCCTTATAATCCAGCTTGTCCACATCCTCCACCCTCGGCTACCCACTCGTTCAAAACCACTGACACTGGTAATTCCCCATGTCCCACGCCACCATCACCAAACTGCGCTTCTCATAGAGGCAAGAAACCTTCCCCTATTGTCCTCTGTCTGATCTAACGCAGCCTCTGGACCAGTCACAAGGAAGCCTGCCCTTTCTTCCTGCCAGTGCACCGGAGCCATACTGGACTCTACAGGTCCCACGTCCATCCTCTGCTGGGACTGTATCCCTACCTCCTCTCGGCCCCCTCTGGTCACCGCTACCCACTTACCCATAAGCTACCCTTCCTTGCTTCCAATCCCTTACTGACTTACTTCCTGCCCTTCGACCTTGCGTATTTCAGTCCCTCCTGCACCCCCCTCTTCACCTCAGCTGCCCAGGTCTCTACCAGGTCTTCCTTAGCCTTTTGTAAATCTTCTCCCTCCCCCTCCCATGCAGTATCCTCATGTTCCTTCAGTAATATGCCCCCACGTCCTCGGGTATCTCTCCCAATTTCCCCACACCTATTCCTCCTGCCCTGGCCACCTTGCACTAAAACTTACTCCGAGGGGAGAAAGGGGCCACCGCCTCCCCCTCCAGAGATCTCCTCACTGGGTGCCCCCACCTTCGCACCGACACCTGCCAGGCTTCAGGAAGTCTTTTCTGCCTGGAGCTCCAAAACTCCCCTGTTGATTAAATGCCTCCCAACCCTAAGGTGACTGATGTGTCGCCTGGCCTGCAAACAGGACTACCCCTTCCTCCCTTGACTCCCAACCTCTGACAGCCCTGCCTGCCCCATCACATAACCAATGACTTTTCAGCAGTCCCAGGATTACACCACACAACTAAAACTCCTTCTTCGTCTCCCCCCCAAGCCCCTATTTTTTCCAATTATTATTTATGTTTTATAGTTTTTTAATTTTGCTATGGCTTGTCTGTTTCCCAGGCACTGGTACCAAGCCCTCACGGCTGCTTGCAGTGTGCTGCATCCCACAGGGTCACTTCAACTTGAATTCATTGTGGAAATGCCTTTTGAAACTATTACAAAATGGCCATCTATCTATGTCAATCAATCAGTCAATCAATCATTTATAAAGTGTGGCAAATCACCTGCGAGGGTCTCAAGTAGGCCAGAGGATACAATTCCGCCCTGCTAGCGGACTTTGCGGAATTCGGCAACTCCTCATTCCCCGGGGAACACAGAGCTCCTGATAAACTCTGCATTCCACCTCATAGCGGAACTTATTTAAAGTTGGCGCACTCAAACTGGGTTTTGCATGCGCAGGCGAGCGCGACAATTCTTGACAAGCACTCGTGAGCATCGGTGAGATTTGCCGGCTTTCCATGAGAGCCAGTGAGACTTGCCAACTGCCCATGAGCGCTCACGAGACTTGCCGGCCGCTAGCGCAGATTTAGGCAACACCTGCGACATCCGGCACCTTTTTTCTGAGGACAGCGAGAGAGAGCCAGTGAATGCGGCTGCACCCTTGAGCAGATATTATCCTCGTGGTGCCATTTACATGTGATTTTGGGTGCAAGAATATGTGTCGGGTTGCCGAGCGTCAAAAGCTTAGCGCGAATATGCGCATTGAGCAGCTCTGCGGAATTCCGTGGAGTTTTTTGGGTGCTCCTCTGAATTCCATGTAGCAGGCCTAGTCTCAAGGCGCTGAGTTGCTAGCTGCTGCGTGGTGATCTATTCATTTGAACAGCCAAGTCTTGAGTCCTTTCCTGAATTGTTGGAGCGATGAGGCGGTCCTGAGGTGCAAGGGAAGGTTGTTCCAAGTTTTGGCCACCTGGTGTGAGAAAGAGTGCCATCCGCTGTTAGTTCGGTGGATATGTGGGGTGTCTGCGAGGAAGAGTGTGGGGAATCATAAGTGTCTGGTCGGTTGGTGGAAAGTCATGCATTTGTTGATGTATTCTGGTCCTTCACTGTGCAGGGCTTTGTATACGTGGGTCAACATCTTGAAGTGGCATCTCTTCTGGATTGGGAACCAGTGTAGCTTCTTGAGGTGGGGTGTGATGTGGGTCCGTCTGGGAAGGTTGAGGATGAGTCATGTTGCTGAGTTTTGTATTGTCTGTAGTCTCTTCAGGAGGCGTGCGGTGATTCCTACGTAGTTAGGAACAACACACACAAAGTCTCTGCCAAATTCTATGAAATACTTCCCCTAAAATACAGATCTATTATCTTTGCCATTGCATGTTTGGGAAAAGCGAGACGTATTGGCTTCACTAATGCCTGTTTTTCCTCTGTTCATATTTTTATGCAGATTTTGCACAGATTATGCATTTGCCACCACTTTGTTTCCACTTGAACAACTTCTTTTTGCACTTCGCTTAAACAGATTTAGTAATTCTTATAATTAACAGTATGACAAAATTCTATTTTGCACTTGATAAACGTGTATATAAAATATGCATTTACTCACACACTGCGTCTGATCCTAGTCAGCAAATCATGAAGAAATTGATGCACTGACCCAGAAATGTGCAAACACACAAAAAGCAGGAACTAGCAGAAGACTACGGTGTGGTTGTGGCAACGAGTAGCCCACCTGGAGGAGTGCATGGATTGAGGCTCTGGAGCTAAGGATCTTTAGCCATGTTCAGTCAGTGACTGGTGCATCGTGTGGTGTTGGTAACATGATGTGAGTTGGGATAGTGATGGGGGAGATGGAGTTTGTTGGAGACGCTGGCAGAGAATAATATACATTTGGTTAAGGCAGCAGAACCAGGGTGGGATCTGGAACCTGGACATGGACTAGATGGCTAACCAGGGGAAGCGGAGAATGATGGGAAATCCCTGGTCACTATGCCACCATTCACCTCTGCCCCACAGATCATGAGACATCCCACAAAGATTAATCCTTTTGCACCTCTACGTCAGCCCCTTACTGCACCTGATCAGATCATTCGCATACTACAGTCGCACAGATGGCACACAGGTTGTCGGACAACTGATAAGCCGTAAGGACATAGACACATCTAAACTCAACCAGTGCCTGTGAGCCGTTGATGACTAATGACCAACCACCTTACCTTAACTTCACAAATACTGAGATTATGAACTATGAGCAATGGAAGAACTACACCTCGAAGATACGGCCCAAAGCCCCGCAGCACCACCAGCGACGTCAAAGGAGGTAAGAAACCTTGGAGCGATCATGGACCTTTCTTGACCTCACAGGTTAATGAAATCACAAGGAGTACCTTCTACACTGTGCTAAGGCACATGTTCACTTATGGTGCAATTAGAAACGACATATCAACGTAATATCATCATGAACAGGTTTGTAGAGTGCATCTGTCACCCCCAAGCAACGTCCTGGCGCTTAGAAGGGAGTGGGCAGAAGACGAGGTCACAAGGCACATTAGGAGAAGTGTTTGTTGGCCTCTGGCACTCAGACAGGAAGACAATGAACTGGCCTTTCGAAAGAAACTCAAAACTTGGCTATTTAGTCAGACTTAAAGGCTTTGGGCCCAATTCACAAAAGTAATCTGAGACAAAATCCTAACTTTACGACTTTCGGTATTCTACTCCTAAATGCCCTTTGTGAATACCGAAAGTCGTAGAGTTAGGATTTTGTCTCAGATTACTTCTGTGAATCGGGCCCTATTTCTGGAGTGTGCTTCATAGCTGCTGTGCCTGAGAGTGAAATCTTAGCGAGGGGACACTTCAGTTCAAAGTAACCCGGCACTTTATCAATATTATTATTCTTATTATTATGGCGTTTCCGCCCCTTGTGAAGTTAAGCGTGAGGGCTGATATCTTTAATCCACGGGGAGAGCATTCCAATCCTGGACGGCTGAGTAGGAGAAGGTTCTACATTCCAGAAGAGGCTTCTTCACATGGGAGTAGCTTAGGGGGGGTGTTTGGGGTGTTATACGACCCAATAAATGCATTTGTCTGGTAAATATTTGGGTACACACTCTCTCCCTCTCTCTGTCTTGAAAGTCTTCAAAAATGTTGGTTATTTTACAAAATATTGAGATTTCTGTCACCTAGTACTCCTGCCAATCCGCAATCCTCTCCTTTTTCAGTTCCCCTTTAGCCCCCCTCTTGCGCCCTGCTTGTGGCACAATTTATTTTAATATTATATTGTTGGAAAATCTGAAGCTCACAGCCCCCCAAATCTTACTGGCCAAGCTACACCCCTGCCTCTTCACCAGGCGCTGTAGCATTAACTGTTGGGTAGAACACTGCTGTGAGGGGTTGATGTATTGTGCAAAGTGTCTTAAACAGGATTCGCTCCTCTACTGGAAGCCAGCGGAGCTGAAATATCAGAGGCAGATCTACAATGGATCCAAAACACTGCAGCCAGACTACATCACACTTACACTAAGACCTGACACCGGCGCTACAAGTACTACTCTGACTGCCAATAGCCAGTCACTGTGCCTTTGAGGCACGCTGCATGACCTCAGAGCCATCCAAGGCGAAGGCCTGCGGTACCTACAAGTCTTCTCAGATTCAGACTCTGTATTTCCAAGAAATAAATTCCTACAGAGATATTGCATATTACCCAATTCATTGACATAATACAATTACAAGTAACATTCAAATAATACTCGTAGAGCACAGCCGTGCATAGCACCTTGACTCAACATCCCTACCTAAAAGAAAAAAGACCATCGGTGGAACATTAGCCTCTGTAATGGCTCCAAAACCTCCATCCTTCACACCAGCCAAGACACAAAATACACCAGACCATCTAAAACTCAGGAAGGAAGTAAAATCCTGGCAACTCCTGAGATGGAAATCCAGAAAGATTGGGACACCCGAAATACTGAACACCATTGATGGTCAGAAGTTTATACTGTGCTTAAGAGTGCTCAAAAGTCCCAAGAACACAACAAAAAGACTCATTCATGGCCGTCTGTAATCAGGGAAGACTCAGTGCTTAATTTGAGCCTGTGGTTTCCGATGCTCAGCACCAGCACTTAATCATCAACACTGGCGCTGTTCATGAGCATCAGTTAAGGACACATAATTTATGGTAGGCACAGGGAGATTAAGTGATTTATCCAGAATCACAGGTTGTTGAGCCAGCGCTGAGACTCGAACCTGGTTCCCCATCTTTGAAGTTGGCAGCTCTGGCCGTTACTTCACCTGAGACGCTTCCCGTATAGGTGAACATCATTACTCTTCGGATACGGTGAAAAGTAACTTATGCGGGTTTAGCCGCTTCGGCACATATTGGTTACCCACAGCGGAACAAGAGCTTAAGGACATGTTCTCACATGTGTGAAGACCTTTTCCAACAGTTGTTATCACACAGTTTCCTTCGAAGGCC
This sequence comes from Calotriton arnoldi, assembly GCA_963921515.1. Classification (NCBI taxonomy): domain Eukaryota; kingdom Metazoa; phylum Chordata; class Amphibia; order Caudata; family Salamandridae; genus Calotriton; species Calotriton arnoldi. The sequence goes on from CAWUFW010014394.1 coordinate 399,826, forward strand.
CCTGAAGAAGGGATCTCCATCCCGAAATGCATTGGGCATACACAAGAATGTACTTGAAGGAATGTCAAGTTTGTTAAACAAAAATTTAGAATTGTTACTTCCAGAAGCATTACTGTGTAGTCATTCTTATTAGAGTATGATTTATTGAACATAGTTCTATGTGAAATGGATACAAAATAAGTGGGCAGTGATCCACAATAAAAACAATAATGTAATTGTTTTGAATACACTTTTATTGATTGTACACTATAGTATAAATTTGTTAATTTTGTTGGAAGAACTTTAAGCTGTGCGGCCAGGTTACAAGTGATTGCTCACACTTGCTTTAATTATGATAGCTCTGGCTATTACGCCACATCCTCTCCCCACTTTCATGGCTAGTAGTTGGTTCTGTTTTAGGCGGTGCTAACAGGACAAATGGGCTGGTGCAAGCTGCCTCTTGACGAGAGGTCTAGTACTTATCTTTTTACAAATTAACCACTGGGCAGACTTGATGGCACTGCTGCCAAATGGAACAAGAAGAACCACAAATGGACTAATTGTGACCAGTACAAGCTGGATGACAACAAACATCCTGCCCAGCTGGCTATTATGTTTGTAAACCAGAGGTGCCATAGGACTCCCAGAATCCACTTCAGCAATCCCTTTGTGCATCAAAGGGACAGTTAGCCAATGGCTGAAGAGATGTAGCTGGTATCTTGCAGGACTTTCAGATATAAAGTAGATAACTCAGGTGGAGGCCTGTCTTCTCTCTGCCCTATGTACTTCAGACCATACCTTTACAGAGAGAGTGGCCTACAGCTGCCTTTGCCCAGGGAATAGTTTGATGTATCTCTTGTAATTGCTACAAGTACAGCATGGGACCTGCTGAGCACACCGTAGCTACCCCGACGAGGCGTTGAAGTGCCTCACGCCAGGCCCCACATTGCCCCAGAACCCAAGATTAGTGGTTAGTCTCGTGGTTTCTGGATGTTGTTGGTTATTGGGATTAGTCTTGTGAACTCAAGAAAAGCATTGCATACATTTGCTGCAGTCTCTTTGTGGCAGGTCAAAGTGATAGGGTTAAATGTGATCATTAAGGTTATATGAATTCATGCAGGTGATTGGTGGGATTCACAGACAGCTTAGAGAAGGTTAGTTATTGATGTTAGATTGCAGGGGTTTGGTTTCAAAGAAGAGGTTGTGAACTATGAAGTGAGGTGTGGGTCTTTTGCAAAATATAATTTAGAGATTAAGGCAAACATGCATTCAGCATAGAGTCGGCTGCACTCCGAGAGAGGAGGAATGCAGAGGATGGAGAGTAAAGAGAGGGGGATTTGAAAGAAAACTGGAAGAGGCAACAGTCACAGACGATTTTTTCATGCTGGGTTTTAGGAATATAGAAGAGGCTTTTTGTTATAGTTTGCAATGTCAGGATGCACAACTATAGCAAGACGTGGCATTATGTGCATGTGAGATATTATGTAGTTTTAATAGGCACTACAGAAACTCAGAAGTGGTCCATCCACTTCTAGGCTACTTCTAGCCACTAAATATCAGAATAACGTGGCCAAAAGAATGCAGTTTACTGACCCTTCTTGTGTAAAGTTCCGCTGTTTTGTGAAACAAAGAACCTGGCACTGACATCCTGTGTGCATGTCAAGTGAGTGTGAGACATATGTGTGGGTGTGGGTTGTGTGTGTGTGTCTGTGTGTCTATGTCTAAGTACTGAAGCCAGTGGGATCTAATTTGGATTCCCCTGGTGTAGCATTGCACAAGACAGAAGGTGTGGCTAGTGCCCCAGATAGTGGTGTATTGTCTGCATTGTCGATTGTGTATGGTCTGCATTTTCAGTGCTGGAGGGCGAAGACCCAGTCACTGAGATGAGGACCACTGAGGCAGGGCTACCTTTAGATAGTCCATGAAGGCGTGGCTAGCAAGGGGCTGCAGATGAGTTCTTCATGAGCACTGTCATGTGGTAGATGATGGGGGAAGGTTGGGACTGCACTTCAGTTATTTAAGGTGAGGATGCTTCTAGGCCCTGCCTGCTCTTTTGTCTGCCCATGATTTCTTCTCAGAGTGACTGATGACAGCCAAGTGTAGAAACCTCACAATTCTTTGTGCCCATGCTCTGGGTGCTCCAGCATGGAGACGTGCCAGTGTTTCCTGCTGTGAGAAGTATCACTTTACACAAAGACTACGTCTGAAGAGCAGCCTCTATTCCAGTGCTCTCCCCACATCATTTCCAGTGCCTGGGGGGCTGGCACCTAGTACTAATACCGGCTCCACCCAGGTGCCGGCCTCTTTGTTCCCCGCTGAACAGGCTGTCTGGGTGCCAGCTGCAGAGGAATTTCGAGGCCACAGCAGGATGAGCAGAGGAGTGTTGGACTCCCTTCTTGGTTAGGTGAGCTAGCCTAAATTCTGTTCTTGGTGTCCCCATCTTCTAAAAATAATTGATTTGGATCTCGCATGGAAGAGCGGCATTTAAATCAGCCATATCCGTGTTGATTCCTGCCTCCTCTCCTCTCCTGCTGTGCGGCGGGTTACTGATCTTTAGGACCTTACAATTTATGTAATTACGGAAAAGCCGTATATTTTGTGTAACAACCGCCAAAAAAGGGCTTACCTCTTGGGTCCAGTCAGTGGTAGTTGAAGTTGGGGCAGCAGTTCACTGGACACTCTGGGGTGTATGTAGTCCTGTTGCCCCGGACTGAGAGGGTTGGACACCGGCGGTGATCCAGCGCTACTAATATAATTTCTTCTCCTGTGGACATAACATCCAGGTTGAAAACACTCTTTTTCAACAACTATACCAATATGACGGTGGGGCCCATAACACCGCATATACATTCACTCACTCAAATATTCCCTGGATCTCATCCACTTTTACCTAGGAGAAAAAGTTAATGACTGCTGGAAGAGAACGGGATACCTTTTAAAGCTTGACAAGATGATTTCTCAAATATCATACATAATCAGTTTTAATCCTGTCAGTTTCTAAAACATCAAGGTATTCCGATCTTTGGTCGATGGACCAACTAGTGAGAAATAGTTGATGGTGATTAAGACCAGCTCAATCACTTTAACCTATTAAAACATTTGCATTTATTATTGAGCTAAAGAACCACAGACTCGTAGTTTTAGTTATAATAAAGTTTATCTATTTTCTTAAATGCATGAATAAGTTTCAATTTTATTAATCAGTTTAATACATTTAATATCATTATAAGAAATAATCTTTTTAAAAGAATTTTATGCATACCCTTTTAGATGAGAAATAAAGTTTACCTCGGCAGATAAATTGCAGATCACAGCATAGAACTCCCAAAAACTGACTGTCTGTCCCGCTAAACATGCCTCCTCGACGGACTACCTATACAGCTTTCCCGCAACGATCTCGTTCCTTCCCAGTCAGATTTAAAAGCAAAAAGATTAATTATATTAAAAAGAAAATGGCCTATAGAAAATAGCAGCAATTCTCCAGCGTCAAAGTTCAGTGCTCAAATATTATGTATGAATAGCGCGCCTCCTACTTAAGAGTAGGTCCTCTTATACCCTATTACTAGCTTACTAAACAGAAATGTTTCAATCTTTGGGGGCGAGATTCACGCTAATTGGTCCATTGGAGGGGTGGCAAGCATCTCCTCATTGCCCTCCTTGCTCAAACCAGTTCCGAAAATGTTTATAATTTTGTCCTTTCACACGTTTTTAGGACATTACCAATCCGATTGACAGTTCCTCACATGTATCTTCTTTTGTATCCTTATTTTAAACAGTTCATTGTTAATTCACAGCTGCATCTTTGGTTCTCATACATTCTCGCTGAGTCCTTTTTGGCACCCATTTGGTGACAGGTCACGCCGACCTTGATCCTTTTCATTCTGGGCTCTACAAGCAATCACGTGACATATTTCCGCAGCTCTCTTCCACTTGGAAGCCATTTTGCACTTGCGCATTAAGCCCATCTGCCTCGGCAGCCATTTTTACAGCGCGGCCTAGCAGGCCCGAACGAACTATCATGAAAACAAACACAATAACAGTTAAGAATAAAGAAAATAAGCCTTTTTGTTTCCCTCCCGTCATTCTACGTACCCCAATTAGGTGTTAGCTAGCAAAAGCGACATGTAAAGCTATGTTTACTTACCTTCCGCATACTTTAGCCACAATACAGTTTACTACATAGCACAAATCATGCAACATTACTTTAATTAGTACGCAAACCATTATGTTAAATATTACTTCACGTTGACAAATGTAAGTAGGTTAGCTTTTTGTACATAAATTGCGGTTACCACTTATAAAAGATGTCTATAAGAGACGTAAAGTGTTGATTAGTTATCAAAACAATTAATAGTATTAATTATTAGCATTAATATTAGGGGATTCAAAAATTTCTTTTTTACCTTGCTCCATCAACTCCCCCCTTTGGTAATTTTTAATATCACCACAAAAACCCATGTTACACAATTTTACAGATAGCATTGTTTCTTGTCCATTTGCTTCTTGTTAGATTCACACATCTGTATCCCTTTCATCTTGTCTTTTTGTTCTCTCATACATGCTTTCTTTTAGTTCTTCCAGTTCTATTTCACCTAATTCTCGTTCTCTTTCTTTATTTATCTTATTTTCTCTTTTCATTTTGTTTTGTCTTTTTCTTCTTTTAATACATATAATAACAAATTTTAAAAATAACACCACTAAAATTACTACTGTTGCCGATATAAAAACTTTCCCTACAATAGAACTACCTATTTCAGTGAACCATTTTGGTTTTGAGGCAAAACTCTTACCAAGTTTCTCCCAAGCACTTTCAACCCCCAGTGGAACAAGTTCTTTGTGCAAATTTGTAATATTCTTTATATACTTTTGTATATTTTCACTTTTATCTGGAATGTAAGTGCAACAATGTTGGACTTTCAGCATTCCACAGACTCCTCCCTCTTTTGCCAAAAGAATGTCAAGGGCAAGTCGATTTTGCATCACCATAGCTCTCATGGCAACCATTTCGGTATTTACCATCAAGAACCCTCCAGCAGTATTCGTTGATAAACGATCTACTACTGTGGACAATTTCTGAATTTTAAATGCATTCAAAGATATTCCCACTGCTGGTATCATTGCTCCAAAAATGTCCCCCACTATTTCTGAAAAACTTTCCCTCTTTCTACGTGTGAATGTTGCACCCATCTCGTGTGTTCCTTTTTCTTCTCTATATACATGAAAGATTTTTGGAAAGACCAGGCCTAAGGAGCACGACCCATACCAATGGTCCGGCAACCTGTAACAAGCTCTGTTTCCACAAATATAATAGATCCCTGGAAATATTGGATCTTTTCCTCCTTTGAATCCCCATCCTCCTAAAATGTTATAATTGTCTCAGCAGTCACTGGAACCCACGAAATAGTTGTCATACCTAGTTCTATTTCTACTAATGCACAACTTTCCCTGTTGGGGCCAATCTAAAGTCATAGCTGCATTTGTCTTTTTCTTATCATTACTTTGGGGCACATTACGATACCCGGCGTAAATAAATCCGCCAGGCATGGAAGCGGCAAAAATCCGCCCGCACACACCGCCTGAACACCGACCACGCCATTATGAGTACACAAACTGAAAACCGCCATCGGCGGAAAAATCATACAAAATACCGCCCGCCATCGTCCGAGTCGGAGTCAAACCGCCCGCCACGGACGGAAACACGCACGACAACACAAAACCGCCCGCCCACACGGCCGACACACCGCACGTGAAATTACGATCGCACCGCCATGAGCGCGGAAAAACAACAAAAATACCGCCCGCCAGCGCAAACAACGCCGATGAGAATCGACACGGCAGAAGCCATGGCGCCCACGTACCTGCACAGAAACCATCCGCACACAAAACCAATAGCACACAACATGGCCAACAAGTCCACACAGCAAGGCACGCACAAATACACAAGCACAGTACACATCCCGAAAACACCCCCCGGACAAACAAAAAATACAAAGGCCAGAACCCCAGACACAACACACCTGAAAACAACAGACCATGAGGACACACCCACATAGGTGAGTACAAAAGCAGCACTCCCACAGACCACAACCCCTTGCTACATTGCAAACCAGAGAGGAGAGGAGAGGACACAGTGACACAGCAAGGACAGCAGCACACCACAGAAACGCACACATCACAACCACCACCACCACCACCACCAAACACCGGCACCACAAACCCCCTGCACATTACACAACACACACCGCACCACCACCACAAACACCATGGCACCACAAAGGATGCCCAAGTTCACGCCCATGGAGCTGACGGTCATGGTCGACGAGATCATCAAGGTGTACCCACAAATCTATGGGAACATGGTCCAGCACACACCACTAGCCACCAGAAACAGAATGTGGACCCGGATCGTAGACCAGGTCAATGCAGTCGGGACCCTGCCCAGGAACAGAACCGAGATAAACAAACGTTGGAATGACGTAAAGAGCCTGGTCAAGAAGAAGGAGGGCAAAAACAGAGAGCTGGCTGCCGTCACTGGCGGAGGGAATCCCGCGCTCTTTAAGACCTTCAAAGCGTGGGAGGAGAAGGTGCGAGTCGTAATACATCCGGAGATCCTCGCCGGATTAGCAGGGGGAGTGGAGGCTGGTAAGTACAAACTAATGTATACCAGCACACCGCTATGTACACACATGCGCAACCACCATGCCACAGCTCCCAGGGACAAACACCCCCATGTCCAGCACACAATACACAACACATCACACGCACATGCAACAGACACTACCACACACAGGCCAAACCGAACAACTGTAAGATGCGTGGGGACATGTGTACACTAAGCCAGCCACGTAACCACCAACAGGTCCCCAAATATGCCAGAAGCGCCACAACGAGCACCCACCACACCCATGTGTCCGCCACAGCTGCACCAACTGACAAGTAACAGGTAAGTGGCAGGAACACAAAGTGCAGTGGGTCGGAGGGGGACAGCTGAAGTACAACACCCACCAGGCCCCCACTCCCACAGACCAGCAAGGTGGAGCACTCCCCACACCCATGTGTCAGGCACAGCTGCACCAACCGACAAGTAACAGGTAAGTGGCAGGAACACAAAGTGCAGTGGGTGGGACGGTGGACAGCCCAAGTACAACACACACCAGGCCCCAGTCCCACAGCACAGCAAGGAGGAGCATCCCCCACACCCCACACCCACGTGTCAGCCACCGCAGTGCACAACGACAGCCGAAAGGCAGACATCACGGTCCACAGCAATCGGTGTCAGTGGGTGTACAGCCACCCCCACGACCCACTACACCCCCCACCCCCACAGACCTGCAACATGGAGCACCCCCGCTAAGAGCCATGTGGCATCCAGTACAGTGCACGCACGAACAACTTGCAGGTGGGAAACTGGACAGGGCTGGATTACTGGAGGCATGAGGACCATAACACCACCAACACATGGGACATGTCACGTAGCACACGAACACGCAGCACCGCCCACCGTCACGAACAAGTGAACAATGTGCACACGGACATGAACAGCAGACTCACACCCCACATGACCCATCACAGACATAGCAACACCCAAGGAGCCACGTCTGCATGCACAAGCCACACTGAATATAGTCCCACACGGCAGCCACTGTGCAACTCATCACACACAACCGAAACACCATTGAAGTCCTGTCCATGTAGCCCCTACTGCCTGTCAACCACACACCCCACAACTACGCCTATGTAAGACAAACAACACTAGACGCAACAGAGCGGAACAACAGAAATGCACACGAACACCACTGAACCCATCAAACACACAGACACACCATGCACATACAACATACCATCCATCCCATCCGTCAGCCCCAGTCTCATGAAAGGCATGTCATCCGCACAGCTGCCACACATACAGCAGTCACGCTAAGACACATGCCCATGACCAACCATGTGCCAGAAGTCAATTAAGCGCACGACACACTGTGAGCAACAACACACAACATGGGCCACACCCCCCGAGCACTGCAGTGATGCACATGGCACAGGGCAGCACGCACACCAAGGAGATGGGACAACTGCAATACGTTGGCTGGCACACAACTATCACTCACTCATAACGATGCGTCCAATGCCATGTCCAGTAACCACAACAGACAGCAAATATGCAGGGCATGTCAGGCATGCACACACCTCAGACCATGCACTTACATGCTGCCACAACACATGTCACGTTCGGCACCCATGGCTCACAGCATGTACCCCAAAAGCATATACCCTCCCAAATGCGAATCTGGGGCATGGCCCCCATGTTGCCATATGCGTTCCTAAGCGTTCCATTTGAACTCCAAAAGCAAAGTACAAACCAGACCCAGGATGGGCCAGGAGCCCGCATACACCAGAGTCACAATGAGTAGGGGCAAAGCAACACACCCATCGGCATGGCCAATCCGTCCCATGCCACATGTGCACAGCACACAGTCCCATTGCCTAGCACACACAACTACAGATGCCACAGCCACACACTCGCCTCCGGGAAACCCATGTACGAGATTGCACGAACTGCCAATGTCAGACGACTAATACATACTTCGCCAGGTGCAACACAATAACAAATCTCATTCTCTCCACAGGTGACGAACTGCTGGACGCTGGGGATGGAGACAGCTGCCAGCACAGCCAGCCTACAAGCCCCCAACGAGGACACACGGATCTGGAGGATCTGTCCACCTCTTCGGACACGGACCACCAAGCTGGCCCATCTGGCGTGGCAGGGCCCAGCCGCTCCCCAGGACCCCTCCTACCCACCAACCCATCATCCAGGGACGCTGAACAGTCCCAGTCCCCTGCTGCCACTGTCGTTGCGGCCACACCCACGGTCATTGCGGCCACTACCACTGCCGCAACCGCCACCATCGCCGCACCGACCACCACCGCCTCCACCACCACCACGTCTTCGCTGGCACCAGCCCCAGCGCAGGTGGTGGCCCGGCCGACTGGATCCACCCTGGGAGCCACAGCGAGGACCGTGGTGTGCAATGTGGCTAGTGGGCAGGCCGGTGGCAGCAGGACTGGTAGGAGGAGCAGGGTCAGGGAAACGCCAGCCTCCCCTGGGAGCCATGCCCTGCCACAAATGGCCAGAGTCCTTGGGGCCTATGAAGAGGCCCAAGGACAATGGGCCAGGTCTGCTACTGACACGCGGGAGGTGCTGGGGGTGCTGAGGTCCATGGACGCCCATATGGGCCAATTCGTGTCCCGTATGGACCAACTCGTGGACCTCATGGGCCAGCTGGTGGTGGCGGTGGGGTCACAGGCAAGGCCAGCAACACCACCTCCGCCACCACCTGCTAGGGCGCAGGGTCGGCCAGCAGTGTCCACTTCCCCTGCGTCCACAGCCAGTGAGCACACCTCACCCACCACCAGCAGGTCGCCACCACACACCCCCTCCCAAACGTGGAAGGGGCCGTCCGAAGAGGAAACAGATCTCCCGGGAGGACTTCGCACGCTCCAGTCGCAAGTGAGGCAGCCAGCCAGCCTTCCGCCAGCCTTCCTTGACCAGCCACTGCATTGACTTGCTCTACGATCCCACTCCACACAGCCAGCTGGATGGCATGTGTGTGTTGGACTATGGACATAGAACCAGTGGGTACACCCTGATCATCACGCAGCCATGACCGACAGCTCATTGTCACTGCACGCACCACTTTTGTCATCACCTTACACACAATCACATGTCACAGTTTGTAATAAATGCACCTTTTTCACTAACTGCTGTTTGTGCCCTGTGTCTTTATTGTACGGAATACAACGGCCACCTTGGGCGGAAAGGCACCTGATGCGTGGCATGGAAATGGAATACGGAGGGCCTGTAGGGACCTAGGGGTGGGAGACAGAACAGGAGCACATTCAATGAGTGTGTCACACACCCATCACACAGTACATGTCAACAACTACAAGCAATGTACACACATCGCACAGAGCAATAGGGCACAATGCCACAGCCACCAACAGTGGCATACTACCCTGGCCATGGAGCGTTGACACACTGCACGCAGTGAACATACGGCCACCCTGACACAGCACACACACACCTGCATAGATACAGACACATCATCCGTCGTACATGGACACTCACCGTCAAGTGAAGTAGCGGGCGATGAGCTGCTGGCGCACATTCCCAGCTTCCTCCTCTCCGCTGTCCACCTCACTCGAGCTGTTCTGGTCTGCGGGCTGGGGCCCTGGTTGATCTCCGTCATCCACAATGAGGGGGATCTGCTTCCGAATGGCCAGATTGTGCAGCATGCAGCACGCCACCACTATCTGGCACACCTTCTGTGGGGAGTACGCCAGTGCACCCCCGGTGCGGTCCAGGCACCTGAACCTGGACTTGAGGAGGCCAAAGGTACGCTCGACCACACGTCTGGTCCTCCCATGTGCCTCATTGTATCGATCGTCTGCTGGGGTGCGAGGATTCCTCAATGGACTGAGCAGCCATGCCCCATTCGGATACGCAGAGTCACCTGGGTGTGAGGGACACAGAGAACCGTTGCTATTCCAACTGGACAGGGGACAGCATCGCACAACCAGCACGCTACACCACTCCACATACTCACCGACAATACAGCCACGATCCTGTTGCAGATTGGCCATCAGTAGTGGCAAGATGCTGTTGCGCATTATGTGTGCGTCATGGGCCGAGCCTGGGAACTTTGCACACACGTGGGTGATCACCATGTCCGCAAGGCACACCACTTGCACATTCAGGGAGTGCGTGTGCTTCCTGTTGCGGTACAGGTGCTCAGTGGCCTGTGGTGGAACAAGGCCAACATGAGTGCAGTCAATGGCTCCCACGACGTGTGGGATTCTGCCAAGGGCATAGAATGCACCCTTCACTGCCGCCAATTCACGAGCCCTGGGGAATCTGATGTACCTGTTCCGGTACAGCATCATGGCTGCCAGTACATCCCTCAGCACCTTGCTGAACATGGGCTGGGACATCCCTCCTCCACTGCCCACTGTGTGCTGGAATGACCCAGTGGCGAAGAAATGCATGGCGGCCATCACCTTAGCCGTGGGGGTGACAGCAGTCGGATACACCCTGCGGGGACGGAGATGGGGCTCTAACATGGCACACAGTCGATGCAGAGTTGGCCTGTCCAGCCGAAACTTCCTGATTACCTCTGTATCGTCCATGTCCGCCAGCAATTGGTATGGGCGGTCAATGTTCGGTCTCCGCCTGGGTTAAATGACAGAGGACACATGTCAAAGCAACACGGCACATAGCAATTTCGCATACACATCACTGACATGACTGAGCAAGCACATGAGCCACAGCCCAGCTGTCAAGCTGGGACGGCACGGCCACAATACACTTACACAGGTCTCCCAACAATGGCAATGGCAAGTGAGACATGCCACTGCCATGTGCATGCACATGGGGATCTAGGCCCCAATGACTTGCGGGGCGTGCTGATGGGGACTGACTGCATATTCGTCAAGCGGCAACGCCACGGCAACATGAGTGTCTGCTGAGCATGGTACTGCTTCCGAGGCTGGATGCGTATGGCACACGACGACGACGATGTGGGCACGGGCTGAGCGGCCAATACAAGTGGGACCTGTGGCACGAGGGGATATGAGACAGTAGTAGGTGTCAGCACTGCACCCTATGTACAGCACTGTACGGATCACAGCTCCCGAAACATTGACTGGTGTCCACATTGACAGCCCCATGCCAAGACGGCTGTGTGCTTGCAGTCACACGTCACAGGTGAGAGGTTACATTGCACGTGCCAGGTGGCAGACGTACATAGTGGGAACTGGCATGTGTGTGCATGTGCCTCCTGTTCAGGATCCACCAGATGGGCGCTGACTCTGTACTGACCATTGGACACAGCATGTTCCGTGGAAGGCTTGTGTGTGTGGGATGGTGGCACTGGATGTGCCTCCGTTGGGTGGGGGCCATGCACAGGGCGGGTACGTCGATGATTGCGCATTGTTGGTCACGGTGGGTGCACCAGCTAAGATGTGTTGCCCTGTGTTCAATTCCTATGTCCGCATGATGATGGACTGTGGATGTGGGCAGACTACACATTGGTCGATGTGCTGTCTATATGCATGTGCCTTCACACCAGGCACAGCTGCCCCTGCACATGTGACCCCTGCTGGACTCGCTGCTGGGTCTGTGGAGCTGATGCACCTTCTGCGCGTGGGGCGGACAGCTCTCCTCACTTCCCTCATTGCGCATGTCATGTCTTTGCCGCAGGTGACATGGATCATGGAGGGCCCACATGTACGCGTGGGTAGGCTACACATGATTGTTCACTGGTCGCCACCCCCAGTCAGTGTTTCGAATGGGAAGGTTGTCGTGCTGGTGGTATGTTCGATGTGGCGGATGGGCGGGCCTAGGTGCGGGCTTACATTCCGGACATGGGGGGTAGTTGGATTGGCGACTAGTTGCAGTACACACGGGACACGTCTCTTCCTTTCCACATCTGGGTCATCCCTTGTACTAACTGACAGTGATACAGTCATCTTCGCCCCAGCCCTCATGTCCTCCCCTCGCCCCCCAATATGCATGCTCACCTGCGAGGCTAGCGCTTGCACAGGCAGCCCCAAGCTCGCACCAGAGAGGGCAAGGAGTGTATGTGTGGGTCCAGTTGCACGAGTGGGCTGTCTCAGGGTATGATGTGTGGCGGGACACCGTCCACCTGCGTGGTGCCCCAAATGGAGACCCGGCCTGCATGGACTATGCATCACAGTCTTCGCCTTCCGGATCCGCCACCTGCGACACCCAGTGGCTGTGGCTGCCCTTGCGGCCATGCCGCGTCCGTCTGTGGCTGATGGCCCACACATTCACTCTTTGGCCTCTCTGGGGAGGGCTCAGGGGTGGTGGCGCACGCGCTTGCACTTAGTCGCAATGGCATGTGGCGTGGTTGGTATGATGGGCAATGGATGGGATGGTGCGAGCCACCTCCCGTGACGTCAGTGCTGCTCGTGCTGTGGTGCGTCCCCCTACACTTCCATTTGACTTTTTGCCATGCTGGACGTTGAGGTTCTATTGCCTGCGTGATATGACCAGGAGGAGCGCGAGGAGACCTCTCACACACCATGCTCCACTGCCATCCCGTGCCCTGTATCGCCTGTGCGGATTGACTATGTTGGGGTTACACCTGGTCGACTGGGGCTGTGTGTGCCTTGTCAAGGGGCATGGCGGGCGCACAACAGGATCCAGCTCGTCCACAGAGGGTGGGCTGAGGTGCGCCTGGTACCGCTTTGTACGTGTGCCCGGCTGCTGTGCACACACGTGTTCACTCCCCCCGACAGGTGTCCTCTCACAATGCCCAGGGAAGCGGTGGTGTACTGTTCATGAGCCCTCCCAACACGGCGTGCTCCAACTTGGCATGTGCGCATCTACCCGTCGCACCCACCCACCTGAGCACTGCGTCCATACGACTTCACACGACACATGTGTGTCTTCCACAGTAGTGCTACTCATTTGCGTTGACATCCAATACCAGTGGACTACATGGTCATGTCACGACTGCCGTGTACTTCACATACTCTCATCCTCTCTCATTCGTACTTGTGAAATGAGTCAGCGGAGACAGTTCTGGTTTCAAACATTATATTGAGTCTTCTGTCCTCTGTGATGCAGTATAGTGGACACTACTGGCAGCGGAATACATATTGAGGATATACTGAGCATGATTACAAATGGGATAGGGTGTGGGGTTACATCTGCTTGGCCAAGGCTGTGCTAATGTACATTTACGTATAGCTGCGGAGCTGCGGACTTTGACACAGACGGTATACATGTAGCCTACCAGACCGCTCGGCATCATGGGCACAGTCCATCTCAGTTCCATGTGACAGGTTTGCTGCGGTTGTTCCTCATGCACGCGTGCATGTGAGATGACATCAGGGCATGTGCTTGCGTGCATGCAGCGGCGTGCCACTTGTTGTTGCACTGTGGTGGTTACTGGACATGTCACAGTCACTGGGGTCGTGTTGTTGTTGTATGCACTTGTCGTCCATGCAAAGGTCCTGGTATGGGATTCCCGGGGCGGGGGTGGGAGGGGTGCAGCACCCACAGACTCCAGGCGACCTATTCATGTCCACTGAGCGGTGTGTGTGTCCATGTGCGCTGGATCCATGTCGTGTCCTGGTTGTTCGTGCAGTTCCGTCCATGTGGGTGCGATGCACAGAGCCCATGCCACTGCCTCCCACGATGCATGCGGTGTTCCTGGATGTGATGGGGAACAGTGTGCATGTCCCGGTCATATCCGATGTCATGGCGATGTCGTTGATGGTGTGGTTACAGTTGCCGGTCGTTTGGTATGGCTGTTGTGGTGGTGACTGGCCAGTCCGTGCGGAAGCTGAGCATGGGTGCGGGGTTGGACTTCATAGGTCACTCGGGGAACCTGCGTTGTGGTCCGACGTATTTACAGGTTGTCAGGTATGCGATGCCGTCCAGCAGGGCTTCCATGTCATTGGTGGTGTACATGTTTGCCAGCCAATGAAGCGGATGGTGGCTGTCAAGGTGTTGTTCGTAGGTTGTCCCTTGGAGGACCATGATGGGGCATGCTGGGTGACATTCGATGTAGCTGTTCTCGATGATCCGTCGTGTGGAGGCACAGTGGTTCCATTTCAGTGCGCGTGCGATGTTGGCCACATACGCCATGCCCCCATAGGCAGAGCAGGCCCTGTCGTGTGCGTCCAGAGGGAGGAGTAGTGGTAGCAGGTCCGCCTTCAGACATGCCGGGTTGGAGAGGCATATCTCGACGGGATGCTGGTAGGGACACCTCCGACAGTAGAAGACGGGCATGACGCAGCTGAACAATGTGATGCGGTAAGTCAGTCGGTAACTTACGTTCAGCAGGGACAGGAGATCGCATCCCAATGTATGTATCGTGCTGGTTTGGTACAGCTTGAGCTCTTCGGCGTAGTTGGGTAGGTGTGTTGCGGTTGCCATTTCGCAGCGGTGCGTTGTGGTGGCGTGCTCCGGCTGTGTGTGCAGTCTGCAATGTGCACGCTCCGAGGTTGCTGTGAGCTCTGTGTAGTCGTAGGGAGACAGGACTTGTGTTCTGTTGGCTTGTTTGGAGGACACGGGCCCTCTTCCCACATGCTTCTCAGACAGTTCAAGGTCAGTGCTGTGTGACTCCTTCCAATTAACTTGCATGTGGCCGACATGGGGGAGTGTTTTCTTCTTTCTTCCCCGTCCGTTGTGTGCTTCTGTGATATGCGCTATCTGCCGTGTGGTCGGTCTCCTCGGCATGCCTGTGTTGGTCTATTCTTGGACAATGGCTGTATTCACCGGCTTCTGTCGTAGGGCTGTGGTTTCGGAGTTGGAATGGAAGGTCATTCAGTGCTGTCTGCTCTCCCTTGTGTGGGCGGCAGGCTGCCTTTCCGCTCTGCGTTGGGCCTTGTGTGTGGATGTAATTCTTGGGCCACCTGTTGTCGGTCACCGGGCTCTTTGGTGTTCCGTTTCATGTGTCTTGTTCATATGTGCAGGGTGGTATGGGTTTTTCAGTGTGGTACTGGCGTTCCTCTTCCCGAAGGGGCCCTGCTTCTCCTAGTTGGTGTTGCCGCCGCTGTGTGCTTCGCCATGTTTGTTACACTGGGGTGTGTCCTGCTGTTGCGTGACT
This sequence comes from Calotriton arnoldi, assembly GCA_963921515.1. Taxonomy (NCBI): domain Eukaryota; kingdom Metazoa; phylum Chordata; class Amphibia; order Caudata; family Salamandridae; genus Calotriton; species Calotriton arnoldi. The sequence continues at coordinate 415,443 of CAWUFW010014394.1, forward strand.
TCACTGACATGTGTGCGTCGGTTGTGTGGCGTTGGGTGTTGTCCGTGAATTGGGCGTTGGGGACATGTCTGTGGCCGGCCTGTCACGTGTCATGTGCGTTCGGGGTGGGGCTGGTGTGTGTGCTGCTTGGTTGTGTCCCTGTGTCTGTGTGCGACGCATGCATGGCGCTGCGGTTGGCCTCTGCGTTGTGCGCATGTGTGGCGGCGTCATCGGCGCTTTGGGGCCGTGACGGGGTGGTTGGTTCCTAGTCCCAGGTGGTGTGTACACATGTGTTCCGCGATGTTTGGATTTGGCCTGTGTGTCATATGTGGATGCAATGGTGGATGTGTAGTGTGCACGCGCTGGTGGGGGGTTGTCCGCTTTTCCGCCCTTGCACTGTGTGCGCTGTTTGCGTGCACTTGTTGTGTGTGTGCCTACCTGCGTCTCCGCGGTACGTTGCGTCCTTGGTGGTGCATCAGCAGAAGCATGGGAAGGGCCTGCAGTGCTGGATTCATGCCCGGGGTGCCGCTTCTTCGTTGTCCGTGCTCTGCGTCCGTGTTTCCGCCTCTCTTTCACGTGCGGTGTCTCTTTGCCGTGGGAGCCGTTTGTTTGCGGCATCGTAATTTATGCGCCGGGCGGGACGTGTTTCGTCGGACGGTGTGTGTCAGTTGTGCTGCGCCGCTACGTGTGCGGGCGCACTTTGATGGAGGACGGTGTTGCTGGCTTGCCGGCGGTGTTTGGCCTGCTTTTCGCATCGTAATTGGGCGGGCGTGTGGACTGCTGCGTGCCGGCGGTAACTGGTGGTTTTTGCATCCGCCAGCACGGCGGTAGTGCTTCCGCCCGCCATCGTAATGGGCCCCTTTCTCCTTCAAATGTCCATAGTGGTGTTTTCATCTCTTCTTCTATTACTT